>CM056831.1:742355-1327355 GCA_029853015.1 Chelidonichthys spinosus
GATAAAGAAGTCACTTTCTCTCCTCTTTCTCTCCTCTGTTTGTTTCTCACATGTATCCAATCATCTCATCTCACTCTGGATTATAACGTCACATTTGTGATGACATTTCCACTCTATCTGTGTTTACATCTCTGTCAAAACACCTCACTCTTGTTCATCCTGTCCCCTGTCTTCACACCACTGCCACCCGCCATCCCAGTTGAACCTGACAGGTCTGGACTGGAGCCAGCTGAGCAAGAAGGAGTGCCTGAAGTACGGAGGCTCTCTGGTGGGGAAATCCTGCAAGTACGTCCCCGATCTGGCCCTCATGTCCTTCATCCTCTTCTTCGGCACCTATTCCATGACCGTCACCCTCAAGAAGTTCAAGTTCAGCCGCTACTTCCCCACTAAGGTGACAAAACTATGTGTCATCCTATCTGTGTATCTTCTTAAATGAATAAAAGAGACAAAAGAAACAGTATAATATGACAAAACTATCTGAGAGAATATATAGAATACCTTCCTGGAAACAGACAAAAGTTATGTTTACATTACATGTGTTTCTCTGTTTTGTAAAGTTCTGCAAAGAAATATTTATTTATTTATGCTTTTTTATTTTTGTTTCTCTCTGTCTCTGTCTCTGTCTCTCTCTCTCTCTCTCTCTCTCTCTCTCTCTCTCTCTCTCTGTCAGTTGAGGAAACTCATCAGTGACTTCTCTATCTTCATGTCCATCATGACGTTCGTGGGACTTGATATGTTGATGGGACTCAAAACTCCCAAGCTAATCGTCCCCACAGAATTTAAGGTGCAGCAAGTCATTTTAAACTCTTTAATAGATAAGATCATTAAGTTAGCTTTATAAATGAGCTTCTCTTCCAAAGTTTTTTATTTGACAAACAAATGCGTTTTCAGACTAGATGATCTGTGCTATGACATTTGGGGAAAACACACTATATTCTTTGTTAGCTTCTCTTAGGATAGGTTCCTTCCAAAGGTGAAACCTATAGCACCTAGTAATATAACTGTCTGCAAGAGAGAGAAGTGAAATGCTCCTGTACCTTTGTGAAAATGGAAATAAAGTGGCCTCTCATCTCCAACCAGCCAACTCGGCCGGGGCGTGGCTGGCTGGTGATGCCGTTTGGTAAGAACCCGTGGTGGATTTACCTGGCCAGCGCTGTCCCTGCCCTCCTTGTCACCATCCTGATCTTCATGGACCAGCAGATCAGCGCAGTCATTGTTAACCGCAAGGAGAACAAACTCAAGGTTGGGCATATTGATAGATAATAGTCATAGTGATGATAAAACCTCTGATTGCATGTTGCCACTTCTGATATATTGCAGTTTGATTGATTGAATGAATGTATCAGAAACATGTCTCTCTCAAAGGAAAACTTCTCAGTCAGAGTAACATTCAAACTCGTTCCCCCTGGCAGAAAGGCTGTGGCTACCACCTGGATCTGTTCTGGGTGGGCGTCCTGATGGCGGTCTGCTCCTTCATGGGCCTGCCCTGGTACGTTGCTGCCACGGTCATCTCCATCGCTCACATCGACTCTCTGAAGATGGAGAGTGAGTCATCGGCTCCCGGAGAGCAGCCTCAGTTCCTCGGGGTCAGGTTGGTCCACAATAAGAGGAAAAACACTGAAATAAAAAGGAAGTTGGAACTTAATCCCTTCAGGCTGCCACTGGCAATATCACAAGACACTAACTAAGCCCTTTGTAGTTGAAATGGGGGGAAGCCTTGTGCAATTGAGTTGACAGTCTCTTGTGTGTATTTTGTCAATATCCAATATACAGAGAACAGAGAATGACAGGCATTTTGGTGTTTGCCCTCACCGGAGTCTCTATCTTCCTCGCTCCAGTACTCAAGGTATGAAGTGTGTGGATGAATTACATGTGTCTGTTCTGATCTGACAAAACGATCAACATGCAGGTTACTTATTATATTTAATATATAAGCTTAGTGGTCAATGATCTTCTTGTTGATCCTCTGTTGTTATTTACATTACATCACTATGGAAGCCCAAAGTGTTTAATATTAAATAAATACATTTGATTTTATGAAGTTTTATGATCTGGAATGAAATTACTCAAATTAAAGTTAGTAGAATTAAATGTTATCTCATTCTAATAATTTATTATCCTGGTAATATATTTATTAACAGCAGCCGCTCGTTGGTTGATTCAGACTACTTTGGCAATTGTTATTGGCTTAATTTGGTCAAATTTGATGTGGGACATCTGATTAGGCTGAAAAGTGACATTACGAAATACAATGTCATATCAAATGGCTGCCATTGTGAAAAAGAGTATTTTCTTTAGATAAAAAAATATATTTCTTTATTTAATTGGTTAATTTATACTTTATATACATGTTAGTAATTGGATGATTTTTTCCCATAATTATTTATTAATTTAATATTAAACACATTGGGGCTCAATACTACACATGTCCTGAGAGGCTAGAGAGAAAAGTGAAATTCTGCTTTTGTCAGGATCATTTTCAGGTGTGTGTTGTTTTAATACTCATTTTGGCCACTAATGACTAAAAAGCATTCAATTATCATGTCATATGTCGGGTGCACAGCGCGAGCAGATACATGGAAACAAAAACCTGGCACTCACAGATAAAGGGTCTTATTGTGGGCAAATAACAGATGCTTTCCAGCTAGAAGCCATCATCAGTGTATTCAAAACCAGCAGCAAAGGCTTTTTATAAACATGTGAAGTCCAAGAGACAATATTATAATAATCCATCTGTGAATGAACCAACCAGAAATGGCCTCTCTTAATAAAGGAGGTGTGATGGCGATAGTCTGAAAACAATCAAACCTAGTGTCATAAGCTGAAAGGTAATGCAAATATGTACAATTAATGAGACGCCCAGAAAAACATGATAGCGATATCGTACTGCAAAACGCATAAAGAAACTTGATTCGTTTTGAAATGAGTATGAGCACAACAAACACTGAAAAAGTATCCTGACACGTGAAAACGTTTAAGATTAGAGCCTCTTAGAGCTTCTACCAGACATTACTGCCTGCAGCGTTCGCCACTAGAAGTGAATGATGTTGCCTTGTTGTTCTCTAAATTGCCTGTAATAACATGATTCCTGGCCTTCCTGCTGCTCGTAGTTCATCCCCATGCCCGTGCTGTACGGTGTCTTCCTCTACATGGGCGTAGCTTCGCTCAGTGGAATCCAGGTACGCTGTGTGCCAGCTGTTGTTTATCATAATAGGCTGAGTTATTGTGGCTGGACATCTTACTTATTGCATTTCTGGCAACAGCAGCTTATTTAAAGCTGCCAAGCAAACAAACAAGGAGGCAGGCGGACAGATGTGATCCGTAGTGTCCTCACGCATAGAAGAGATATAATATAATAGTCACAGATGTGACGTTATAGACAATAGAATTATGTGGGGGGAATCTGGAAGATTTGTTACAAGCACGCTCATTTTTTAAAAGTGCAAATCATGTGTTGTAGATAAACAAGAAATATCATAGAGTAATAAAATATTGGTGTACGTTACTAACTGCTCCTTGGTAAATTTAGCCTTTTTTAACTCATGCAAGTATTTTAGGATTAAACATAGAGGTCTGCATGTAAGTAACCTTTGTCTCCTGGTCCTCCACAGTTCTGGGACAGGATTAAGTTGTACATGATGCCGTCCAAGCACCAGCCCGACTTCTCCTTCCTCCGTCATGTTCCTCTGAGGAAGATACACCTGTTCACGCTGATCCAGATCGCATGTTTGGCTGTGCTCTGGACCCTAAAATCCACCTTTTTGGCCATCATCTTCCCCGTAATGGTACGTGAATGAAATGCTGGCAGCAGTTTTTGCACATGCATCCTGCAAGAATTGGGTCAGACATGTGCTGCTGCTAAAACAATACATATCCCATCCACAGAGAGAAACATTAAATAATAGACATTTAACCAGCATTTTCAATCAAATATATCCATCAGAACTTCCTGTTCGGATGTTAGTGAATGTAAAGAAACATGACAGAAGGTTTATGTCAACTTTAAATGGCTAAAAAATAATCAGTCCGTAATTTGGATATGAGATGACGTCAATGGGAATTCAAACAAGGCTTACCTGTCATTATGTGAACCCTTCAGATTCTTGGTCTGATGGTTGTCCGAAAGATGCTGGACATGGTCTTCTCCCAGCACGACCTGGCTTGGATGGATGACCTCCTCCCCGAGAAAGAGAAGAAGAAGAAGGATGATGATAAGAAGAAGGGGAAGAACAAGGAAAAGGACAAGGAGAAGAAGAAGCCCAAACCAGACGAGAGCGAAGATGAGGTGAGAACCCTGGGCCTTTGCTGCCCCCTGCAGGAATTTTGGATCATGACACATGTTTCTAATGATCTGGGTCTCTTGTGTGTTTGTGGTTGCTTGCAGGACAAGAGTCACACCTACTCCAACCACTCACCCAGCCCAGAGTCAGACTTGGATCGCAGGTACTGTGTCCTCAAACTGCACATCCCCTACAAAGATCTCGTCTATCCTGATGTTGCACAGTCTCAGTGGGGAGCGTACTGCCAGGCTGCTGCCACACACAGGGCTCTTTAACACACACACAGACACATGCATGCACGCACACACACACACACACACACACACACACACACACACACACACACACCACGTCCTCTCTTACACAGGTGTAGACCGATATTGTGCCTATTGTGGCCCGTGCACATGGGAAAAGTTTGTCATTCACAGTAAATGTGCATGAATTAAAGGGTCAGTTCACACAAATTCCAAAAAGGAAAACCAAAGTTTTTCCCCTGATTCTAGTTGGACAAAACCATTGAGATAGCTTTAATTTTATTTTAATCAACCCTCTCATATGGAATAGAATATTACATGAATGGTTAATATGGATATTTAGGCTGACTTAATAACTGGCCTAAAGGAAATACCAGTTAGTGCAATTCAATTTTATTGAATTCAAAAAAATGTATTTGTCCCCGGGGCGCAATTAAGGGGCACACAGAGTAGCTGAAGAGAATACATTCACACAAATAAAATAATGAATGTACAAGAAAAGTATAAAGTAATAGCAATAGTATAAAAGTATAAAAATGTAGAAGAACAAATGTGGAGGAAGCGAGTGATACAAACTCCCCCCTGGAGGACTGCAGACTGCAGCCTACATGTGGATGCTGGGGTTGAGGGCGAGGTTTCTAAATGCCATAGCAAGCTTCACTTTCAATAGAGCATTGTGGCTGTAAAAGAGTAGCAGAGGATTTGTATCTCTCTGCAAAACAATGGAGGTGATGGAATTTAGTTTATAGTGCTGTCAGCAATGAAAAAAATGTGTTTGTAGATGAGAAACAGCAGCTCTTTCCAGAAACAATGTATCTCCCTGTTGTATTATATAATTCACAAAGCTTATACATCAAGTTTGACTCAGAGAAGATTCCATGGATTCTCCAGAGTAAAGACGGCGGGGGGATGAAAAAACAACAAATACTCAGCTGGGGATATTTAACATTTATCGAATCATATTGCCAGAGATGCAAATTTGCGACAGTTGCCGCACTTTTTTAATAAAAAGTTCAAATAGATTTGTGCTGGAAGAAGACCAACTAAAAGGATCGTTTTGACCCTGAGCAGCGTCTGGCAGTCTGTCTGAATAAAGTTGTAATGCCTCAGTTACTGTACGCTTTTGATTGAGTTTCCTTTTAGTGAAATGCTAAGTTGACTTGATTTCCCTCTGGTAAACAGTTACACAGTTTATGCAGTATATGTCTAAGGCTATTCATGTGAAAGGCATTGACAGAAGTGACTCTCATATCCGCTGTCTTTTTTACAATTTTACAAACATTTTTAAAGAAGATCTGTCCCACACAACATGCTTCATGTCTTTATTATTGGTGACAATTCTCAGAAGAATAAACCTTGCTCCAAATGAAAGGTTGCACTACTACCTACATTCCATTCACCTCCATTATAATGAGGTGGCAGCAGGAAACTATATGTGACGGTGTAAAAACCTGGAAAACTAACTAAAAACCAAAACTATCTGTATGGTAAGATACTGCAGGTAAGTTGTAAGTTGTTTTTTGAACATTGTGTGAAATGACCCTTTAAAAACATGCACAAATCTATACATTTAAATTGATTATCAAACATTATCAAAAGCCTCAAATAGATAAATGATCACAACAAACAAATACAGAGGTTGTAGCGTGAAAGTCATCCATAAAAGCCCTTATTTTGATATTGTATTGCATTGCATTATTTTATGATGCCGTTTCCCATCTAAAACAAACTATTAGCCCCGTTGAGTTGTGGCATGTATTGTTTAATATTCCTTCCTCTCCTAGATTTTCAGAATAAATGTAAATTATACTCTGTGGTCACTTGTGTGGGAAGCCATGTGCATTCACACAGATTATTTACACATAACAGATGTCCTCATAGTCCAGTTTCCTTTTATTGTCATTTTTTGGGGCTCAGTCTCTTCTCTATGCACTTTAAGGCAATGCAGATCATTTTGATGTTATTAACTGCACAATCCTGCTGCTACTCTTCCTGTGTGATGTGCTAAATGTCTTACATTATGTACACAGCATGAACCAACGCAGCATATTTGAATTCTTCACTGATGTACGAGGTGAAGGGTGAAGACCTGAATGCCTGCTATATAGTCTCCTCTGTCCCTTAAGCCATTGGTCAGGCCTCTTTGTTTAGATTAACCTATATGGAATTAAAATAGATGAATAACAATAGTGTGTGATATTTAAGCTTGTTGTATATTGAATACAAGTAGATGATTTATTGCAGGTCAGTTTGTATACAACTGTATAATCATAAACATGCAACAAGCATCATTGTTTTGGTTGTTTCTTTTTCCTCCATGTGCTCAATCACGTTAGCATTTCAGTCTGTGATGCTCACGCCTGCATGTGACTTGTAGCCTGACCCCAGCTTTTTGCTTTCTGAACGATCCTCATCTGGAGCTGCGGCAGTTACAGTGGAGATGTTTGCATTGAAAGTGGCCATGATGAGGCCGTTTCTAGTAAACGTTTCCCAATATGTCAAACATTTCACCACAAATCTTTTGTCAGACTCTTGTTTGTTTCTTTTGTGGGAGATTAAGAATTTTTTCAAAATTGCCCATCATGTCTGCATTGCTTTGAAAGAGGCATGGTTTGGAATTGACTGTGTAACCGATTGTTGATTAATATTCTTTTGTTTTGCGGGTACCCTGAATACAGGATAAGCGGTAGAAAATGGATGGATGGATGGATGTTTTGCGGGTTTTTGTCGATGTGGATTAAGATGAAAGTGTGATTTTTCTTTTATGACTTTATAGCTGCGTAGAAGGCATTTATAATAAATAAGGTTGTGCATTCAGTCACTTGTTGAACAATTAAAGTTACGACATGTACTGGATGGATTAGACAAGTCCTCCATTTACTTTTGGCAAAGAACTCCATAGAAAGAAAAACATAAAGTTCATATGCGTACGTTAGAGATGGATTTGCTGCTACTCCTAAAAAGACAAGATTAGAAAATGTGGCTCTCCACTGGAATATTAATAATGTCTCTCTTGGGGTGAATGTTTGCAAACAACAAACTGAATCCCATGTTCATGGTCTAAATCCTTCACCAATCCCCATCTTCACCATAAGGCATTGTGGTTACAGACCACCACTACAGCAACTCCTTTCACTTACCAGCCTCTGCTTCACTGACATGAGCTGCTGTGGTGTTTGGCTGAGGGTCATGATGCCACATGGCTGAGTTCCTCCACCCTCCCCGGCCTCCTCCCTCAGCCCCCCCTCGGTGTTTTTGGCTGTGGGTGTCTATGGTAACTGGAGCTTGCCCTTCCTCAGCATCACCCTCCATTTGAAGATCTCGTGCCCGTCATCTCCGGCCATGCCTATGGGCCGAGGGATGGCTTGCCCTGTGCCCCAGGTCAAGATCGAAATGGAGTCCGACTACGACTCGGACATCGACCACCCACGGCCTCGGGACATGAGCAGTGAGACCACGTTATGAAGCTCGACGACTTGTTGACAGGACAAGGCACGACTCGTTGTGGGCAAACTATTCAAGCAGCCGGTGCTGACCCACGGACAGTACAGGGTGGCACAGAGCAGTGGCTGCCAGCGAACTGACACCTTCAGAGATTGGCTGAAATGGGACCGATCCAATCAATGGAGTTGGAGAGGTTTACGTTTTAGCGCCATCTGCTTTTAAATTGGTGCAGTTTTGACAGATTTTGCTTTGAATAATATAGAAAATACAAAATGTATTTGTTTACTTGTATGATGCAAAAGGCCATAAGAGAGGAAACATTTATCCGTATGTGCTGTATAGGATTATATATTCAATGTGAAGATATTTATACAAAGTAGTTATATATTGATATTTTACTATTAATGTAATTACTCCAAATCCAGACTAATCTTGAAATGAGTGCAACGTCAAAACGTATTGTGCAATCAACTCGCATCATTCTGTGTGGACAGACTTTGATTTTGAGGCAGGAAATGTGAAAACAAGCACCATTTATTAACAGAAATATTACATTTCAGGTTGTGACGTCTACTGTCTTCTATTATGTGTTAGAAATTGCAGATTTGTGTTTTGGTGTTTGTTTACTCTAGTATGCCTCTGATCCCAGAGAACCAACTCTCCTTTCCCATTTCCCTCCAGTTCAACACTCCATATTGGTCCATTAACCTGGAACAAAAAGAAACAACCAAACATTCCTGATGTTGCAGAAAAGGATTGCAAGATGTAGCCTCTAAGTTTAGATTTGTGTTTTTACTCTCTAAGACTCTGTATGAGAACATAATTAACTTCCACCACAACACCTCATGCATATGACAATGACAGGACATTTCCAGATAAATGTATGCAATTAAAATGCCATTATTCCAACGTGTGTGGTTTGTCTTGTGTTGAACACATTGGCTTTGGCAATGTTAAATGCACATCGTGACAAATGTTATGTGTTCACTTCCATTTTTCATGATCTACCATGTTTCAGAAAACACCAATTACGCTATAAAAATAAATGCTTTGGCTCAACAACAAAAAAAAACATTAATCGTTTAAAGTTTTGACAACTGAAGTTCAACCAAAACACTACATTGAGTTGGGGGATTTCACGTTTCTTCAATCAAAGGTATTTTTAATTACCAACTACTTAATTATTGGTAGAATTTTTAAGTTAATAACACATCAAATTAAGTTGTTCCAACTATTTTCTCCACATTATTTTAAATGTTTTTTAAGTTTGATGCTTAATTACAATAATTATGCAGACAAGTTTTAAAATTGACTATAGTTTAGAAATGAAGTTAGTCCAGTTGTATTTTCTTCATTTCTTTAGCTTTTAAGATATTATTATTTATGAAGCTTTTATGAAATTAATTAATTCAACAACAAACTTGTTAGGCAATTCCCTTTTTTAATTTTGAAGTGCATTTGTATTTGATCCTGCAACTTTTTTTTTATCACGATATAAAGAACATTTAGATCAATGTACAAAAACTACACGTTTCCACAGCAGATCGTCAGTCTTTAAACAGTATGAAACATTTTAACACAATGTTTGGGAGATACTAACATAATCACATTCATGATATTTTAAACATCTTGACATCTTAAAGTTGCAGTCTCTTTGGTGGTAGATGGAACTGCAGGTGAGCCTCTGGGACTTCATCTCCCTGAGTTCCTTGGGAAACCCGACAGTTTTGACTGTATGACGTCAGTTGTGACAGGGGCGTCAATTGGGTATGGCAAGGTATGGCAGCTGCCACGCCTTGGCTCCAGGGAAAATGTAAATTTTAAATATTTTTTCATTTATGGAATTACTCTGTGTCAATTTGTATTGATTAATCAATTATTTAATACATATAAATTAACTACAAGAGAAAATCAGAACAACACAATCGATTTCTCTAGATATTATCTTTCCCAACACTTGTATCCCCCCTCCATATGTTGAAATGTGGTATCTCCCAGCCCCCCCTGACAAGATGACGGAGGTCAGAGCTGGGTCATTATTGTTATCGCGTTTTTGTTTTGCTAAGCTAATTAACTAAAATGAAAAGGAAGCGAAGTGATGGGTCCAATGTTGCCCCAGCAGCGGAGGACCAGATAGTGAAGGTGGGATTCAGGCTGTTAACGAGGCTGTTAGCCACTCAGGCACCCTCTTCTCCCTCCCTCCCTCCGTCCCTCTCCTCTTTGCATTTGGACTTTAACAGTTTTAAGTTGACCTGGTATGTTCACGTGATATTGTTGCAATTACATCGTGAATGAAGTGAACAGAATGAGTGAGATTGTGTTTGTCAGAAAGGCTACTACTGCTCTCTAACCCTGCCACTGGATGCGTAACGGTGCATTTGACTGAATTGATTGATTAACGTGCGTAGTTAAGTGTTTGTGTCCATAGTTATGTTAGCGGAATGTGTGTTTGAAAAAGTTAAAATGTTCCTAACCACTCAGATAAGCTACATAGCAGACTTGTCACTTTTGTTATGATTATTTGCTGGGCATGTATATTGATTGATACTGTAGTTAAGTCATGTGACTAGTAACTTTGCCATACCTTAGCTTTGGCTGAATTGACACCACTGAGTTGTGATCCTGTTTTTTTCCGTCGTTGGCATCACTTTGCTTCTTGATGACTTTCCTTCTTCACTTCCATTAGTTTGTTGTTTCTTTTTCTTGGACTGGAAGTTGAATGGTCTTCTTTCTCTGCCTGTTGATACTCCATTGTGAGTCAGCAGTAATGAAATATACCTGGACAAACACTTTAGACTAGAGGGAACCTGACTCAGCAGTTGGAAGTTACAGATTTCCGATTACAATGAAACACTGGCACACTAAACTAAAGGGTAGGTCAAAGTGCACTGCTAAATATGACTAGGGTTAGCTACATGTAGTAGGACAACAATTCCATCAACTTACAGGTGTAGCCTAACCTAGGCTGTAGCCCTGTAGCCTACATAAGTCCAGTATTGGTATATCACATTTCAGAATATACCCAAGTTAATATCGTCAAAATGTTTTATAAATGAATGATGCTCACCTTGAAAATGTCCTTTGTGATGTATTTGTTCAGCCGACAGGTTCTCTAACGCACAATGGGCCTCATTTATCAAACGAACGTACGACCGAAAACCGTGCGTACGACCATTTCCACGCAAACTTCGGCATTTATCAATTTGGACGTAAGCGGAAGCTGCGATCAGATCTCACGTCAGGTCTGAGCTCGTGTACGCAAATTCGAGTCTGTGGATTTGCGGTGCAGCACAGCAAAATCTGGCGTAAAATAATGAACAAACCTCAGCTGTCATTAAGCATAAGCAGTCACATATTTAGAACAAATCAAAACGGATTATTAAAACGAAAACATTTCTTTTAAAGCCCATGTTTTTACTGATACCACTTTCAAAAAATTAAACAATAGGATAAATAGCCTAAGATGACAACTAATAATTACACATTAAAATGTGAAAGAATCATAAATACAAGCAGAAATGTGTGTTTGCAAATTAACTAAAGGCAAAAATGTGTAATTGTTTTTGTTTTTGTCCGATGGGTGTGACAGAACTGGAACAAAAATGAAAGCACCTGTTGAGATAATCATCGTTCCACTGTGGTTGGTCAGATGTTTATTCATTCCCCTATTTAAACAGATGCTTTGACAGTTATCAAGTCTTGACGATGGCAGACTTGCTTATTTTGGAGGAACAATACGCGCGTGTCAGACGTGAGCGCGTTTTCAGGGACCGCAGGGATCTCTGTGTCACCTCCACCACTTATGCCACAGATCGACTCCGACCTAATTAAGGAGGCAATTTTTTCCTCCGTCCCCGTCAAGATCAGGCTGGAGTCTGGTTGGCCTCCTCCAGTCTGCCTGATGCTGCGTTTAAACGCAGCAACGCGTTTCTTGGTGGCCAGCTTCATATCCGACCATTTTTTCTTGACCTAAATGTAAAGAATTGTTTTGATCAGTTAGCAGACATAAGCTTTTAGGCTGCGGATGAAAAGATTCATTTAAGTCGTTAGGCATGGGTTAAGTTATTGAGAATTATATTCAAACCTCAGCTGGAGTCCGTTCCTCTGCGGCAACGCTGTTGACTGCCTCCGTTATCTTTTTCCAGACAGCGTTTTTGTGAGCCTCTTTTATGCCACCCTTCAGGCTGCCAAAAAGCACTGTCTTGTTGTGTTCCACCTCCGATGTCAGGATGCCGATCTCCGTGTCAGAAAAGCTTCTTTTCTGACCCATGTTTCGTCTCTCCATGTTTGACCTCAGTGGGCGAGGCCTCCGAAACAGGAATATTTATGGGCGTAACATGTTAATGACGATCGAATTCAGCCGCCGCATTTATCAAGGGCCGCTCATTCGTACGCTGAGATTGGTCAGATACGAACGTTTCATAAATCGCACGTGTGTCCTGTCGTAATCTGCGCTCAGATTTGCGCCCGTTTTCACGCAAGATTGATAAATGAGGCCCATTGTCTTAACTGTCAGAACATGTCAAGGCATGTTCATTTGGCAGGGAAGGGGACTTGAAATCCTGAACTTAAAGTCCCAGTCTGCAACATTTGTTTGATCATATTCACTGAAGCCGACACTATGCTCCGATAGAACAACATAAATCATCCGGGGGAAAAAATGTGCCTCTACGTGTACATAGAGCCTGTTGTTTGTTTTGCAAAAATCCACCGCCCGTATCATCCTGTCCACTCAGCACAGTTCATCGTTCGTGCACACACCACAGATCCCACCTCCCCCCATATCACAGGCACACGCCTCAAGCTATGCATACGCTAAATTACATTAGCAGTTGCTATCTATGAGTAAGTTAGCCAGCCTACCTCTGTGTAGCGTGTACTCCATGCTGTTCATCGTTGCACGCGCACTGACGAGCACTCGATGGGAGGGAGGGAGGAGCTCGGTGGTAGAGGGGGAGGGGCCTGAGTGTTGGAAACATTCCAAATTTGACTGAGTCAACTCCATCTGCCAGACTTGCCGACTGCAGGTTTAAGGTTGTGAAAAATTAAGTCATCAAGCCAATTCAATTAAGTTACTGCAAGTTTAATTTATTGTGAAATTAGTTTACACAGAATTTTGAGTTTAAATGACTCAGAATATTAAATTGATGTAATTACCAACATTATTATGTCAACACAACTCATCAAAATAATGTTTGTAACTTAAAAGTTAATAATAAGTAATTTGCAGCCATGCATTTAATTAAGTGACAGTAACAGATCCCCTGAATTATTTTTTAGAGTGTACAGCCAGCCATTGAAAAAAAAAACAAAAAAAAAAAACAAGCCCAATATAGTGGTTTAATGTGAACAATGTTGACTTGTGGAATCATGAGCAAAGACTGATATCCAGAGCAACCGACATAGTATAAAACAAGTGTGGGAAAAGATTGTGTATTTGGAAGCACTGATACACAAGATAGCTACTGGTGTCAAAACTGACCTTGTTAAGTCAATCGGGCATCGGTCGAGCATCAGAGCGTCATAAAATGAAAGGTGCCCTTTGGAATTTTCTTGTAAACACACAAAATGTATGTTTAATGTTTCCCACCAAAACGCATTGCTTTCATCTTTGAGGTCTAAGAAACATGTTCAATTCTAGCTGAAATGAAAAATCTCTCATATTCAGCACAGCGGAGGGACTAAGACGCAAGTGAGAGAAACATGGATGCAATTCAAGGGACTTGGGATCAGACGGCAACTTCTGGTTCGGAAAATGAAAACAAATCCGAAGTGGCTTAAACAACATCAGGGGCGACTCTTCTGGTAGCAAAAAACAAGTCTGTTGACCAAACCCAAATATTTCTTGAGAACAATCGTCCCGACCTGGCATCGGGGTCAGGTTCCCACATTAGTGTAGCTCCAAACATAACAGGACCATCTTGTGGAACATTGTGAATGCCTCAGCGATCCCAGGCCTCATGTTGGTGTTGGAATTATATCTCCAGTTTTTAATTACTTTGGCACAAAATTCAGTATAACAATGAAGGCTTGATCATTGTTTTTTTATTGTAATTGGACTAATATTTGGTAATAAATAAAGTCGAAAAAATATTCTCATCACAAAATGGGACAAGGCACCAGACGTCTCAAAACACAGAATTAGTACCATTATTACATGTTCATATAATACATATTCATCATTCCAATTTGGAATGCAGTGCACAAAATGTGTCATTAGAATTAATTCCATTTTCATTCCCATTCAGTGTCATCTTGATTTAGTCTCCAACAATCAAACTGTAGCTTATCCACTGGCAGAATATGTATATGGGTATTTTTAAGTAATGTATTCCTACAGCATCCACCTGAGGGAGCAGCAATCATCATGTCTGCAAGTGTCCTTGGTGATGCCAAAATCTAATGTTTCTCATCTGACAGTGAATGACTTAAAGGCCGACAGCAGCAGGTAACGTCACGTCAACACACATGAAGCGTTCAGCGGAGCATCGGCAGGTTCGTTGGTGAACCCGTCAGCGAAGCCCTCCCCTTCCACCAGAGTCGGCCTCCTGTTGCACATGGGGCACAGTTTGTTGCGTTCTTGTGAGGCTCTCATCCAGATGATGAGGTTCCAGCGCTGGCCCGACGAGATAGGCAGGGCCCCGTGCATGTGTTGGCCACGGTGGAGGAGACCCTCGGCCACCCTGTGTTCAACCTCTGAACACTCCATCTCATTTAAAGGCACCTGCAGGCGGCAACACAGCCACGCACTTAAGACATGATTCAGCATTTTTATATGCAAAACAACTATGATAATATATTCAAAATATTAAGGATTCGTTTCTAGACTTTCTTAAGTGCCAGAAAAGATTTTAACAGAGATGATTCTTGTTTTTGACATGAACATTGTGATCTTTCTTAACATCTGTTCTTAGAGGCCATTACTGCAGGTCAGGTTATCTAGAAGTCTAAGGGATTCTAAATTCCCAAGCATTTAATGAAATGTGTCATGATAAAATCCCACCGCCAGGAAAATCTTCTTGGAACTCACTGTTAATTGTTTGGAAGCCCTGCTATCATAACCATAAGTTCACCTGTCTCATATCACCAAAATAAAGGTTGCCCTCTGTGAAGTCCTTGCCCAGGGAAACATTGAGAGTGACCTCTGCGTTGTCGTAATGGTAGCTCAGGTCCAGGTCTTCATTCATGTCATATTTAACAACAAAGGCCTTGTGGCTGTCCAGACAGCATCCCCCACAGTCTGGGTACAGCTGGGAGGTGAGCGGCTGCAGGTAGAGCTCCCGGAGGGGCGTGAGGAAGCCCTCGTCAAACCCCAGTTCATTCAGGAGGATCTGGAAGAGGATGAATAAAGGAACTCTCATGTTTCATTCCCTGACCTTATCACGACTGTGAATATTATTAAAAGTCAGACCTCTTTCATGGCTTCAACATTTTATAGTTTCATAATTTAAGGTTTCACTCCATCTTGGCTAAAATACAGAAGGCTCTGAATTTTTAAAGCTATAGCTGCCCCTTAAATGTAAATCTTCAACCGCTTATCGGGTGTCGGGTCGGGGCTTAAATGTAAATGATCCAGTCATGGCACTATAAAGATTAATCTGAATGATGGAGCCGTGATTAAATGGTGATTTAAGGTGTTTCTGCTTGTGGGAGTGCATACGTTACCCCATAATGGTTCATGGTGTTGGGTCTCCCTTTCGGGGCAGAGGACTGCTCAAAGTGCTCCAGCTCCTGAACCAGCTCCTCACAGAAGCTTTTCTCAAACACGGGGAAGCGATAAACCCTCGGAGCTTCAACAGAAAGATGGCAATCAATTCAAGACTTGTCTTAATACATCAATTATATTATTGGTGGTGAGATCAATAAAAACAAATGAGAACAAAGTAAAAGTTACTTTTGGCTTTTTTAATCGTAAAGTCACACTTTTTGTAGAGATTTTACACCCAACAGCCTCATATTCTAATTAATGTATGTATGAGGTCTGAACATTGATTTTTTTTTTTTTTTTTCATTTTATGTAAGCATGCTGCGTGCAATATGTCTGATTATCATACTACATTGTAAATCTGAGGCTCTGAAACATTTTGGGCATCTCACGCTTGCACTACATTATGAGTACTAATAATACGGATCGATCCTTTGTATTGAAAGTGAGCTGCTACTTCTTAGTTCACCATTAGCCTCTATGAGTCAGTTAAAGCACTTTTCATCTTACCTGCCTCTTCCTCCAACAAGCCTCGGAGTCCTTCTGCTCTGATGTCACCGCCTCGACAGTACTTCAACAATCTGCCTGAACTTGGTTGCGAGGAAAGACTCCTGATGAGAGATGTTGAGCAGATGTGTCTCAGCAAGGTGTCAACAGCACATCATTCATGACACGTCAAGCAGTGGCTAAATGCAGAACGTACCTGCAGATGGTAGACATGAGGATGGAGAGACTGGTACGTGTCTTTTATAGCAGAGGCTCTCTGGGCAGACGTCACGCCTAGACTGGTTCGTCTGTCTACTTCCTGTGAAATCTAAACAGAGCAGCCGTACAGTTAAGTTGGGACGTAGGGCAAACTGCAGAAGCATAAGGGACGCTATCTCATGATCACATCTGTAGCTCAACATCTTATGATACATTGCTCTCTAGTGATCATAACTTAATGATCTTGTTATGTCATAACATGGGGGTCCAGATTAGGTGTACAAACTGTATGCTCTAGCATTTTGGCTCCATGCTGGTGTACCCAGATGCTTCTTTCTCTTGAGGCCATCAATCACACTGTGATCATATTATTACATAGAATTAAACTGTCATCTCTGATATGAGGAGACTGCAACTATTGCAGTCTAATTTAGCAGTTATGCATATTATTAATGTCTTTGATAAATCTATTAATAATAATAATAATAATAAATATAATAAATATAATATACAAAGATAATGTCGATCACACTTCCAGGTGAAGTCCTAACTGTAGCCCTAACTACAGTGCATGTTTGAGGCTAATATCAATATACGGGAACTTGAAATTTGTTTTTTAGGTTGTTGTTGTCGTTGGTATGCTTTTTTAATTTTGAATTATTGTTTATTTATTTATTTTTCTATTTTACTCTAAATGGACTGTAATTTACTAAATTAGCATCCTGTTGTTTTGAAGCAGAATTTAAACTAAGACTGAGACCATAAACTCATATTTACTGAGATAATAAATCAAGTGAGACCTTAACCTCAACCCTTTCTGCCCCAGAGGAGTCGCCCCCGGGTGGCCAGCAGAGAGAATGCAGATTTGAGTCACATCAGCATGGGCTTCACTTTTCACTCAGTCAGTCAGTCTGAACCTTGAACAGGTTGAAACGCAGCTTTCTTACCTTGTTGAGCACATCCTGGAACTGTTGCTCCGTCACGCATCCGAGCCTCTGAAGCAGCTGCGCAGCAGGAATTAAACGTACGATACACACTAGTCAGTAGAGTTTACACATCGGACATGTCACTCACTTGTTATAACGACGTAACTAACACCCACTCACGGCTTGGTAGTCCAGTCGGAACTGCTGCTCGGATAAAAAGCGGACATGGATCTTGTAGTCCTCCAGGAAAATATTGTCAGTAGAAAAACAGTTACAGATATAAAACCGACGATTTCCATCTTCCTCGAGTGTTTTTAAGGAAATGCTTGAATAAAGACGTAGTGCGTGGTTACGCAGACATACCAAGTCTGTAGTGTTTACTGACAAGCTACATGGCTGCTTCTCTGGCAACAAACGAGCATTGCACTTCCGGTTCTCAGTCTTCAAAATAAAATGACTTCTCTACAATTCAAATTTGCATATATGTTTTAGAGTTTAGAGAAAAAAGTAGCCAAATCAAATCTGACCATAAATGTAACCTTGAATTTACTGGTACTGCTTGTTATCGCAAAATGTGCAGTTGTATCTACACATTGTGCCCACGAGATTGTAGAAACTCGCACTATAATAGAAAAAAACGCTATAAATACAATATTGCAATTTATGCAACCGACATAAATGGAAAAAGTGACCACTACGGTATAACTAAAATGCTCCATTGTTTATAACTCGGGGACATCATGTTAGACATTCAACGTAAAACTGTCAAACTCGACATCCTAGACAGTCCCATAGATTTGTAAATAGAAAGGAGACAGACAGAAAGTACCAAAGGTTATCACGAGAGGGCGCTAGTTCAACAATGTTGGCTACCAACCGCGTGATCGCAATAGTAGAAGAAGATAAAGAAGAAGCCAGCACAAGCGTTGTAGCTTCATCCTGATGCGGTTTTGTTGTGGATTATTTGTCGCCCTTGGCAGTAGTTTGCTCTCCGTCTAAATGTGACAGTCAGCATACCTTTGGTTATTACGGTTTATAAAGGCTGGCCATTCTACTAATCTGTGGAGTCGAAGCGGAAATGTTAAGCGTGGAGTCGTTGCAAGTGGCTGAGGAGGAGGTGGTTGAGTCCAGCTCCAATAAACTCGGTGACATTTACACTTTCGTGGCTAAAGGCTGCTTTCCTCAGACGATGAGTCGTTTACGAAAGAAGAATCTCAAAAGATACGCCCAGAAATTTATCGTTGATGGTAAGGGTTGATTTAAAACCTTGATTAACCCCCAAAACAACAAGAATGCATCGTTTCCCTGTAGCTCCAGTAAACTTCTGCGTGTCTGCTTCACGGACTTCCTTTAAAAAACGACCAATGCACCTGCACTTTAAAACTCACTTCAGTACTGTACTTAGATGGAAGAGAAATATGGGAATAACATTGTAAGTCTTTATAAAAGTAAATTTTCTGAAGATAAGTTTTTTTAGTAAATAGAGTTTATGCCAAACTGAAAGGTTGTCCTTTCATTAGGGCCACGTTTTGCTTTCATCTATATGCCAGTAAGTACTTGTTTTCTTTAATGAAGTATGGTGTGACGTTCTCTTCACACGCATTCACAAATCCAAATAAGTGTGTCACAGCATGTCCCACTCTCCATTGGTCTGTGCATTCGAGAGGGCAAGCTGTACTATGTGGGACCCAAGAAAGACGAGAAGAGGGAGGTGGTGATCGAGGCGGACAGGAAGAGGCAGATTTTCCTCGACTGCCACTTCAATGACATCGGTCATCACCTGGGCCAAAAGAAGACCGTCCACAGGATCCAGAGCAAGTACTACTGGCTGGGGATCGTCAAGGACGTGGTGGACTGGGTAGCCATCTTTATGACTACAGTGTTCTGTTAAGGTGACTGGGACGTGAAGATAATCGTGTTGAACTTTCCCGCTTACTGTTTCAGATAAAAGTCTGTGAGACGTGTCAGCACACAGAGAGGAATAAAAACCTGGCGAGGACCGTCCGGCCTATAAAAGTGGACGCACCGTGGGATATTGTTGGGATTGACGTTATAGGTATTCGGCTCATTTAATACATCAAATACTATATTTCTGCTGTTTGATTTCTTCACACTCTCTGAGATCTGTTTCTCTCATCTCGTTCCCAGGGCCTTTCCCAGAGACACGGCAAGGCAACACCAGCGTTACAGTCCTCATCGATTACTTCAGTAAATGGCCAGAAGCGTTTCCAATGCAGAAGACGGACTCCCTCTCTGTTGCAAAATGTATTTCCAAATGCATATACAGGTAGAAGGATGTAGCAAAATCTTAAATACTCACATTTAGGTCAAAACAAGGGTTTTAACAATATAATCTACTGATGAATTTGGATTAGTAATTTGCCAGTATGTGACTGTTTTCATGCCCCCCAAAACCAAATGATTTAGTGTTTTTCATAACTCATGCCACAAATGTGATCAAATATTTGATAAATGGCCACAATCAGAATGTTGCCATTTGATTCGGACCCCTGTTTGTTTTTTAAACCTGAAACTGAAGACATTCCGATCTTTGTCTAACCAGGTTTGGAGCCCCTAAAACAATAGTGTGTACCCAGAATACTGACTTTTGTGATGAGGTGAGTGACAATAAAAGGATTAGATGTTGTTGCAGTGCTGTGGACCAGTTTGATCAGTGTCCCCACTGGTGTCTTCTAGGTGACGAAGCTGCTGTGCGACAGGTGGAGCATTGTGCAGAAGGTGTCTCCTCTAGATCAACCTCAGCTCAACCCACTCCACGACTGCACGAGTCCTTTACTGAAGGAGGCCATTGTGCGGATGGTGACGGAGAAACAGGCCGAGTGGGACGACTTCCTGGACCCCGTGCTGTTTCTGTTCAGGACGTCCACCAACCCCACGACCAAGTTCAGCCCTTACTCCCTCATGTTCAACAGGAAAGCTCATTTGCCGAACGAGGTAGGACTAACCGTCGAGAGTAAAACAAACTGTGTTTTTTGTTTCCGCTAACTAATTTGACTTCATCTAGACTACGTTGAGCCTGCTGAACTATGACGACCACGAGCAGGATATGTATTCCACGAAGGAGAAGGCCTCGACGTATATGACCGTAATGCAGGAGCAGCAGAACTCCGTCAAGCAGCTGGTAATTAAGTTTATGTGTTTCAGGGTGGTGGTGAAAGAAATAGTGCGGAGCCCTATAACGCAAGAACAACCCGTATCAGATTGGTGCCCAGAATCTGCTCGCTTTCTTTTCTGCTGATGTAATCTGTGACTCCTAACCATCAAGAGTTTTATGATATGTTCAGAAACATTCACAAATACATTTATGTGACATATCGTGATGTGGAGATAAACTATTTATTTTGTCAACAGCTTGGTTCTCTTCTGTCTCGTGTCTGAATGTGTGTGTTCCACTTTCAGGTGATAGCCAACATGAACGCAGCCTACAAACAAGAGAAGAAGAAGAACGCCAAGCGCAGGACAGATAACATGCCCTCGATGACCTTCAAAATCACAGATCCTCTGTTTGGCGCGGCAGACTCGCCCTCCCCGAAAAAACTGAAAGACAGTATATATTTATCTTTTCCCGCGGAGACGGTGCTGGCCACCGAGCAGAGCAGTTCGGAGGACATGAAGACGGCGTTAGCGTATCACTTGGCTGAGTCCGACGTCCACTGAGGATGACTTTGGGCAAAAGAATTGGAGACAAATAAGTGAAGCAGGACTACATGTTGTCCCGAAGCTGCCTGGAGTCTTGGACAGAAGATGTAAATCCAGATGTTGGTGAAATGAATGTGACGATTAGTCACGTCAGCTGGTTGATGATTCTCTTGTTGATGAATCTGACAATAAGACACAGAATCCATGGGCCAAAGGAATGGGAGTAAATGATAAAATAAATGATATTTTCCACCTATTTCCCTCCAAAATAAAAACCCCCAAAACATTGTTTCCAATAATAACTACGACACTTTAAAATAAAGGTATTGTTTCTTTGTGTAGCCTTGGTGTATAGTCATTACCTAATGGCACATGTGTTGCTCATGAGGATTTGTGTTAAGTGGAGTTTCTACACACTTGCGTATTATTTGTTGCCCAGTATTGTGTATTTGCGGACGAATATTGGCCCTGCTGTTCTCAGTTTCACACTTGGGAACATTAAAGCTGAGAGTTGCATATTAACAGTAGCATCAGCATTTATTAAGAGTGCTGCTTTGCTCTCTACCAACTCGCTAACTTTGTCTGGCATTTGGTGTCTTTCAGAGCTTTTTTAAATGTAAATGATCTGCCTGCTGCTGCTGAGAACACTGTTAAAGAGAGCAGTGAAAGTGATGTATAAATATGTCTAAAACATGTATAGTGTACAGTGGCAAGAAAAATGATGTGAACCTTTTTGAATATCATGGTTTTCTGAATAAATTTGTCATAAAATGTTATCTGATATTCATCAAAATCAAGGGTATTGACAAATATGTGTCTGAAATAATAACATAACTTTTTTTTAAACTTTGATCCCTATGCATTAAGAACAATCAAAACAACATCATAGTGCTTGTGGAAAAAGTATGTGAACCCTTGAGTTAATTACCTCAAAAAGTCAGATTTTAGCACACCTGGAGTCTTGTTAAGATGATACGTTTGGAGGTGTGGACTACAGCTATTTTGACTGATAAAAACCCCTCAAACTTTTGGAGTTTGCTCTGCACAAGAAGAACACGCTTATGTGAGCCATGCCTCGCCAAAAAGAGCTTTCACAGGATCTACGATCAATAATTGTTGATTTACATAAAGCTGGCAGAGTTACAAAGTTATTTCAAAGAAAGATTGAACTATTTGGAAAAAACAGTGTTGCAATCATGATTTGGACTTGCTTTGCTGCATCAGGGCCTTGAGTATATCAGACAATTCTTCAGGATAATGTGAGACTTTCTGTACATCAGCTGAAACTGTGTAGAAGGTGGATGATGCAACAGGACAATGACCAATAACACCGGAGCAAGTCCACAACAGAATGGCTTCAGAAAAACAAGATCCGCCTTTTGGAGTGGCCAAGTCAGAGTCCAGACCTCAACCCAATAGAGATGCTAGGATTGAGTTGAAGAGGGCCAAACACATGAGACGTCCAAAGAATGTGACGGAGCTAAAGCAGTTCTGCTGAGAAGAATGGACTAAAATTCCTCCAACGATGTGCAGGTGCGCCTGCTTGAGGTTATTGCTGCTAAGGGGGGGTCAATCAGTTATTAACTCTTAGGGTTCACTTATTTTTTCCACTGCCATTTTGAATGTTGAATGTGTGTGTTCAATAAGGTTTCTTGTTATTTTAGACACATTATGTTTGTCAATACCCTTGACTTAGATGAAGATCAGATCACCTTTTATGACAAATGTATTCAGAAAACAATGAAATTCCAAAAGGATCACGTACTTTTATACATTATAGTGTAGTATGTGTCAAAAATATGTTATAAATATAGCTGCAAGCAGCAATGAGGGGGTCAAGCTGGGCTGCGGAGCTGCTGGGCTGAAACTTCTGGCTATCTTGAGTCTATGTAGCAAGTTTGGTGTTGATACAGAAAAATGTGGATTATTATTGCACACCTAGTCGGAAATTCTTAATCATGAATCGTTAGTGTGCTTTTGAGAATATAGCAAGTTTTTGTTAGGTAATGTTTCACAATGATGGTCACCATTAACGATGGTTAAGCATTAACAAACATTAACAGGTAACTAGTGGTCAAAAATCACTAAATCCTCAGGATGGGGTACCAAGTCCATGTACCAAGTTTGGTTTCCATGCATGAAAGTGTTGCTGAGATATGGATTCACTTCCTGTTTTAACTGATGGTGGCGCTAGAGCGTTCAATGCATAGGCACACAAATTGATGTGAGTGATTGTGACGTTATGCAGCACAGAGTTGTAAGCAAAGTAAGCAGCATGCATTTCAAAGGATTTACAAGCATAAATGCATGTCAAACATTGAACTAGTGGTGGCGCTAGAGTGTTCAATGAAGAGGCCTGAAAATTGGTGAGTGATTGGGACAGTGTCTTGACTCCAGGTACCAAGTTTGGTTACCTTGAGTCAAGGCATCGGTGAGACGTCAGCCCACTTCCTGTTTGGCGGCTTTGCCGCCATTTTCAATTGCCTCTCACAGGAGAATAAACTTGAAATTGAAAAATCTTTGAAATAACTTTTGTGCGGATTGGTCTTAAGATCATCTGTGTCAAGTTTCGAGCGAATTGAACAAACTTTGTGACCCATGAAGATTTTTAAAGCTTTCTGAGATAATCCAATATGGCGGAGGTCCAATATGGCCGAAAGTGACGGGCCATGTATCATTGAACTTGGGTTGATCAAGGATCACAACGCTTCCTCACTTGTGAAAATCAGATGCACGAGTCAAGGTCCACGTCAGGAATGCATGTCCAACTTTCACCCATTGGTGGCGCTAGAATGTTGGGCATAGAGTTCTGTTAATTGGTGAGAGTGATCATAGAACAGTCCCGAATATGTGCGCTGAATTTCATAACTTTTGACCAGTTAAATTTTCGGCCAAATTCTGACCCGTTGGTGGCGCTAGACGGCTGGGTTTAGAGGTCCGTAAATGAGTGTGAGCGGTCAGTACAGTGGTCCGAAACGTTCAGCCAAATTTCTTACCATTTTTCACCAAGGCGTTCTATGGGCAGCCATAGACTTCAATGGCAGAGGAATAATAATAAGAAAACATAGAATCACTATAGGGTGTCTCGCAGCTTCGCTGCTTGACCCCCAATTAGAAAAAGTAATAAGAATGCATGGTATGGTTTCTCAAAAATAAGTCACCCATCCATTATACCACCTATCTTACTGCTACAGGGTCACAGGGAGACAAGGATTAACCTGGACAGGGAGACAGGGACCTGGACTGGTCGCCGGTCTATCACTGGGCCGACACAGAGAGAGAGAGAGAGAGAGAGAGAGAGAGAGAGACTCACATTCTGTCTTCGGACTGTGGGAGGAACCCTGGAGAGAACCCACGCTGATACAGGGAGAACAAGCAAACTCCACACTGAAGGCAGACCCGAACCCAGATTGGAAAATGTAACATTTATTGCATTTTGTCAGAACATCACACCATTAGCATTACAGCCACAGCCACAAGTCCCAGCTGCTCAGTGTGAAACTGTGATTTTCTCAGAAATGCTGTTGCTCCTACATTCTGTTCTGTATGTAAATAATACAAAGATGCACCACAAGTGTCACTTTTGGAAGAATTATTACATATGTGAGAATTACTGTGAATCTTGAGCAGGTTAGGGTTGTGTTCTTTGTTAATGTGACTCCTGCTTTGGGTCTGCATTTTGAGTCCCTGTTCCTTGTTAATCTGTGGAGGCTCTTGGTCCTTTGCTTCTAGACTTCAGGGAGAACCTGGTTTTTACACCATCAGCTTACAAAGCTTTATTGTTAGAAAGATACATGAGATCAAATAACAGCAGAACACCATCTACAATTTGTGTTTAATCTCGACAGCGCCGAGAACATTTTTCCAAGTTTAACCAATTACAAAAAAAATTGAACGACACGCCCACAGACAGAAAAGAACAGACCCAAACATCAGAGTCCACAATCCACTCATTTCACCTACTCAGAACTACTGAAATTAAAGCTTCAGACCAACGTGGGCTCTTCTCTTGTGGTCTGCCAGGTAACGACGAAGTTTGAACGTGTTCCCACATATTAAGCAAGCAAATGGCTTCTCATGACCATTTACAATTTCACCCATGTGGATTCTCTTGTGGGCCGTTAACTCCTTATTTAGTCTGAAACCTTTCCCACACGTTCCACAAGTATACGGCCTCTCACTCGTGTGGATGTTTATATGTGTTCAATGCCGATTTCTGGCAGAATCGTTTCCCGCATGTTTTGCAAGAATGCGGCTTCTCACCTGTATGAATTCTTGTGTGAGAGTTCAATGAAGACATCTAACTGAATCCTTTGCCACAGGTGTTGCAAGAGTATGGTTTCTCACCTGAGTGAACTCTCAGGTGCACGTTCAAGCTTGACTGGTAGATAAAAGCTTTCCCACACGTGTCACATTTTAAAGTCTTAAAGTAAAAATGTGGCCTCTCACTCGTGTGTATTAACAGGTGACTCTGCAAACGTGACCGATACTTAAACATTTTGTTACACATGTCACATTGGAAAACCGGTTTATCCTGCATATTACAGTGACTTGACATGGTAGCGTTAAGTATATTGTTAATTGGACTTCTTTTCCGAGGTTGATTCTGATGCTTTAGTTCCGCCTCTGCTTTTCTAGTTGATCCCGTGTCTCCATTCTTGCCTCCTTTCTGATCACGGCTCTGAAAGATGACATGGAGGTTTTCTTCTTGTACCAAAGAGCCAACTGGTATGTTGACTTCATATGCTTTCACTGCTAAGCTGTCATTAGGATTCAAGCACAGAGTCTGATCTTCACCGTGGTCTCTGTGTGTTTCTGGTTCCACAGAGCTTCTATCATCGGTATTCAAGCACAGAGTCTGATCTTCACCGTGGTCTCTGTGTGTTTCTGGTTCTACAGAGCTTCTATCATCGACACTCAAGCACAGAGTCTGATCTTCACCGTGGTCTCTGTGTGTTTCTGGTTCTACAGAGCTTCTATCATCGGTATTCAAGCACAGAGTCTGATCTTCACCGTGGTCTCTGTGTGTTTCTGGTTCCACAGAGCTTCTATCATCGGTATTCAAGCACAGAGTCTGATCTTCACCGTGGTCTCTGTGTGTTTCTGGTTCTACAGAGCTTCTATCATCGGTATTCAAGCACAGAGTCTGATCTTCACCGTGGTCTCTGTGTGTTTCTGGTTCTACAGAGCTTCTATCATCGACACTCAAGCACAGAGTCTGATCTTCACCGTGGTCTCTGTGTGTTTCTGGTTCTACAGAGCTTCTATCATCGACACTCAAGCACAGAGTCTGATCTTCACCGTGGTCTCTGTGTGTTTCTGGTTCTACAGAGCTTCTATCATCGACACTCAAGCACAGAGTCTGATCTTCACCGTGACCTCTGTGTGTTTCTGGTTCTACAGAGCTTCTATCATCGACACTCAAGCACAGAGTCTGATCTTCACCGTGGTCTCTGTGTGTTTCTGGTTCTACAGAGCTTCTATCATCGGTATTCAAGCACAGAGTCTGATCTTCACCGTGGTCTCTGTGTGTTTCTGGTTCTACAGAGCTTCTATCATCGGTATTCAAGCACAGAGTCTGATCTTCACCGTGGTCACTGTCCTCGTATGTAGGAGTGGACATTAAGGTCTCGGTCTCCTGCTTCAGTTCAAGCTGCTCTCCCTCCTGGCTGGTGCAGAGCTCCTCCTGCTCCTCTTTAATCTGTGGAGGCTCTGGGTCCTCCTGGTTAAGACTGGAGTTCCTCTCCTGATGCTGCAGGTCACAGAGAACCTCCTCCTCTTCCTCCTTACAGACATGTTGCTGTGGGAGCTCTGGAGGGACACAACAAAAACGACACGATACTACTGTGATGGTAGCTTTAAAGAAGAAAGTGCAGACATGCAGGCACTTAACCAATTGTGCTTTTTTCTATAAATATATATTCCTTATATGTATTATGTATGATAATTCACTTGTATTCACCTATCCTCTGTAACTTTACTTCGGGTTTCAAAACGATATCCAACAGTCTGCGCTGACGGTCGATCTCTTGCTGGTACTCGACGATAGTTTTTACAAAAACTCCGAATATTTCTTCAGCAGTAGCGGTTAGTCGCTCGCTGACAAACTCTCTCAGATACTCGACCGAAGACATTACTGCTTAACTACAGGTGGCAGCGCGACCAAACAATATAATTCAGCAGATACATCTACAGAGCTAACACCATGGCAACCACAGCACTTACTTCTCGTTTACTTCTTCTTTGGGGTTTTACGGCGTCTGCCGTTTCAGTGCTGCCCCCTTCTGGAACAAGTCGTTACTGTGACCAGTGCGCCTCTCAAAAACTCAAACATCCATCTCACTCCTCTCCCTTTCCCTCCATAGATAACCAATTTCTGATATTTCTTTTACTTAATACAGTAAGTGAAATAGCAAAAATTCACAATTATAGTTAAATAAACAGATAATTACTATTAAAGTTGTACTGACATTTTCCATCTATTTAATTAAGTAGTTAAGTTACTATCTATGAAAGAGTGAGTTAAAACAATGGTGACTGATCATGTGACCCAATAATGAAAGGCTTGTACTTGCTGCTTTGCCCAGAAATAAGTACTCGGTGTCTGTGGCGACATTCCCGTACAAAATTCAATGGCGGCGCTCTATATGAGGCTTTTTACGTCAGTCAACAGCGGTTGGTCTGCCCAGGTGGAGCTACTCTCTGAAGCGTATGCTGCGTTTCATTGATCTTGAAAAAGAAAACCTATTAAACCTAATATATATATATATATATATATATATATATATATATATAACCATTAATTGAATAAATTAATAAAAGCTCCAATATATTTAAAGAGAGAAAAGTTAAATCAATAATGATGGAGGATCGCTCTTGTCAGTGATAATTCCATACTATTTTAATGTAATTAACCCAGTGGCGTCAATTCAGCCAAAGCTAAGGTATGGCAAGGTTACTAGTCACATGACTTAACTACAGTATCAATCAATATACATGCCCAGCAAAGAATCATAACACAAGTGACAAGTCTGCTATGTAGCTTATCTGAGTGGTTTGTAAAATTTGAACTTGTTCAAATGCAGTCTCACTCACATCCTGCTAACATAACTATGGACACAAACACTTAACTATGCATGTCAATCAATCAATTCAGTCAAATGCACCGTTACGCATCCGTTTTTAGCACCATGGATAGCAAGCGGCAGTGTAAGAGAGCAGTAGTAGCCTTTCTGACAAACACAATTTCACTCATTCTCTTCACTTCATTCACTATGTAATTGCAACAATATCACGTGAACATACCAGGTCTGTTGACATTTAAGTCCAAATGCAAAGAGGAGAGGGAGGGAGGGAGAAGAGGGTGCCTGAGTGGATAACAGCCTCATTAACAGCCTGAATCCCACCTTCACGACCTGGTCCTCCTCCCTCTGCTGCTGGGGCAACATTGGACCCATCACCTGCATTTTTTTTTTTTTAGTTAATTAGCTTAGCAAAAAAAAAAAAAAAACGTGAGCTGGGAGTTACCACATTTCAAGATATGGAGGGGTTGGGAAAGATAATTGGGAAATAAGATAATATCTAGAGAAATCGATTGAGTTTTTCTGATTTTCACTTGTAGTTCATTTATATGTATTACATATTAGAATAATCAATACAAATTGACACAGCGTAATTCCATAAATGTATTAAAAAAAACGAACATTTACATTTTCCCCTGGAGCCAAGGTGTGGCAGCTGCCATACCCAATTGACACCCTGAATTAACCCTTCTCACAGCAGCCATTTTATATGTCTGCAGGGTTGCATAATTAATATCATTAATCAAGGCCCCGTTGCGTTTAGTTGGGCCAGTGTCCTGGTATTGTGCATGCTGGATCAATGTGACACTGAATAGAATTGGATTAACTTTATCAATAACACCGGTCCTCACACTGCATAATCATGTCAAAATGGCCTATTATTGATGCCATAACGTGTAACTTTTGCTGGGGCTGTTGGTCTCGCTCGGCACTGCTGATAATAGCTGCTAATCAGAATAACAGGCAACTAGTAGTAAATAATTGTAAACCTGCCATTAAGATTAGTTAAAGTTATTTTAATGTGTTTAACTATCGGTGATAGTACAGTAATTACAATTATACTGCTATATAAAAAATATGAAAAACTACGGAAGAGGATTAGGGCCACATGTGAATTTTGTTTTTGAAGTCAGAATTCTGAGAATAAAGTCAGAATTCTGAGATTAAAGTCCGAATTCTGACTTTATTCTCAGAATTCTGACTTAAAAGTCAGAATTCTGACTTCATTCTCAGAATTCTGACTTTAAAGTCATAACTCAAAAACAAAATTCACATGTGGCCCTAATCCTCTTCCGTAAAAAACATATCCAGTCTTGTAGTTTTTATTAATTGGTTTCATACATTGTCTTTTGTCACCGTTTGACACATGTTTTACACTTTTGTTTTTACTCTCTCCTCTTAATCAATCATTTTCAAACTCTCACCTCGGCCATATGTCACTGCTGGGTAGCTTGATAAACATCGTTCCCCCCTCATTAGTCCAAGGCGCCGCTGGTGTAGTGGTATCATGCAAGATTCCCATTCTTGCGACCCGGGTTCGATTCCCGGGCGGCGCACGTATTTTGCTTCGGCAAATAAGTGAACAGCAAAAATGTTAGTGTCGTTCCAATGATTATTGAATCACAGCAAATAACTCCAAAGTTTCAATCAACTGCGTTGCTTTGTACCGTCTAGTGTCACACATACATGCATTTTCCAGATGTTTCCAGATGTAATTTTTCTATGTTTTTTTTTTTTTTTTTTTGCACCATGGTCGTTAAAGCTATGACCCCCAAAGGCTGATAGGAAATACTATTCTGCAACGCAACAAAAGTCGCAGTGTTTGCAGCTTATGCCATTAAGATGTGGATGAAGATATTTCTGTGTGGGAGAAAGAGCGCTTGATTTTTGCTTCATTTCAGCGCGCAGGTTGACGCTGCTGACGCCGCTCCTCCGCCATCTTCAACTTCCTATTGTTTGCATCAGACTGAGGCTGTCTGCGGTGTGTGTGAGAGCAGAATCGGCCACCGATTTATCCTTTAATACTAGATAGAACCTTTACGTTCGCGGTCGCTCAAGTTCAGCACAAACCATTTATATGTCATTGGATTAAAGACCTTCTCAGGACGCGACCACTAAACCTTGATGATGGAGGACGATCAACCCAGAACCTTGTGAGTAACACCGGCGCTGTCTATGTCCTGGAATGGGAAGGCGCCGTGTAACCAGCCTCCGAAATGTTTCCACGTTGTTGTGTCAATTAAAAACTGCTAACCCTGTACTTTAGTCATAAATGAGCATTTAATTGGCGTTATTATTTAAAGACGACAACTGCGTAATGCGTTAACACAACAATATGTATAACAATTAATGTGAATGTAAAGTTGTTTGATGTAGTCGTGTAAATAGACGGAACCGTAACTCGCCTGAAAATGAAACTGATGGGCTAGCTAAAGCTAGTTCTCAATAGCATAATATGCAAACGCAGCTAGCCTTTCATTTATTTAAAAATGTACACGTTTTCATATCCTTATATTCTAAGTCAATAACGGATTCGTGTTTTATTAATAACAGACAAGCGTTAGCTAGACCCCCACGGAAGGGATGTCTATTTAGTGCCGTTTGTTGCCAACCCATTTAGCATGAGGCCCGTTTGAACCGGCTAGCGTTATCTTTAGCTAGCTGGCAGACGAGCCACGTCAACGCTCGGAGAGACGGCCCGGGATAGCTCCACTAAGACTGGCCATACTTTCGTTGTCTTGTGTAAAATTGAGATTATGCCCAATAATGTTTAATCCACTATCGTTGTTGTTTTTACGTAAATATAAGGAATTGTTGTGGGTAGTAGCTAGCCCGGTTAACTAGCCTTTGTTTGCATGCTACTTCCTGTTTGACAAAGACTCAAGTCTCCCATTTCTCCCCTTGTTTGCAGGTATGTGGGAAATCTGTCCAGGGATGTCACCGAGCCCCTCATTCTGCAGGTCTTCACACAGATAGGACCCTGCAAGAGCTGCAAAATGATAGTTGATGTGAGTGTTTGCCTCTCTGGTATATATTGTTTCACATTAGGAAACTGCATCCAACAGTTACCTAAAAGGTGGTGGTACTGCTTGTGAAGGTCTGAAGCTACAGATGCGCTTGATATTGATTTTCCTCTCCCAATCTATTATATCAGACATGGCACTCCAACTTACAGTAGGTGGCTCTTGTCATCTGCAGTGATTAATATGTTACCCTTGCTGTGGACTTAATATCAGTCTTGTTTTCCCGTTGACAGACGGCTGGAAATGATCCGTACTGCTTTGTGGAGTTCTATGACCACAGGCATGCTGCTGCCTCATTGGCAGCCATGAATGGAAGGAAAATAATGGGTAAGGTAAGCTATCGTGTCTACAGGGTGAGTGGGGATGGGTGGGCTTCGGGTATGGGGAATTTAGGTTGTGTGCCTTCTTAAACTAAAACTACTGGACTGCTCGCTCTCATTTACATTTCATTAATTAGATAGATCACTTAGCCTAGATACAGCAGGAGATTAGATTCGTTTTTCAACTGAAAAGGGGAAGCTGCTGGAGTCGGCGTCCAAATCAGATCTTGAACATTTCAAAGCATCCCTACTGGCAGAAAGCTATCTCTCTGTTGGTAAAATTGGTTCCATTAGGACCTCTTATACCCAATGGCCTTGAAGTATATGAAGCTGTGGTGTTATGTGTGGAGGAATGCTGTGTGTGACTTGAGCGTTTCACGCACAGTGTGGTTTGGGAATAAAAAATACAGAAAACTAATCGAGCAATCTGCTTAACAAGGTAGTGCTGCACTGTCAAATAGATCTTCAAGATTAAATAAATAAACTACATTGGAAAAATTTGAAAGTAAAAATTCTGTGAGGAGCTGGTTAAAGTCAGGTTATCTAGAACAACAGACCAAACCAGTAACACTGATAGGCCTTATAAAATAATAATATTTAAGTTGTGTTGGACAGCTTTATAAGAAGAGTGTGGTTTCTGTATTCCCTGCTATGACATAGATTAGAGAATTAAATGATTGTGTGCTGGGGCGATTTGGTTGACATAATCAATGTCGTCAACAAAAAAAAAAAGAAACGATTTGCATAACATGAGACTGCTCATCACATGAAATGGCTGCACCCAGACAATGCATGCATTTCCCCGGTGAACGGGCTAAACCATTGCCCACCATTCTCTAAGTTGTGGAAGTATTTTAGACAGAGACTCAACAATGCAGTGCTCTAAACTCTGCAAACTGGAGGTGGCTTATCATTGCAGTGCAACTGCTATGCATGAACACCTCCTGAATGAATCCCGGAACACTTTGTCAAGATGGCAGCAGCTGTCAGAAGGCACTGTGTCCTGTTTACTTTTTTTTGTACCCACCAGAGCATTATATTTTTATATATAATGCTTTTTCTGGCAAGCGACAGGGATTTTTTTACTTTCCCAATAGCCAGATCCATGGACAACTGGACAAAACGAACGGTAACATTATTTATTTTATCCATGTACCAAAATATTTGCATTTCTTAAACTTTTCGGGGGGCATTATTCATTTAAATTATGTATCATATACTGAGCTATCTCCTTCAAATACATTTATTTATTTACGATATTTTTTACTATATCACATTTTAACACATGGTAATTTACATTCACCCAGATTATTTTATTGGCGTTTCGAGCTTGAACGCACCATAATGTAACTGATTGCATCCTCCGTTGAAGTTGACTGTTGCTCTGTTATAAGCAGTACTGTGTGAGGGAGAGAAGCTTGCTTCATGCATGGGAATGAATTGCATTATAACAGACCCCCGCTTGCTAACATTAACTTGCTTTAATCTTGACAATTTCACTGGATTTGTTATTCACATCACAACTAAAAGCATGAATGCCAATCTCCCGGTCCCATATTTCTTTGACTGAATGTCAGCCCCTAATGAAGATAAGTTATTTTTCGCTTGCCTGATAACTGAATTCCACTTACTTACTTGCCCAACTTGCCCTAAGCAAGCCTTAATGTTGAGGCCTGTTAATGTCTACTCGTTGTCCCAATGAGTGATTTCTGCGCTGCTGCTGTTCTCGTAAGGTCATGTTACACAGAGCGTTGTCTAACGTTGGTATTTTGCAGTTTTATATTCATATTTCTGTTAACTATATGTATGAGCGGGAAAATGGCTTAAACTAAAGTTACAGACTGTTGTCAAAGTTGCAAAAATATGTTTGATTACCCTAACTGTTTTAAGTTGCATACTTCTCCAGGAAAAGTATTGCTTTAAAGTACAGTGAATAAAGTAATCTATGGTTCACTGCAGTCCTTTTGATTTTGAAGTCCAGGGTTTTTCAGATCAGGCATCTGACCTATATACTTTTATTTGTTTTCAAGGCAAGATGATTGAATAAAAATATTGAAACATGAATCCGACAAGTTTTTAATATTTATTTGGGGGTGAATTAATTGTCATATTAATCGGGAATTGAAAAATATTTGGAATAATAGATAAATTAGTTGTTATATTTATCAATTAAAAATAAAGATAGTGAGGTGCAGCCCTGCTGTGTGTTGAACTGAGCAGCCACACTATGTGAGGTACGTTTTTATTGGCAACCACTGCAGATGAGTTTTGTTTTTGCATCAATACCCCTTTTGTATCGCATCGTGTGTTGCTTATTTTCTTGCACTGTCACTGTACATACACAGGACAGGAGTGAGTGAAAAAGCACTATCTATACTAAATTGGAAGCAAATTTTAAAGTTGATTTTACATTGAAGGTACTTTTAGTTTAGCTTTTAAATGATATACTTTCATAGTGGAGATAATGTGGTTTGCCTGTAAATGATGTAAACATACCCCACCTGGCCTGTTCTTTCTCTGCCCATCTCTGCAGGAGGTCAAAGTGAACTGGGCCACGACACCAACCAGCCAGAAAAAAGACACAAGTAGTAAGTACAAGTGTCTCTCAGTGGGAATAATAATTCTTCATGCCCTATTTTGTTCTCCAGGTTCCGTTTGAAATTTTTTCTGAAATTCCATTTTGTCATCAGAAAGTGTTTAATCATGTGATGGATGAATTAAATCTCATAAGAACATATTCAGAATGTAATGAATATCGGTGAATTTGATGTAACTCAACATTTGGATATTTTTCTTTTATCAAAGAAAGTGATTCAATGCAGCCATAAAACAAAACATTAATTGTTAGAGACATTTAGCCGTTGGTGTCGAATTCTTCCGTTTTTTTGGATGACTAACAGGCAGCCCCCCCAACACGGTCTTGCACTCTCATTTACTGCCTCCTGGACAGGTCAGTTATTTAGGCTGTACCTGAAATCACTCATTACTCACTGTATAGCGAGGTCACCATGTGGAAGTGGCAGTATTTATAATGGAATGGGCGCCCAGCCACGGTTGATTTGACAGGTTTTAATTGTGCAACAGCAGTGACACTCAGTGATAGCAGTAGTGAGTCATTAGAAAATGACCTAAGTAGTGTCCGAAATAAATAAATATATATATATATATATTTATTTGTATTACCGATGATCTCACTATTAAGTCCTCTAACAATATAGTTCTCTACATAGAACTCCCTCGGTACTGAGTGGGAGGAGTGAATGAGTGAGTGATTTCAGACACAACCATAGTCTGCAAGGTGATGCATCGGTGATCCTCTTGCATCACAACTTTGAACGCCGAGCCAACAGCAGTTGGGTTTGATCTGATATGGGGCTTTTGTTGGGAAGCTCCAAAAACTCATCGGCGAGTGGGAAAAAAAATGAGGGTTTGACCTTTTTGTATAAACAAGGCTTGCTGATTCAGATGGCCTCTTTACCCTGTGTGTGTTTGTGTGTGCGTGTTCATTGGTGTGCGTTTGTGTGTATGTGTGTGAGCCTATTTTTTTTTAAATATGCTTACATATTTTTATGTAGAAGCTTTTTATTCATTTGTCTGGAATGTGGTTGACTCTCCTCATCACAATCTTGGAAAAAGTTAAAGAAGCTTGAAAGAGATTGTGTATTGTAACATGCCCCCCCCCCCCCCCTCTATAGATCACTTTCATGTCTTCGTTGGAGACCTCAGCCCAGAAATTACTACAGAAGACGTCAAAGCTGCCTTCGGTCCATTTGGTAGGATATCGTAAGTATCAGGATTTACTGATGAGAGATGAAGAAAATGAATGTTCTTCATACTGATGAAACCTATTGAATGGTAGAAATATTGGGTATTCAAATACATAGAGGGCAATATGATATGGATCTTGAGTTTTTGCGGAAGACTAAATTGTCTTAACCTTAATTGTTTTTAGTTTTTTTTCATCCCGTCAAGCTTTGCTTTGTGCTACTGTGTTTTTAATCTTCTTCTATTGGTGTTTGTCCACAGAGATGCCCGTGTTGTGAAAGATATGGCTACAGGGAAATCTAAAGGCTATGGCTTTGTTTCTTTCTTCAACAAATGGGTTAGTATTGAGGCATGATCGACCAAACGATATGTACGTCTTTGAACGTTACTGTGTTCTGTGCTGCTAGAGTGATGTATTTTAGATTGTACGTAATTGGACAGTTCCTTGGATTAACCAGTGCTGTTCTCCGTTCCAGGATGCAGAGAATGCCATTCAGCAGATGGGTGGACAGTGGTTAGGAGGCAGACAGATTCGAACTAACTGGGCCACAAGAAAGCCCCCCGCCCCGAAGACCACCTATGAAAGTGCGTTGTCACCATTAATGTTTAAGTTTTGCTCGTTTATGCAGCTGCTGAGTTCATGTTTTAACAGTAGAAATATTTGTCTTTTCCGGCAGATAACTCCAAGCATCTATCCTTCGATGAAGTAGTGAGTCAGTCCAGCCCAAGTAACTGCACTGTGTATTGTGGCGGGGTCAGCACAGGACTGACAGGTAATTAATAATTGTATTGATTTATATATTTACCACAAACATATTGAACAAACCATTTTTATAACTTGGAATACTAATAGGCATTGTAAACTTCAAAAACACATGTACAAATTTAGCAAACAACGTTATATACAACTATTTGCATTAAAATGTAGGCAATATATCGGGTGTTTTCTGTACAACTATTTACAAAACACTCAGGAGTCACAATGTTGCTACACATTATTTGTGCCACTCCCAAAAACAGTTCCTGTCCACCACAAGACAGAGAGGCACATCTGTTTCACTCTTTGTATTTGGCAAGAAACTCCTTCCTGACTCTGATTCTGACACTTCCAGGATGTGTCATTCCCCCTCTTGTCCACTTGAGGCAGCATTTGCACTTCAGTCTGCCTTTGGTGGCTATAACATTTTTGATTGGTTTTCACCAACAGCCTGTTTTTATGGTTCTGTCTGGCACCAACCGTGACGAATAGTCAGGAAAAACATGGCGTGAATTATTTATTCTAACTCTGGTTTTACTTGGCATATCAACACAATTTAAAAAAATGGGTAAATAGTTTGAAGTCTGCACTTACAACACGAGTTGAAACGGAGACTCGGCGTCTTAAAGCGCTCCCATGAAAAAGACGCGGGGCCGCGTCCGTGGACTCCACAGGGTTAATGAATATATAACTTGTCAGTGCATGCCTCCCTTTGTTTGCACTACAATGAAAATGTTGCTTTCAAGAGTCTAAACACCGACGAATATGGATTAAAGCAGAATAAATGGTTCGATTTTTTTTTTTTTAATTTGGGGGGGAAATTATAGCATCTATCCTTTTCAATAAATTTGGACTTTTCCACTTCACAACGATGTCATTGGTTTGTGGCAAATGTTTGTATTACACAAGTTGGACAGAGTCCTACGCAGCCACCACTGGAATCTAATTCTACAATAGTATAATACTATTCACTCTCATGCCTGTTTGTAACCAGTAGCGACAACATTATCTTCCCTTCACCTGGCTCTCCTCTGCTCTGCTCTGCTCCATGTATTTGTGCATCCGGAGAGCCTAAGCCCCACACTTGAAACTGGCTGATGAGTGTGGCCTAATCTTTATCTGCAACTCTGCAGAAATATTTGGTTTAAACTGAAGACATTGACAAAAGCTGTGCAGCATTTGAATGGTTTGTATTATAATTGATGTATAATTAGAATTCCTAGGTTATGAATGAAGCTTCAAACAAATGGGTACAGCCCTACCAAAAATGGGTAGTATATTCTAGGCATCCTGTGAATATTCTGTTACATTTCCATTGTGTTTATGTAGCAGTCATGTACACTGGCACCAAATTAACAAATAAAACAACAAAATAATTGTGAATCACAATATTATCCCAACAATCAACAAAATATGCTTCAAACTGTTTTACATCTATCTATTCTAAAAATCTGAAAACATTTGTCAGTGTTTTTTGTGATTGGCTGCAACATTCCACACCTAGTATATTGCTTCATCAGCCTATATACTATATCACTCTCACCTCAAATTAATAAAGAAAAACTCAAACTGACATCCCAGAGACACTCTATTTTCAATGAAAAGTTTCAAAATAGCAACATAGAGTAACAGGGTTGTTTTCAGAATAGGTTTCACTGGCTGTATTCATTTTAGTGAATACAAATTCTCCCAATGTGTTAGTATGTTTTTATTATTATTATTATTATATATGCCTGATGTTTGCTTTCTGTTTGGCCCTCAGAGCAACTGATGAGACAGACATTCTCTCCTTTTGGACAAATCATGGAAATCAGAGTCTTCCCAGACAAAGGCTATTCATTTGTGAGGTATGTGGAAGTTTCATGATTTATTTCCTTTTTCTTTTTTTTTTTCCTCAAGCAAGATCAAAGTATGATGCACACGGTCTTCACTCGTTCTTCAGCATACATTTTTATTCCAGCAATATAATCAGTAACTGCTGCTGTGGATGTAGGGGGATATAGTTGTCTACTAGGCAGGAGAGAAAACCTCTGAAGACCTTAATTAATAACCATTGAAATAAAGAATTGTTAATGATATAAGCAGCACAAGTTTTTATCCACATACTGGTTTTTGGTCTTCTATGTTTTGGGTGTCAGGAATGATTTTTGACGACTATATAGATTTAGTAGCAATTCCAGTCCCTGATATTTAGATAAAATGCTGCAAGTTGCTTGTATTAGGATGTAGGATACGTTTGGGATGTAGGATACGTTGTAGGATGTAGGATACGTTGTAGGATGTAGGATATGTTGTAGGATGTAGGATATGTTGTAGCATGTAGGATACGTTGTAGGATGTAGGATACGTTGTAGCATGTAGGATACGTTGTAGGATGTAGGATACGTTGTAGCATGTAGGATACGTTGTAGGATATGTTGTAGCATGTAGGATACGTTGTAGGATGTAGGATACGTTGTAGCATGTAGGATACGTTGTAGGATGTAGGATACGTTGTAGGATGTAGGATATGTTGTAGGATGTAGGATATGTTGTAGCATGTAGGATACGTTGTAGGATGTAGGATACGTTGTAGGATGTAGGATATGTTGTAGGATGTAGGATATGTTGTAGCATGTAGGATACGTTGTAGGATGTAGGATACGTTGTAGCATGTAGGATACGTTGTAGGATGTAGGATATGTTGTAGCATGTAGGATACGTTGTAGGATGTAGGATACGTTGTAGCATGTAGGATACGTTGTAGGATGTAGGATACGTTGTAGCATGTAGGATACGTTGTAGCATGTAGGATACGTTGTAGGATGTAGGATATGTTGTAGCATGTAGGATACGTTGTAGGATGTAGGATACGTTGTAGCATGTAGGATACGTTGTAGGATGTAGGATACGTTGTAGGATGTAGGATACGTTGTTGAGTATTTATTCACAAGTGACTACACAGTCTTTGTTATCAGCAGTGCAGTGGTTATTGTTGCTCAGTAAATATCTATGAAGTCCATGTGTCCTTAGTCTGTTTCTCTCCTCCCCCTCTGTTTTTGTCCAGGTTTAACTCCCATGAGTCAGCAGCCCATGCCATTGTTTCAGTGAATGGCACCTCAATAGAGGGCCACATAGTCAAATGCTACTGGGGTAAAGAGACCCCGGACATGGTTAACCCGATGCAGCAGATGCCCATGCCCCAGGTAAACCCCATATACTGAACATATTGTATGAAGACATCCACTATTTTCTGTCCTAGTAGAAGCTCATGCAACAACATTAGCATAAGATGACATCTGCAAGTTGATACTGCTGTGTATCTTGACTGTTACTTAACATCAGTCGATTTAAAAACCATCACCCAGGAAGTGTCGAACTGTATAATGACGAGGCAGTTAACAAGCATTTTGCCCCTTAATGTTGAAGGAGATGTGAGCTTTTACTTAAAGCAAGTGCATTTCAGTATTGATGGATATTTAAAAACCCATCATTGCATCACTTGGTTACCTGGTGTTTTGTCCAGTCAGTTGTCGATCAATCATCTCATCAGTGATGACATTTAAATAAAATGTAAAAGAAAAGACAACTGGTTTACTGAAAAAAATCCACACTCAGCTGATGACAAATGTTAAGTGTTTACACAGGTGAACCCCAGTTCAGTTTAATGGTGTCTGCACACAGTTTCGTGGTCCATTGAGCTTAATTATAACTATCCGGGCTAAACCACCCAGCACACACCAACTGATAAAGTGGTGCTGCCAAAACTTTCCAGGTAAAACTCACTCCAGAGTTTCTGCACCACATGTGCAAGTAGTAAAACCACATTGTACTTGTTGTACTCTACAGCAGAACAAGATGAGCTTCCCTGCGGCGGCCCAGCCCTACGGCCAGTGGGGCCAGTGGTACGGCAACGGGCCCCAGATAAGCCAATATGTCCCCAACGGGTGGCAGGTCCCCACCTACGGTGTCTACGGCCAGGCTTGGAACCAGCAGGGCTTCAAGTAAGTAGCATGGTGTGCACAGGGCTTCCCTTCACCGCCTCCTTCTACTCCAGCAACACCAGAGTCCCCCTTCAAGACCGGGGCAGCGAGAGCCAGCTCTGGCAGCAGGGGGGAGCCGTGACCTCCCTCCCCCAACCACACATCCTGTCTCCTCCCCTCACCAGCCCCTCACCTTACGCATCTCGAGAAGATTGAGAAATAAACACACAAACACACATGTGCCCCCACAGAACAATCTGAACTTTAATTTTGTTGTTAATCGTGTTTCAGTCTGTCATAACTGCTCACCTTGCACAACACATTTCTAATATCTGAAGGGTTTTGTTTCCGCAAAAAGGTTTGTCACTTGAATAATAGCGCATAATGGTTCAAACTGTAGTCGGTTCCAAAAAGGATTGTAACTAAACTGCCTTAAACTAGCTGAAAACTTATTCCATGAATTTTAATTCATTTAAAGATAACCGACTTCAGTGACTGAACAAGTTGAATGCCTAAAAGTCCAGAACAAAGTTTTCACTTACTGTCCACACCCGGGGACAGTTTGTTGATGAAGAATTAAATTTTCCTTTTTGTATGATTGCCTACTGTGTTTAAGGACTGTGTTCTTTAAGGCTGTTCAGTTGTTTTTGTATGTCGCCATTCATGTCATAGCTTTTTACCTTATTTTCCTTTTGGTTTTCATCGATCTTTTTCTACATATATCTGAGGATTTGACCTGTATGTGAACGTCGGTAGGACATGTTAAATATCTTTTGTAGGATGTTATCAAATTTTGTTTTTATTTAGACAGCCAATGTGCAGTGACGTTTTGTGCACCTAAGAAAAATAAAGGAGAGGCCATATATGTTGTTGACAGTCTAAAATTCTTGGTGACCAGCTGTATTAAGCTTTGTACAAAGGTGTGAGGTAAAGGAGCAGTGACAGTGTGTTGTCGACTGTACGGTAAATGCACAATTCCAGAGAAAGAGGCTAGGCCTCGCTTGACTTGAAACCTGAAGATAATACCTGTATGATCTGTTTTATCTCCACACTGAACTTAGAATTTAGTTTTATTCGAGGAATCTTACGAGACTGAAAATTAAGTTCCTTTTTGTTCTAAGTGTTGCAAGAGGAATGAAGATAAGCCACACTGTTGTACACAGGCTGGTTATCAGCAGTTGGGAGGGGGGGAGGGGGGGTGGGCTTAGAAAGGAATATTTAGCTTGCTGCGCTTAGCCTCTATGCTCTTTGTCTGCTTGTCCACCCATGTTTAATCAAATTACACTTACCTTTGGCCCCTCCAAAGAACCCTCCACTTTGTTTTTTTCCTTGTTTTTTGCTAGCTTGATTATTGCCCAGCCTGCCTCACCCTCACAACTTCTGATAGCTCTGATTGCCTTCTTGTTCTCATTCTAGCCTCTCCAGATTCTAGTAGCTCTAATATAAACCCTTTGGCTCCCTTTCGCCTTGTCTCTTCTAACCTGCTGGCATTTTGTCTTTCTGTCTCCCCCTCTCTCTCTCCCTCCCTCCCTCCCTCTCTCTGTCTCTCTCTTTACCTCGTTTTTTGCAGTCACTTACCGGCCAGTGCTGGGTGGACTGGCATGAGCGCCATCAGTAACGGTGGGGTTATGGAGCCTACACAGGGATTGAATGGGAGTATGCTAGCCAACCAGCCCGGTATGGGAGCCGCAGGATACCCCACACACTGATAAGTGGGCAGGGTGGGAGATTTGTCAACCATCAGCCTCTTATTGGCTGTACGGTGCCCCGCGGGGCTGTGTAACACCGCCTCCATTTGTGGCAGGACTATGACTTACTGGGATGTGGAACCTAATGGGAAGGTTGACATCTATAGAAGATGTAAATGGGATTTCTTGGGGGGGTGGGTGGGGGGTTGAGGTAATGGGAGCCAGCAGAGCGATTTGACCCACACAGGTATTTACACCCTTCGTGGTAGGCAAGACTGGCCAAGGACCAGGGCTCTTACCATTTTAAGTTAACTGTAAATGAGTATAAAACTGTAAAGGAGAAACTTTGGGATTTTTTTTTTCTCTGGTTTTACAAATTGCTTCCATTTTCGCATCTTTCCTCTCAGACAGCCACACAGAGAGGTTTTTTTTTTTTTTTTTTTTTTTCAAAGAAACTGTTAAAGTCTGAGTCGTGCTAAGTTATGAACCTTAGTTATTATTTGAGGAATGGAAATCTGTTTAATTTGTTCTAATTTTCTCTTAAAATCAATTGCAGGGATTGTTGCCACTGCTGTTTCTCTGTAAGGGCAGATAAATATTGCACAGTTTTTTCCTCTCTTGTACTTGGGACAAATTTGACTACCAAGAGCGTTTTTTTCCTTTTTTTCTTTTTTTTGCATTCCATTTCTCCATATCTTTCGGACAGCCTCAAATCTTTTTTCGCCACGTGTAAATAACCATAAATTCATTTGAAACAATGTAAGTAAAATGCTACTGTTAACTGTGGGTGCTTGCTTTCTTTTTGTTTTGATAACTTGACAGTTAACTCCAACATTGTACGTAGCAGAGTGGCACTATCTAATGTGACACTGCCACAATGCAACACACGTTTCTTCCATGCAGGGATAAAACAGCATTGCCATGCAGTGCATACTTAAAATGTAACACAATTCAAATGTTAAAGGATGAACATGTTTGACACTTCTGATGGTTTTTAAATATCTATTGAAACGCCAGTATTTTATATCAAAAAATCTGTGTGGATTCAACCTTTACACTTGCTCTTTTTGCCAGAGAAATGGGGAGGCCTACAATGTAACTGTTGCCTTATAGAGCTGGTTTCTTTTAGCTGAAAAGATACTCTTTTTAATTAGGCAGTGCCTACAGACATTTTCAGACCCTTTTGTTTAGAAAGGTGTTAGCCCTGAGAACTGATGACTCTGCTACTGTAATCAATGTTTTCTTGCTTTGTCCAATTAAAATGCTAATGCACATAAACCACACTGTTTGTCCTTTTTCTCATGAATGGGTTGTAATTCATTTAACATTTATGGAGCTTAAAGGAATACTTCGTCAATTTGCATTCAGCATTGTGTGGTTAGAAACCCATTAGTATGTTTGAATGGTCGAGCATCATTCCCTCATTTCCCCAGAGACGGAGATCTCCGTGTTTCTATTCTGAAAAAGAGCCTCCGATGACGCAGATATCCTCATGTTGCATCATCGAAGGCTGCTTTGGTTAGAGGGGGTGAGACTACAACACTAGTTCCTCATGTTTTTAACCCGCCTATAGGGGGCGGGACCAACTGAGACTACAGACCTGTTACAGACCAGTGGTGGGACCCACTAAGACTACAGACCAGTGGTGGGACCCACTGAGACTACAGACCCATTACAGACCAGTGGTGGGACCCACTGAGACTACAGACCTGTTACAGACCAGTGGTGGGACCCACTGAGACTACAGACCTGTTACAGACCAGTGGTGGGACCCACTGAGACTACAGACCTGTTACAGACCAGTGGTGGGACCCACTAAGACTACAGACCAGTGGTGGGACCCACTGAGACTACAGACCTATTACAGACCAGTGGTGGGACCCACTGAGACTACAGACCTGTTACAGACCAGTGGTGGGACCCACTGAGACTACAGACCTGTTACAGACCAGTGTTGGGACCCACTGAGACTACAGACTTATTACAGACCAGTGGTGGGACCAACTGAGACTACAGACCTGTTACAGACCAGTGGTGGGACCCACTGAGACTACAGACTTATTACAGACCAGTGGTGGGACAAACTGAGACTACAGACCTGTTACAGACCAGTGGTGGGACCCACTGAGACTACAGATCTATTACAGACCAGTGGTGGGACCCACTGAGACTACAGATCTATTACAGACCAGTGGTGGGACCCACTTCAGACTCCGAATACATCGATGACCCACGTTCAATACAGATTCATGTTTCCTCCAGTGAAGTATCCCTTTAAATTCCCAAACTGCTTTGAAGATATTTAACTGTGAAAAATGGATATACAATCCTCTGTAGTATGTGATTAAACCACCATCAACAATACAAATATATACCAAATTATATAGTATTAGCTTTACAAATCCAATGAAAGTGTAGTATGCCATGAATATTGATATAGTATGTAATAAACTCACAGTATATTCTGCCAAGAAGAGTCATATATGCTCTAGTATGCTTAATGTATAACATGCCATAAAATGTTATAAAATAAGATAGTATAGTATGCAATAAGTCAAAAACATTTCATAAAATTGGTCCAGTGTAGTGTGCCAAAAAATGCCTGCATTACAAAAAGTGATACATAATATACTATTATATTATGTATAATATACTTGACTGATATCCAAGGCCTTCAAAACTGCCTTCATAAGGTTCCTGACTCAGAGTGCAGAAGAGGTGAGCTGGGGTTTCTTCTCCATAAACTTACACTATGATGACATGTATTTAATGATATACTATATTGTTTTTTTATGGCAGACCCACACCCTGGGTAGTACTGATATCTTCCATATCACTTCCTGATAATGAATAAAGCCATCAAACGAAATGTCTTTAATGCGATCGTGTTCAACTTGCATATTTATATTCTATAATTAATAATTCCTTCCAAAGCTTTTTTACATCAAAAAGCTGCCATCACATATTCTCTATTGACTTCCCTAACTGTTTCCAGACCATGTCCTCTACTCCACCTACATCCACTCTGATGAGGTGATAGAATTCCTCTGCCCTCCATCTACTATTGCTAATCTTTCTACAGTTCCAATATTTCCCCATATGTGACGTCAGTGCTCTTGGCTTACAGTTGATTGGACTCGATGGGTCCTTCCGTGGTTTTCCAATAGGAACAATCAACCGATAGATCCGGTCTAACTAGATCTCCCAATGTGAACGGAGCATCCATTGTTACTCTTCCTCTCTTTACCTTCTCAGTCAAGTTATCATCCCGCCTCTTCATCAGACACGGCTGCATCCAAACTCCATTCCTGGATTCTGCCCTTTCCTTGCGATACCTCTCATACTCTTAAACACGTTCCAAACATGGTTTTGCCGTACAGATGTTCTTAAAAGGTCTGCCAGCTTTGCTTTTTTTGCTTTAGGTATAATTGTCCTGACCTCTGCGTGTGCTTTCTTACATTTAATCGGTGTGGCTTTTACTACCTTGCTATGAAAGTGACTCTTTAAATCAACAATCACGTTCTCCTCGTTTGCCTGGTGGGATTCGTCTGCTGTCTCGCCTCATCATGTCTCTGACTCACCGTCTTCACAGCCTCTGTATACGCGATCTTGCTATGAACTCTCAGCTGCTGAATTTCCATTTCCCGTTTCATCACGTCGCATCAACAACACTGTGCTTGTCTGTGATGACGCTGTTCATACTCATGATGACATTCTTCACATCGTTACACGTCTTTTGCTGCATGACCAAACTTTTGACAGCTGTAGCGCCTCGTTGGCTTTGGTGACAAAGAGGTCTCTCAGACAATGACTGGACCGTGACAAGGTATTTAATGATAAGTTACATAAGTTCATAAGTGTAATAAAGTACCAATCTATGTATTTGCTATTGAATATACTTTTTAAAAGTACACTCAAATCCAGCATAAAATAACTTTTTGTATTTATTAAATAGTACTTTATACTTCTTTACATTTGTAATGAAGTGAAAGTAAAGTACACATTAATAAAATAGTGTATTATAAGACAATTATACTTGTAGTAATATAGTATACTTTTTCAAAGTGTATTTGTAATACACTGAACTGTACTACTTTTCGACAGGAACACTTGAAAGAATCTGTATCATCATCCAGCATGACCAGCTTGGCGGTGGGACAGTGATGGTCTGGGGAAGCGTATCCTTGGGGGTTACACAGACCTCCATGTCAGAGCCAATGGTCCCCTGACTGTGGGAGGACATCCTTTGCAATTGCCAGACCTTATTCTGGTGCACAGGGCCCTGGGTTCCTCCTGGTGCAGGACTAGCCCGGCCTCATTTGTCCAGAGTGACATTTATGCCATTGACTGGCGCTCACCTTCCCCTGACCTAAATCCAACTGAGCATTTATGGGACGTTTTGTATCGGTGCATCCGACTCCGCCAAGTAGAGCCAGACTGTCCAGGAGCTCAGTGATGCCCTGATCCAGGTCTGGCAGGAGATCCCCCAGGACACCATCCGCCGACTCATCAGGAGCCCAGACGTTGTTGGTCGTGCATACAGGCGGCTAAACACATGTGAGTCCCGTTATGAGTGACAAGTTGGATCTGTTTGTGATTTCAATGTTTAGATTTTTGGTGTGATTTTGAATCCAGCCCTCATATCAGTGTGTTGATGATTCCATTGACACAACGGGATACGATGCCAGTAAAGATTCAACTTCAATCATTTCATCCATCAAGATCCTTTGTGTGATTTAAGTGTCCCCTTCCTTTTTTCTGAGCAGTGAAGATAAATGCAGACTCACTGTGATTGTCGGAGTGTGCCCTAGATGGCGCCGTCGCTCCATCCTCCCTGCAGGCTGCTGCGTGGAGCAGGTGGCCGGCTTTGCTGCTGTTTAACACGGTGTCACTCCGACCAGCAGACAGGCTGTCGGCCTGTTAAAATGTCACACCCTGATACACCGATGGGTGTTCCTGACAGAACTGTCCACGTGTGAGCTCCTCAGCTCACACATAAAAAATATTTTCTGTCTAGCCAGCGTCGCCTTTAACAAACTTAAGAAAGTCTCATGCTTCCACGCGGTGTGTATGGTCTGCATGTGTGTGTCATGTAAGGAGCAGTGCCAGCTCTCCTCAGTCAGAGTTATTGGGTCTCAGACAGCACCGCAGTCTGTCTGGCTGGAATAACTGGCTGACAGGCTGATAAATGCTTTGTCTCTTCACAGCTGCTCAGCCAGGACCCGACTGGGCTTTAATGGATGGAGAGTCTGTTAGAGATGGAGAGAGAGAGATGTCAGGAGATGAGTTAGTGAGGAGATTACAGCTGAAATCAATCAAAGCGGCCACGCTGGCTTCTCTTTCTGTCTGTGCTGCTTCCTCTCTCTCTCATCTTTCTCATCCCCTGGTTTGTGAGGTACATTTTTATGTATCTGCTCTGGGTTGATTGAAGATGAATACATATACATTTTATTTAACACTTAACAAGCCAGAATGTAAAAAAAAAAGTTTTGTAAAAAGGTGGTGATGTATGACGATCTTATACTTCTTCCCTTCCCTGTAGCCATTTTTTTTGGTCCAGACTCGTCTTTTTCATCTTCTTTATAAATACATCATAACAAAACATGAATACAAGATATATATCAAGTGACCAAAATGTAAATGTGTGTTTTACAGTACCAGCATCAAACAAAGTCAGCCATGTGATTTATGTCATGTTTTCCTAAAATGATATGGCAGTTTTCCTTTCCGGCAGCCATTGTTTGACCTTAGATATATTTTTTTCTTTGTTCTCGTCTCTTGTTTAAAATGACTTTATACTTAGATGTAAATATATGAATCTCCCAGAATTGATGCGGTATTCAGGGCAACGATCTTCCGTGGCATCAGCTAGTAATGATTCTTTTATGGGCCTATTGACCTCCAGATGTGTGCATTAGCATACGAAGGCAGGTAAACTAACTAACAAACTAACTAACAATATGTATCAGGAAATGATTTCAACAATGATTAATATAACAGTAAAATAATGGCAATAAGATCAATACAAATAATGGTACTATTAATAATGACAGTGATGATAATAACATTATTAATACTAATAGTAGTAATGATGATATTAAGATATATAAATATAAAATCTACTCAGGACTGTAAACAGAGGTCTTTGATGCTGTTATTATATATGTCTTTACATGACGGCTTATTGTGGCTAATGTTAGTGCATTTGTGTATTTCTCCTCTACTTGTGTTACTGAGTGGCTGAGCATGGATCATATCATCATTATAGTAGTTTTTTCACAGGACTGGAGGACCAAATGGAGTGCTCATTAGTGATGGGACGATATCAGATCTGATCACGGATCAGGATAAAAACACTCACAATACGTTGATAGTGATTCATTTTCATTATCGGATAATCTGGAATATTTTCATGAACGACTTTAGAAAGCGGTCTAGCTCACGATAGTGGAAGAAAAGAGCCTGGTTTAAAAAAAAAAACACAGGAAGTATCATGTCATAAAAAAACAGACATGCTGCCAATTTTAAAATGTACCTATCATTTCTTTATGCAGAGATATTCATTATTCATGATGATCTTATTTTAAATTGTTTGATTATTTGTTTTTTATTATAATTGTTTGTTTCTGAAAAATGATTATTATGATGATTATCGGGATAATATTGTGAATCACAATTATATTGGTGAGGATTATCGTGGCATGAAATTGTCACATCATCCCACGACTGCTGCTGATAAAACATAAAAGGCACCTTCAGATTTACACTGATATTATTTCACTTCATCTTTGGAACATGAATATCAAAATGTGACTTATTGTAAAAATAAATCTCAGGAAGTTGATCCATCTCTACCTTTTATAACAGGTGGCCAACATAAAAACACCCTCCACCAGAACAGTGCAGTGAAGATGATACTGTAGACATCTGTTATTATAAACAAACTGCTTTGGTCCAACTATGTTTTAAGAAGACTGGGCTGATCGTTAATAAGCATCATCTTCAGAGAGGCCTGTATTTGACTTGAGTTTCTTTGGATGGAGGGAGACTGCAGGATCACGGTGTTTCGGAGAACTGTACAAAGCTGCTGAAGCAGAAACAAAAGGAGCCGAGGAAAATGTTGAGGGCTTGAGGGGCACGAGGTGCCCTCTGAATTGTTTGAGTGAACAGCGTCTGTGTGTGTTTGTCTGTGTTTCCATGCAAGTGACAGCTTGCAGCAGCAGCTGACAGCAAATAAACATGTTCCAGTAATTAACCTTGACAGGCCCAATGTGGTGGCAACAGCAGAAACCTGCTAATGACACAATTAATCCATAATTAAGGCATTCTGTCACACCACACTCACACACTGAGTCACTGAACCTCTGTGTGTGTGTGTGTGTGTGTGTGTGTGTGTGTGGCAGGAATTGCTGCATGCCTGCACTGGAAATACACTATTCACCACAATAAGAGCATACAGGTCACTCAGGATGAAATAAAATGTATTCTGGGAGCAAACAATTAAAAGCACAGAAATGATTATAGGTGTAGAAGTATACGTTTGGGGTAATTAGTATGAACAGCAGACCAGCACAGACTTTGAAGAATGCACAGCAACGATTGCTGAAGATGAAGAACTCTGTTTAACTTGGACTTTTTATCAGCTTTGACACGACAACCAGTCGAGTCAGAGACTCCGTCATAGAGGCTGATACCTTGTTCTGCCTGAATGTAAAAAAAATAAATAAAAAAGCAATTCATTTCAATGTTATTTATAATGTCATACAGACACATAGAAAAAAACATGTCTTCATCATGAGCATAACAAATAGAAATGGAAACCTCTATTCAGAAGCTGGACCTGAAAAGAATAAATCACATCACAGTGTACCAATGTTCTGTGACTGGAGACTAGTCTGGCTGTGTATTGCTTTGTTCCAACCTCATCATAATGTGGCGGATGGTTTAAAAGTGTGTGTGATAGTTGATTAGATACAGCTCTAAAACTGTGACAAAAACAGGAGACACATGGGTATACTGAACAAAAAATATGACTTATTAACCAAAAGATCATGGGAAGAAGAATGGATCTGTGAAGTCCGATAATGCAGTGATTAATAATTAATTTCAGCCTACTTGTAAACACCCGCTGCGTTCAAACTTTACCCACCCCCTTTCTTTTCTGAATTCCCCAAGCAAAGATAACCCTGAACATCAGGATAACATCATCAGGATTATTTTCTCAGGCTTAAAGCTCCTCCAGAGCCACAGATGATGTTAGAAAACTGTTCTCAGGCTGAGAAGTATATTGCTTATGTTAAAAATATCACTTTAACTCATAAGATCCCAAACCGACCTTTCCTCAAAGCAAAAATATATTTTTTATTTATTCATTTTACATCATTTTTATGTGTATATGTGTATATTGTCTGTCTCTGTGTGTGTTGTGTGTGTGTGTGTGTGTGTGTGTATATGTATATGTATATTATCTCAAACTATTTCTTATATATCTTATTCTTAGTTTTTCATGATTTTAAGGATAAAAGGGCCATATTTTCATAACTTGTTTTGTCTACATTTGTTCAAGAAATGTGGTCAGAATAGTTTCAATGCAACACAGGACATTTTATTTATGCATAATATTTGTTGAAACTTAAGAAAATGATGTGTCACTTATGGAGTTCATGTTCTTTCCAGGATATTTAAAATCTTTGTGAGATACGGTGTCACCATGAGTTCTTAAGGGCTAAAAGGTTGGTTCAACCAGATATAGGTAACAATAGTCAAATTGTCCCAGAGCCATGTGGACAGTTTGGATTTGAATTGTATAAGATTTTTGCTTCCTTTCCAAAACAATTGAAGTAAATGGGATTTAATTTGTGACGTTGTACGACGTCTCAGAGACTGATATCTCAAACACTTGGACAATTAAAGCTCTTAAATCTCTGCGAAAATACTTTTTTTGTGGTTGTAATTTTGTTGAAGTGACCCTTTAAACTCAGAAAACTGGGCCAGCAGCCTTTTAAGGCAGAGTGATGCAGGCGTCATTCCAGGTCTTAAAACTATCAGGTCTGTGTGAAGAGAAGGAACATTTATTATGAGACTGCTGATATCTTGGCCCAACGATTGAACTAATCCCTCTATCAGTCCAGCTTTTTGCTCCACAAACTGAACCGCGCCAAGTATTGCTCAGAGCTCTGCCGCCCTGTTTATAACTTTGACAGCTTTATTGTATACTTTGTATACAGCTTCGGCAGCAAGTCAGATTCCTGGCATGTGTAAATAGGCCTGCCGGTGATTTTGTGGCTCTCAGAGTGCTCACACGACAGTAGTGACTGATTTATAGGCAGTACGTCAAACACAAGCTGAAGGATCCAGCAGGCAAATAAAGATGAAACTGTGCTCTCAGGTACACTCAAACTGCAACTGTTTCCAATGCACACACACACACACACACACACACACACGCACACACGCAGCGTGAGGACAGTCGTGTGTTTAAAATATGTTATGATGTGTGTGTTTGGACAAGGCAGTATTTTTGTTTGTCCGTGCGAGCGTGTGTGTGTGTGTGAACTGCTCACCAACACACACGTGTTTGTGTGACTGTCGGGGGTGTGTCAGGCTCAGCGCTGACAGGTGTGTGTCACCTCATCATTTAAGCTGTCGACGCAGCCGACGGGCAGGAGGAGACGAGACGCAGAGGAAGGACACCGGTTGGCTGTTACTCAGCCGGAGAGCCACTTCCTGTGCTCACACAGTTTAGTGAGTCTAGTTGGAGAAGTCCTATGTAGGACAAAGACAGCCTGCGGCTAGCTCCCCCCCATTACCCCCCCCCCCATTACCCCCCCCCCCATTACCACTGTCTGTAATGCTCCAAATGGAAAAAAAATCCCCCATCTGACTTGACTCATCGCTCATCACCAGCACACAGAGAGTAAGATAGAGCTCCATGGATCAAAGACTAGATGTCATATCCCCCTCCTCTTCCTTAAATTCATCCAAAATGCCAAAGCGAGGGCTGCATGTGTGTGTGTGTGTGTGTGTGTGTGTTGGAGGGGAGCAGCTTGCCAAGCTCCTCGACTTCAAGCGTGTGTTTATGTACTTTGTCACTCAGGAAAATGAGATGTGTAAATCCAAATGTCAGCAAAGAAGAAGAGATCTCCGACGGCGCCGAGTATCATGTTTCATTTTTTCTTTCTTCTTCTTCTTCTCCTCCTGCCTTTTCTCCCTCTCCTCACTTTTGGCCCGCTGGACGCCCCGCTGACAGCTCCGTGGCTGACCGGGAGAGAAGATCTGATCCCTAATAGAAAGAAAACAGAGGGGGCAATGATGGTAGATGATGTTTCTTCAGTGTGTACACGCACGAGCAAGGACCATAAAACAGCCAAGGTCAATGCTGCATGTCTGAATGTCTGTGTGACAGTTTGCACTTACTTCTTATGGATGGTGTGTGCGTGTGTGTGTGTGTGTGTGTGTGTGTGTGTGTGTGTGTGTGTGTGCCTGTCACCAGCGTTCAGTGGCTCTGCCATTCAATGGTACATACGCAGGGTTGACAGCTCCCTCTTAAAAGTGTCACTCGACATTACCCATAAAGCACCAGCAGAGAGTGAGAGGGTGGGGTGGGGTGGGGGGAGGTAGATATGTGTGTAGATGTGTAGATTTGTGTGGGGTGTTGGAAAGGAAAAGGAAATATAGCAAAAGAGTTCCTGTTTTACTTGTATCTGTATATTTTCAGCTATTAACAGGAGGCAGTTTCTAAAAAGTGAAGCCAAAGCTGATGTGCCTTTAACTTCTATTCTTTGTTATAGCCAGCGGGGGGTGACTACTCACTTGATTTAATAGGCTACCTCAGTAAACATTGGACAAATGAGTGTATGGTCTAAATTGCTAATTTCAATTCTTCTACCCAGCATAATGTTCATTTAGTACATTATGGTCCAATTAGAGTCAAATAGACCAGAAAGCAGGGGATGCTTTAGGACGGGGCTACATTTTGATTGACAGGTCGCTACCACTGCTACCACTGCTACCACTGCTACCACTGCTACCGATGCAGTAAGCTACTATGACTTTAACACTTAGCTGTAAAGCTTCACACCAGAAACTAAATGGATCCAGATACGGTTTGGCTCGGGGTGCTTGATCCACCCGTCGCTCCTCCTCAGTCCATGTGGGCACCTCTTTTCACTTAAAAAACGTAGGTCCACAAACCAATAGGACTATTTCCAACCAGAGCGGTTGCCCCCTGTTGGCCAGCAGAGAGAATGCAAGTTTAAGGCAGTTCAACTATGGCTTCACTTTTCACTGTACACCTACGTACATCATGCATGTGTTTGCTAGTGTGGGTGATGCATACATATAAATGATCTGAGGGACTCCCATATGTCTATGATGAGGGACATTGAGGATATCATTAAAAGAACAAAAACAAATACCGAACCCAACATGCATGACTATTAAACCTTTTTTATCAGTTGGAAGTCACAAAATGCTCGACTATATCTGCTAGCAGTGAGGTTTGTTAGATTGCTTTCTTCCTCTGTTTATGCTTGTTATGGTAAATTGACACATACAGTAGGTCTTTGCCTGTGCAAAGCGGTCAGATCAAGCTGGATTATGGGAGTTAAGGGCCACATGTCAAAACACGTCTTTCAGTCTGCCCCGGGGCGCCATAACAACCCCCATCCCTCGAAAATCCTACCGTCGCCATTCTCCTCATGTCACTCAGTCCCTATCGAGGGCACAATCAATCCTCTCAGCTCCGTTTCCTGCCAATGTTCATACTGACATGACACGCACACCACACACACACACACACACACACACACACGCACACACACACACACACACACTCACGGACACAAAGGGTAATATCACTTACTGGCAGTGCCTGCCTTCATGGAGAATCCAGCATGCTGTGTTACAGTGTTATGTGACGTGTGTGTGTGTGTGTGTGTGTGTGTGTGTCTGTGTTTCTCAGTCAACAGCTCTCACACAGTAAATCAGTTAAGATAATCTTGGTTGTCAGTGTGCTGCATTGTCTCGTGTTTGGAGACGTAGCTGGTTTTATGGGCTTGTTATGTTACGCGTGGCAATTTTGGAGATGAATTGCCGGCGTTTCGCCCTTTTCATTTATACTTCACTGGGTAAATTTAATTGTCTTTTTGCATTTGTTGTAAATGAGTTTGCGTGTTTGGTCCAGATTCCTTCAATCTAATTCCAGTGCATTACATTCGTGATTGTGTGTCCCGTGTTATTCTGTACACATCCTACATCCTAATATCCCTGATTTTACATCCTCTTGTACTTCTTCGGTGCACGGCCATGACGCGACGTCTTTTGCTGCACATTCAGATTGGACCAAAGTGACAAGCAGCTTCTACATCCCGTCATCTGATGGAAGGCTTGTGCGTTCATGTGTTCATATAATTGTAACTTCATAAGAATGTGAAACAATGCCTCATACATTCTTTACGATTTCTTACTGACCTCAAATGTCTGAAAACTGTAATACAATAACGGCTGTTGATTCACTTCCGTTCACAGGTTGTAAAATATTCCAAGATGGCAAACTCAAGGCTTTCAAAACTGTGGTCCCCAAACCAATGGGGGACGTCATGGCTGCTTCCTCTTTGTACATACAGAGTGTATACACACTCATTTTGGCGGAAAAGAGTTATTGGAGGACATGTCCTTAGTGGGTTTGTGACACTGGTTTATTCTTCAAATTCACTTGTTTTTACTCTCTCTCTCTCTCTCCCTCTCTCTCTCTCTTTAGCTTGTCAACTCATTTTAGCCCCCCAGGCAAAAACACTAAAGCTGCCGCCAGACACCAGATTTCTTCAACTCCAGGGGAAAGACGAGGGTGCTTTGCATACTCTGTTTACTTAGCTGAACTTCTGTTTTGGCTTTTCACCAGTCATTATAAAAATCAGTATTCCTTCCAAGGCTGGTAAATCTCATAAGGGGCCTGGAGTGACGTTTTGATCCTTGATCACATGGATCCCTAACACAGTCTGTCGTAGAACAAGGTGGTGTAGTGGGACATGTTTGTGTTGTTGTGTCACTAAACAGGTGAAACTGCAGGTCAGTGGGCAGAACATATCACTGTCAGGGGTCAGGAGATCAACTCCCATATTGAAATGTATGCATTAATAGTGCAGGGAGGCCCTTTCAATACAACTGGCAGACATTAACAACCTGTCCTTAATTTCCCAGAGAAAAAAAGTGAGATTTTAAGAGGCAATATTTCAGTCTCCATCATGAGAGATTCAGACAGACAGAGAAGAAGACGAGGAAAAGCTGAAGGAGATAAAAGTGATGGACGGCATGTTAAGTGGATATTTTACTCCAGTGTATCTGTGTCGTGACAGGGAGGATTATGATGTGACACACAGCTGCTCGGTGGGCCTAAAGCTGCTGACTGACACACGTCAGTGATATTTGTAAGGCTCTACCAATGGAAGTCAGATACTTCAATCAGGCTGAATGAAACAACATGTGTCTGACATTGGCAGCTATGAATTTTACATGAACCCACCGTCAGTGCTGCGTACGCCCAGAGGCAGGTCGGTTCAGGGGGGGGGGATCCTGGTGGTCATTGGTAATCGTTATTTGATATTGATAATGAAGAATGCACAGGCAGCCTAATGACTAAAGCCTGTAAAATAGCATTGGATCAAATAATGACTAGATGACTACTACTCATTTGCCAAATAGGGTGAAATTCATGTCATCAGCCACTAGATTAACATTATTGAGAGATCACAACCGTCACAGTAAAAACTGGAGCTCTCAATTTTCTTTTCTTTTTTATTTAATATAATTTCACTTAAATTTCAGAGATTGCACAATATATGTTACTATGGAGGACAATAAATAAATACAATTTGAACGAATAAAATATATTTTTTATCAAAACAAAAATTGTCAATTAAATTGTGGAAATAAATGTTAAAATACAGAAAAAATAAATATATAAATACAAAAATAAATACACACTTAAATGAAATGCTATGTCCTTAATATTACCATGCATTCATGTATTAATTCAATCATGCATTTAATTTATGTGTATATTCATTCTTTTATCTATTGATTAGAATTGAATATATTTTCATCCTTAATTCATAACTGTGTGTGCGTTTGTGTGTGTGTGTGTGTGTGTGTGTGTGTGTGTGTGTGTGTGTGTGTGTGTGACCTCAGATAACAGCAAGAAACAACTTTTCTCTCGGGGTTGTTTGTATTGTCATCATCATGTTATGATTTAGGTTTGATCTCTGGCATGCTATGTTTGGGTGAAATGTGCAGTCAAGTGTTTGAGTTCATCTGATCCAGTCACAACACAACAACACCAACCTTACTACACACACACACACACACACACACAGGCCACCTGAGGTAAGATCAGATGAGACACACAGCTGCCAAAGCTGGTCTTGGGTGGTAAATGGAGTCTACACTCGACGTGTGGTCTCTTCTCACAAACTCACGTTCTCCGTCTGTGTCGTATTCATGTGTGCATACGCTCCCGTTTCCCTCGTCTCCCCTCCCTGTTTCTCCTTCCCAATCCTCATTTCCTTCTCCCTCCTCTTCCTCCTGCTCCTCCTCCTCATCTCTGCCTGGCGTTAATGTGGGAGTGATTGAGGAGGGCTGTATGAGCAGGCTGACAGAGCTCATCTCTGGCCCATGATGCATGGCTTCCCTGGGCCTCCCCGCTGCCCCATTACACCCTGATTAATTGGCCCTGCTTAAGTCAATAACTCATCCGTTAAAAAACAAAAAGCTCCAGTGGAGAGGAGGAGGAGGAGTTGGGGAGAGGCAATGAAGGACATAAGAGACGCACGCAAGCGAGAGAGAGAGAGAGAGAGAGAGAGAGAGAGAGAGAGAGAGAGAGGGAGGGAGAGAGGGAGAGAGAGAATGAAGAAAGGCAATGGAGTAAATTAATGAAGAGGGAACAGCTGAAAATGCTTTACAAAAGCTCTTAAAAGCAAATAAGTGAGGTTTTTTTTACGTATACTTTTCATGACTAATGAAGCTTTTCTATGTGTTAATACTCCATTACAAATCTATTTTTAAGTATCAAACACTTAACCTAACTTCTTCCTTCTGTAGTCAGTCTTAAATCACAGCATCAAAAATGAATTTTAATGGCGACAAAAAAGCTTCAAACGGATCAACACGTCTATTGACATCGTAGCGATATACTTCACCTGTTGTGTTTTGCTTCATGTGACCATTGAAGAACCACCAGTGTGAGAGAATTTGTCTCAAGTTTCCTCTGAGATTATTCACCTCATGTCATTGTTGATGCAAACAGTTTGACAACTGCAAATATTATGTGCACAGTGGCCATTGGCTCCAACGTTAATTTTTCAACTTGGATTACTGATCTGGCTACTTTGGCTGTAAAGTACATGTCTTTAAATTGTTACAGGGATGCCAAGCAGGAGTGGAAATTAGCGCCAAAATCCGTCATCCACATCCAGACATTTCATGGTCAAACATGCTCCTTGTGAATACAACGGACGTCCTGGATGCATATCTGTGTGTCGTCCAACACAGCTCCATCTCTTTCTCGTCAACCGACTCCACTTTGGTAAACACACTGTTTTTTTAACTCTAAAAGCACACCCACCATCATTTTAGTATTTTATCAAATAAAATCAAACTGACTAAAGAGCTACATGACTCACATGACTAGCCAATCTGTTGACAAAGCTTTGCTGAACTCTTTGGGTCACATTGGTCTCCTGGACAAAGGTCCTGTGTAGGTTTGACCCCTCCACCATCCTTCCTGTCCACCCTCAGTAGACTCTCACACACTTTATACTACGGCACATGCTCCTGCTGTCCACCTATGCTGCAGGACCGTTTGCATTGGAGCTAGGAGCTTGGATTCGAAAGCCTCCTTGCGTTGATTTCAGATTACCAAACGTTGTTTAGTATGTTGACTCTAACAGTGGAGCAAAATAGTGCTGAAGTCACTTCACCAAATGGGGCTTTAAGGGCTTCTGCATAGTGCACCATGTTACCATTCTGTGTACATCTACATGTCACAGAAGAAGCAGCACAGCTTTCACTTGTATGTGTGATTTCTGCCTGTAATAACCCCCCCCCCCCCACACACACACACACACACACACACACCCTCCCCACCCGCTGCTGCAGACCATAGATCACAGCCCTGGAAAGCAGATTACACCTAATCACCAAAGACACTTAAATCACTGTTCTGATCAAATAACAGCTCAGCTGAAATGTCAACACACACGCACACACACACACACACACAGATATCAACTTGCTGAGCGATGGATCTGAGAGGAGAGCCTCTGTTATCTTTGTTATGGTTTGGAGAGCTGACATGTTTGACAGCAGTGAATGTAAGTAGCGGTGTTATGACATGTCTGAGCGACCATGAAAAAAAGGCAAAATGCTGTTGGACCAGGCCCGGGCGGCTCTTCACGCCGGCCTGACATGACGGCGATAAGAGTGAATAAACACAATGAACTGCACTGATCTCCTCTGTTGTCTGTGCACTGAAGGAGCTTTTGTTTGGGGACATCTCTGGATTTATTACGTTGTTAAGTGTGTATGTCTCTGTGTGTGTGTGTGTGTTATAATAGTCAAACAAACCCTAACCCAAACAGGAAAAAAGAGTCCGATTGAACAAATTAGTTAGTCATATTTCCATCTCCCCCTGTACAATCATCAGCATCTTTTAATCTTCACCCTCCAGCAGATAACGCAGACAGCCTGGCTCCTTCCTGCCCAGCACACAGATATGGCCTATATCACTCTCTCTCTCACACACGAAGGCAGAGCGGAGCTGTCACAGCACACATATGAGCCTCCGCCTGGCCTCTGAGGAAACGCGGCCCAGCTCCAGTCATAAATAATAATGGGATTGGCTACATGACATGTTGAGTGATGGGGCCCCTCTCAGAACTCATTTACATGGCTTTGTGTAGCAATCATCGGCCCCCTAATGTAGCGCTAAGCAAATGAGCCTTTCGGAATATTGTGCAATTTATCGCGAGTCAACTGGCACCAGGCAGGCGTCTATAAATCACGCTTGAACACATGCCCCCAATGACAGCTAAATCAACATGGAGTAATTGCTTTGAAATGTGGAGGAAGCGAGCAGGCAGGCTGGACAAAGCAGTGCGGTTAGTACGGGGGTTGTGTTGCTAACCTCACTGTGACTCTGGAAATGTAACATACAGATGTTTTGGGGAATTGTAGAAGCCTCGTGGGACAGTGAATAGGTGAAGGCCCGGCGGCAGCTTTGACCAATTTGAATAGAAAAGGGTTTGTGTGCTCCGACTGACCAGCAGAGGGGGCGACAGCTGACTGGAGGACACTTAACACTCATGCATAGACACACACACACACACACACACACACACACACGCACACACTAGCAAGAAAAGTTGTGGATTATTCATTGAATGGATGTCAGCTGTTGTGAATGAGTAACTGTGTGTGTGTGTGTGTGTGTGTGTGTGTGTGTGTGTGTGTGTGTGTGTGTGTGTGGAGGGGGCTGTTAAAAGCTGTCAGCACCTAGAGATGCTGGTGTGTATGTATGTGGCTGTTTGTGCGTGTGTGTGTGCGCGTGTGTGTGTGTGTGTGTGTGAGAGAGTATGTGTGAGCAAACACAATCCTGTCCATCAGTGTCCATTACCCTGACAGCAAGTGAGATTAATGACCACAGGGTCAAAAGAAAGACACATAACCCCACCCCATGTGAACACACACACACACACACACAAATGCTGTTTGTTGACAGTGTGAGTAAAATTGAAGATTAGAGAATGGTGTGCATTAAAATTATAATGTAAATATGTAACAACCGCCCGAAGCAGTCTTTCTTAATGAGTTACATATACGTACATATGTATATGTACATTAATACTACGACATGCTACGTCACTTGCTCTGACCAAACCAAAAAAAGTTGACATTCAACGTATCTGTGGTTTTCACAATGCTAGCATTACTTTTCTGGCGACTGGGCTGCGGGTTCACTAAAGACAACCCTGTTCACATTGTGCATCATCATTCTTTATATGAAAACTACTGATTTGTGCAGCTTTATGTTTCTTCCCAAATGCAGATTTGGGTTTATTTGAGAGAATGGGAATACCAATGTACCAATGATAAACATTGCAATGTGTGCATATACAGCTCTACAGTAGCTTGAACTATATGTGTCGTATTGTTGGAACAGCTGACGGCTGGCCAGCCTTGGGCTGAGGAAGTCACTTTGAACAAAACGCCTGAACATCTCTGTCATTAGCAGCGCAGGACGCTCAGCGATCTTAATCCTATTTGCATAATGAGCCGGAGCTGATAAGCCACTCATCAAAGCTAATGGAGTGGCTTTCATTAATTAAAACATCTCATTCCCACTGCTGCCTTCATTACTACTCCAGATGGTTGTCATTACATTGCTGTTTGTCAGTCAAAGACATGACATAATGCCATAAAGGGTTAGTTGATATATTAGGAGGAGAAGTAGCATGTGTGAATTAGTTTTGGGACATATTCCACCTTTAACAGTGTAATCATGATGAATATCTCAAGGTTTTTTTGGGGGAAAAACAATACAAATGTTTTAATATTTTAATTTATGTATCATTATTTTTTTAATATTTTTTTTGAATATAAAAAAAAAATAATATCAAGTCCAAACTAAATACTGGACCACATGTCTTCTGAAAATTCAGACATCCATATGGTATTTTTCAAAGACACAAATCAGGAGAAAATGATATGCTTGATAATTGTTAGCTGTGTAAATATCTAACGTAAGCAAAATAAAATATTAATAGATTTTGCAAATATAACCCAGTTTGCTTTGATCCACCATCACAATGTGCAAACATGCCATGGCCACGCCCATGGATAGGATACAGAAAGTGCATACCATTTCAAGCCATGTGCAGACCAGGCGACAACCTCAGTTTCTGGAAAGTGAAGCCAATGCTGAAGTGCCTTAAACTTGCAGTCTGATTGCATGGTCTCAATCGCTAGTTAAACGTCTTCTTCAATACAGCAAGATGTTCATTTTGTCGATGGTCCATTAAGAGTCAAATACACCATAAAGCAGGGTAGGTTTAAGGCCTGATCCACATGGATACGTTTTTTGTGTAACGCAAAACGCATAAGACTTGTGCGTTTCGGCCAGCCATCCATACAGAACCGGCGTTTTCGTAGCCTGAAAACATACTTTTTTGAAACCAGCTCTCAGGGAGGAAAAGAAAAAAAACGACACCCCTCCGTTTTGTGATCGTTTCATTTCTTTTTTTAAACAACTTTATTGACAATAAGAGTATACACAGGGGGTGCAGTTGAATAGTCAAAAACTAAGGGCCTAACTCCGCCGTTTGATGAGTGACAGCTGATGATCGGCACCGGCGATTGACGTGCGTCTGCGCTGGAGAAACTACAATAATGGACTACAAAAAACGTGTTGTTCACTTCTCCACATGTTGGTTTTATAAACAGCTGGTTCACTGACCGGCTTCAGTTCAGCAGCTCCTCCTTCCTGTTTGACCGTTGACCGTTGTTTGACGTTTGCTGTATTTTGCCTACATTTCATTTGTGGTTTTAGTTTAGTTTTTGTCAAGTTTGTAACATGATTGAAAAAAACATTCAATTATTATCAATGTCCACACACATGTATCAATACAATTACAATTACTATATGTCTGCATGAAAGTAATTGTTAATTGCAAATAGGCATATCGTTTGTTTTCATGAACGGCCGAGGTGTGCGGCACTTTAAATATTCCTCTGGCAAAGAATTGTGGGTCAGCGTAATCCTTTAGCATCCTATGCTAAAGGAGATCTGAAAGGAAGTATTGGAGCTCCTTTCCTTTGCATTTAGAGAATCCGAACGGCTCTTATCATGGCGGCCACTTGTTTACTTCCGGGTCACTTCTTCAGTTAGGAACCTTCCTAAGCAAAAAAGACTATTCGACTGCACCCAGGATTTGTTCGTTTGCTTTCATGTAGACGGCGAAAACGAATACAATGACGTCATCGGCACGCCCCTCGACCCTCGAGCCTGACTTCTTCCCCGCGACATCTCGTAACAACAACAACAACGGTGGCCTACGTGCTCGTAGCAGATATTCTGCTCGTCTGTACGATGGTGTTTTAAGGCCACTGTATGAAAAAAAAACAAGCAGAGAGAGGGGGGCGATATTCTGGGGAAAAAGTCGCAGATTTGCTACTTTTTTACGATGCTAACTAACAACCGCTAGCTAACTTCCCATGAATGTAGGCATTTATTTGTCTAATTAATCCATCCCAACGTGTGACAAGGTCACACGTTGGGATGGATTAATTTGGGATGGATTAATCGTCAAGGTCCTTAGGGTGACGGCTGTTGATGCTTATTGTTGGTTTTATTTATATGGGCCAAATTGTCATCTTATGGGTGTTTATTCGGGTGGAGATTAGCCGTAGCTCCCACGTGTTGCCATAGCAACGGCAAACATCCGGTAAAGCTCCGTCTCTTCTTCTTCTTTTTGTTACAAAAACAGCGCCACATATAGGCCTGGAATATGTACTACATCACGCTGAGTCGTTTTCAGTGGATTTGTCTGCATGAAGATTTTCTTGAAATGACGCCAAGGCAAAATGGAGAAAAAAGTTTGTTCTGCTATGTGTGGACGGCCTCTTAGGGCAGGACTACCTTGTGACTGACAGGTTGCTGCCACGCTAACAATGCAATTAGCTAATAAGATGACTTTAACACTTAGCTGTTAAGTTGACCTTAATTATGATGCTAACTTTGTTAACAGCTTCACACCAGATGATGACAGACAAAATCCAAGATGGTGATGGCCAAAATGCAGCACTCGAGGCTTCACAAACCAATGGGTGATGTCCCTGTGAATTATTATATCCAGACTATGGTGTGGTGTTTTTAATATGTCATCTTTGTTAAAGTGCATCTTTTATTATATTCATTCAAATGCCATTATTTTGTACTGGGTTTCATATAAACATAGTAAATTCATTTTCCAAATGTATTTTCAATACACAGGACAGGAGTTTTTAGAACTTAATGTAAATTTCAATGGACATCTAGACATTAAGTCATGTCATAAATAGAAGAAAGAGAAGAAAATAGAAACAAAGAGTTTATGTCCTTCTCAAAAAGAGCGCTGAACTGAACAAGTAAGCTTTACTCAGGCAGTGTTTCAAACCCAATGTTGCTCTTTGTCGAGCAATGTACACTTTGTGGCATCAAGATTCGGTGTGTGGTTGCACTTAGTTTAATATTAGAAGTAGTTGAGCATGGTGGTACATGTATGAGTTGGATTGCACCACTGTTTCTTCCCACAGAGTAAGATTAGATATGAAGGTTGTGGTTACAGTGTCCAGGTTCAGCCGAGGTTTGGCGTGCATGTGAATATGGCATTGTGGGTTTGTAATCCTAGTAGTTGCAGACAGTCATTTGACATCCCGTCATGTATCCGTTTTGAACTGTCTACTCCTCACAGATGTATTATGATTTCAAGATATGAAGGTTGTGGTTACAGTGTCCAGGTTCAGCCGAGGTTTGGCGTGCATGTGAATATGGCATTGTGGGTTTGAATCCAGGTTGCACCTCATTTCCTCTCTGTCTGTCATCCGTTTTGCTGTCACTCCTCAATGTATTATGTTTCAAAAAATGGGAGAAAGAAATGGAATGAAACGAGCTGAATGTGAAGTGTGTTTTGACTGTTGGGCTGAGACAGCCAAGGCTGGGTTTTCCAACATCTTCTTGTCACACAAAGGATCTTTGATGCATCTCATGAATTTCAATAAACTGCGATCCAAGGGCGATGATTCTCATTGGAAACTGGAGCCAAATTGCAGAGTAATTTCATCAGCGGCGGAAAGAACACTGAAATATCTGATTCACAAATGTGTTTGGTTAACTGCAATTAAATAAGAATGATGATTAACTGGGATAGACAAATCCACTTAAAATTGCTTAGTGTGGTTCAGCCTTGTAGCTGCATCTATCTCATGTTTATTCATTGTGAAACAATGATAAAATATGAAAAAGTTCATCCAAAAACTGATACATAGCGAGAATAAAGTTTGCCATATTGGCTGGTCCTCCCATCCAAGTCCAAAACTTTGGTTGGTGACTTTGTACCCACACAACCAATGACATACAACTGCAATTTGTGTTCACTGCTAAATAGCAACTGTTAGCATGTTAACCCACAATGGTGATCATAGTAAACATTACACCTGCTTAACATCAACATATAAGCACAGTCATTGTGCATGTTAGCATGCTGACATTAGCCCTTCATTAGCACTTATGCAGCAGTCATAGGTGCAGAGGACCTGCAACTCTCTTTTTGGCAAGGCTCTGCAGTCACCAATCAAATACAAGCCAAAGTTTCTGCTGAACACTTAATGTAATGTTCATTGCTCCGACGCAGCCTCTTGTGTTGTTTTAACGCAGAGCGGTTGTTTTCCCTGAAGCTGTCTTGGACAGGACAAATACAATGTAAAATAAGCTGTCAAAAGACAGGGCTGCAGGGATCAAACGGTGACTTTCTCCCCGGGTGAGTCTCTGTAAGCAGCAGGTCTGATAGGTCATTTCTGCCAGCATGCAGTTGAAGAAAGGCAGCTGATAAAAGGCTGGGTGGTGTCTGCCTGCAGGCTGTCCACCCTACGATTCTTAGGAGACCATTCAATTCCAGCCTGTAGGACAAGGAGAGACAGAGGAGTGTGTGTGTGTGTGTGTGTGTGTGTGTGTTGTTTGTGTGTGTGTGTGTGTGTGTGTGTGTGTGTGTGTGTGTGTGTGAAAGAGAGAGGGATGGAGGGCCGAGGGGTGACTTAGATTGGGACAACATTATCTTCTCAGCCTCACCTGGTAATTGTGCCTCGTTCTGTTCAATCTAACTGTCCATTCCACTTAGTCTCTCTCTGGCCACACACACACACACACACACACACACACACACACACACACACACTGACGGGTGCAGTTTAGCACGCACACACACATAGAAACTGGTTGGATGGATAGATAGATAGATAGATAGATAGATAGATAGATAGATAGATAGATAGATAGATAGATAGATAGATAGATAGATAGATAGATAGATAGATAGATAGATTTGCTGCTGATTTTCACCTGTTCAGACTTCACCTTGACTCTACTTAGCATGACCCACTAGCACCCTCCCTCGACACCCCCCCCCCCCCAAAAAAAAAAAAAAATACCTATAGCACTCTGATCTTAGCACTGTTGCTCTTGAAGTACTACTTTACTCAGATGAGGACCTAACACTTGTTCTATTTTTAGCTCTTACTTTATCGGCAATGATACGTCGTGGTTTCTTTGTTTCCTTCTTTTGACAAATGTACTTATTGTAAGTCGCTTTGGACAAAAGCGTCTGCTAAATGACCTAAATGTAAATGTAAATGTAAATTTTGTAAATAAATAAAAATGAGGAAGTGTAATAATAAGAAACGATGTGCAAAGTTGCCATTTGCAGGTTCTAGGAGATGCAGAAAAAAACTATAAAGCACTGAGAATGAATAAGTGTCAGACACACACGGGATAGAACGCACACATATACTCATTATGAAATATACACAGAATCCACAATACACAAACAAAACACACAAGGCACACACTGACTGCTCTCAGACTGGTAGAGTAGATGCAACTCTCCCCATAGCCTTCCCTCTCAACACACACACACACACACACACACACACACACACACACTCGTCACCATGCCCCAGACCACTGTGTCTACTCTCTGGCTCACTGCTCCGAGGATGAGGGGCTCCAATTAGCCGGTGCTGGCTCTCTACTTGCTCTCATTTCTTTCCTTTTCTCCTTCCCTCCCTCCCTCAATCCCATACCCCCCACCTCTCCCCCTCTCTCTCTCTCTGTCTCGCTCTCTCTCGCGCTCGTTCCCTCCGATCGCCTGGTTCTGCTGTCACAGCTAATCGAGGCACTACCACCTCCCACTGCTACAGACAGGCCTTGTCACTGCCGCTCGGCAAAGGTCAGAGCCTGGCAATTAAATCTACCCAATGGGGGGGGGCGGACAGTAGCAGCACTGCACTAACCTCTCATCATGATAACCAACAGGATTAGCTGTGGGGTGCTGAGAGCTTGACACGCACACACGTACACGTGCACACAAAGAAACAGTTTCTCTTGCGTATTTCAAAAGTGGATGCAGTCATCGTGAGGTCATGCATTGCTTTGTAGACAATGGTTTTGAAGGACTGAATTGGCCATTTTTGTTGCTGCCATCTTGCCTTTTTGCAACGAGAAGACACGAGAAGGTCACTTCCAAAACACTACCAAAACGCTGACAATTAAGTGTCATGAACTGAAAAGACACAGTGAAAGCGTGAAAGCTCAAATGAAACATGGACAACCCCTAATCCGGACATCGCCGTGGTAACGACCTGTCAACCATGATGTCACCCATTGGTTTGAGGTCTACAGTATTGAAGGCTTCGAGTTGGGTATGTTGGCTGATGAAATCTTGGATACTAGTGAACATAAGTGACCATATTTGGACTGCGAAGGACGGTTGGTTTGACGATCGCATTTACTAAATGAACATCATGGTGGATTGAAGAAGACTTGAAACCAGTGATTGAGACCATACACTCATGTTTACAATGTTTACTGAGATAATACATCAAGAGAGAAGTACTGTCATTTTCTCATAGACTTTCTTTTGCAACCAGAGGAGTCTCCCCCTGATGGCCATCGGAGAGAATGCAAGTTTAAGGCACTTCGACTTTGGCTTCCTTTTTCAGAACCACAGTTTGCTGCCTGAAATGCATACACTTCCCTGAGTTTAGAGGTTAGCAGATGTCGCTGTAACACACACAACTCATCTCCACAGCAGTTTGATGCAAACTTCCTCATGAACAAGGACGTGACGGAGCAAACCATGTCTCATTCCTCTGTTTAACAGTCTGTCTGCCTCTGTCCTTGTGCTCCTCACCCCTCCTCCCCTCCTCACCCCCTCCCTGGTGCTTCTCCCCTCCCTTCTCTCCCTTCAGCGCTCCTTCACTTCCAGCTAGACTAATCTGTGCCATCGGCCCCTCCTCTGCCATCCGTCAGAGCCCTCACATTGTTTTGACGTCTAGTTAATTCTGGCCCCGATGATTTATCAAACTCTTATTACGGCCTGCTGAAAGCCTCATTTATTGTCCTGATGTATGGTAATGATAGCCCCGCGCCACCGTCTGCCCTGAATCTTAACCAACGCACTTTTGTCCTCTCCTCTCATCTCTTCCTCTCTCTTCAGATCCCTCTCTCTCCATGTGTAAACATATATATACATATATATCATCTGTGCTGTTGTCTTATCCTCTGTGGCGTTGCTTCATTTTACTCTCCTTTTTGTGCTTCTGTCTGTTTCTAACTCTCTATTGCATTCTCTCTCACTTCATATCTCCTTCCCTTTTTTTATATCTTTGGCTATTCTTTCCACTTCTGAGCTATTCCATCAATGCCTCTTTTAATCCCCTGTGATATTGAGAAGTCGGTCATCTCCTGTTCTGTCTCATTCTTGTTTTTGAAATGAAAAGCCTTGATACTGCCTGGGACAATATTGGAACACGGCCAGACACTAAATATCACTGTCACGGGCCTTTCTCAACCTGATATGGACACAGCGCATCAGCCGACACACATCAGACCCATGGCCAAATAAAAGTCACTCGGTTACCCTGAGAATAGACGTTTTACTCCTGCAGCACATCATCAAATATCACCGATCTAGAATTACCCCCGCAGCCCTGACACAAAAACAAAACACTCCTGCTGAATAATTCAGACTGCGGCAGGATCTTAGGGGCATTAGCCGTCGATGAATTGCAATAAAAGCTGGTGAGAAATCAATGGAGCGAGACTATACCCATTGTCCACAAAGCAAGATCCATCCCTAATGTGTCTGCAGTCATTTAAGTTGAAAGCTCGGTATTTGTTATGCTGATGGTTGACGTCTTCCTCTGTGACGCTTCAGCTACCAGTTTATACTGCAGGGCCCTATATCGGCAAAAGTGTGATTCGCCCACTGTGAAACGTTTACCAACAAACCGTGGTCTTTGTCTGCACCGGCCAACATTTTTGAATGACAATATGGCTGCATTTCCATCCACCTGTTTTTATGCTGAAATTTCAAAAAGAAAACTGTAAATAATAAAGTTTTTACTTGGCTGAGGTGGGAAAGAAAAAGTGATGAAAGAATAATGTGACAAAGTGCTATAGGAACAAGTCCAGTAAACACATCATGATGTAAACGGAGCCTGAGACTCTAGTGTCCACTGAACAGATGACAAATAGATCTGTGTGGAGTGATGAGTTCTTCAGATTAATACACCAAACATTTTAATCGGCCTGCAGTTCAAATGAAACCTGGCTTGTGTCGGGTAATGTGAGCTCATGCTAGCACACTTTAGATAGCTGGGTAACTGACACTACTGACATTATGACTCCTCTCTACTTGCATTAGCCTACTGTCACACTGCTTTTTCTTTCCTTGCTTGTGGTCTCATTTTACTGGCTCAGACAGGTCTCCTAATGATGATGTCTTTGAAGCAGCTGACTCAAAGGAATCTTTGGACATAAATGGGAAACTCAGTGGGCTATCATCTTGTAATTGATACAGCAAAGGTTATGTAGTCAAGCTGTCAAAGTCAAACGTGTAAAGTGAGCTGAAATGTATTGTCCATCACAGGCTTTTACCCCCTCATTATGTGGGTGTCAGTTCTTGTACCAATACACGACGACGTCACGGTGGGAAAATGCCCTTAATAAATGACAATGACTAATGTGTTTCTTTTACAGTGAATGGGTGACAAACAGATCGTAACACATTTAAAAAATGTTGGATTAAAAAAAAAAAAAGTACTATGAAAATAATCCAGGAAAGGGATTTCTGTAGATCAAGGTGAAGACACTCAGGAACCTGTCAACGAGAAGGTTTAGGATGCTAAACCAGGCGGAATTGTTCACGTCTGAAAAGTGAAGCCAAAGCTGAAGTGCCTTAATCTTGCTTTCTATCTTCTGGCCATTAGGGGGTGACTCCTCTAGTTACAAAAATAAGCCTGATGCTTGGAAGTCAAAGAGAAAATGTCCTACTTCTCACTTGATGTATTATCCCAGTATACATTGTAAACATGAGTTTATGGTCTCAATCTCTAGTTCCAAGTCTTCTTCAATCCAACATGATGTTCATTTAGTACATTATGGTCCATTTAGAGTCCACCAGACCAGGAAGCAGGGGATGCTTTAGGGCGGGGCTACCTGCTGATTGACAGGTCTCTACTACGGCCTTCTTTACCGTCGCTACCAATGCAAGTAAGATGACTTTAACACTTTGCTGTAAAGTCGTCCTTGAATTATGAAGCTAACTTTGTTAGCAGCTTCTCATCAGAAGCCAGATGGATCCAGATCCAGTAAGGTTGCTGCTTGGGGTGCTGCTCTGCTGCTGGTGTTTATTAGATCCATCCATCTCCTCAATGTCCAAATATGGGCACTTCCTTCACTGGTTGCAAGAATTCCAAGATGGCGATGGCAAAGTCGAGACTTCGAAACTGCAGTCCATGACAATAGAGAGAGCAGCATGATTGAGGGAAATCCACGAGAATATAATGTATTCCATGTGAGTTGAGCACTTCATCATAACACAGATGGCCACAAAGTTCTTTGAACTTTATTAAATTTAGTATATAATTAATTGAGTCAAATAAACATTTTGCCTCCACATTGACAACAACAGTGTAGAACACTCCTTAGACCACATAACACTGGTTGCCAAGGCAACATAAATTACAACTAATAAGCTAATAATAAATATCTATTGTCAGTTTATGATACATTGTCTGGCACAATTTAATAGTGCGACAGCAGAGCTATAAGTAATGGCCCAGAGAAAATGACTCGAGTACTGTCCCACAGTGTGCGAGTTATACCACGGTGTCCGGGGGAGCCGGGGCTGGGGGCGGGCGATCATTTTTTTTAAATTTTTTTTTGGAGGGGGGCAAAGTTTAAATGCTGATCCTGTCATTAATAGCAACAGCATATGCCTATTATAAAGAGAAAATCCGTTGCACGCACACCATAGGTCTATATTTACATGAAACACCCCGATCGAGCACCCCCACGCTTCAAGCGCCTCCGACGTGCAAGCAGGCAACACTTTTTTTCATGAATCACAAACTAAAAATACAATTTTATTTCACTTATTTTACACCTTTGAGGGAAAACCATGGCCAAAATATAATTAATTTGGCAATCATATCAATATTTTAGAGCTCCCCCCAAATTTCACAAATCATGTTTCCAGGGGAGCTCAGGTGGCCACCAGGGGAGCCATGGCTCCCCCTGCTCCCCCGTAACTCGCACCCTGCTGTCCCAAAGTGTTTTTAATTTTACATATGAGCTCACTGTATAATCCTCGACATAAAACTTTTTGCATATTGAGGAGGGAGTCTGACAAACTCTGCAGTATCACATTGTTTTGATCCTGCCGTTAACAGAATGGAAACTGCTTCCAAATATATGGAATATTTTAAAATTATTTTTTTCTCCAGACTACGTAGGAAAGAAATAATCTAAAAAAAACTGTGTGCTCTCCTCTGATCCTTCCTACCACCTTCTCCTCTCTCCTCCGAGGCCCTTAGTGACCTCACCCCACCCTGCCGCCCCCTGCGCTGGCACCAGGGGGGCTTTAAATACTTTATTGACCTGTAACATTACCTCAATGTCTCCGAGCATCTCATTCAAATAGAAGCTAATGAAGAGTGAAGGCCGGCCGCGCACTGCGACCCCGCACCAACGCAAAACACATGTGGCATCAGCAGCTGCTGCAGGTGTGTTTGTGTGCGTCACTCTTGATCATACTTGTGCACGAGAGCAGGCAGCAGTGCGCACATCGTGTTTTGTGTGTGCGTGTTCAGGAAGTTGGGATTGCTGGTGATGTTAATGACTCCTGACAAACTGGGGAGAGGGACTAACAGGGAAATTGAGATCATATCGGCAGACATGAAGACATGCCAGCGACTCGCGGCACACCACACACACACACACACACACACACACAGGAACACACACTGCTGTCTTTTTTCCTTCCTCCTCTCCCTCCTGAAGGACGTGTAGCGAGTGAGGTCAGGCATTAGTACTGTTATCTGATGACTGTGTGTGTGTGTGTGTGCGTGTGTGTGCGTGTGTGTGTTTGTCTGTGTGTGTGATGTGGTCAGGCAATCTATCAGCCAGTTGTCTGCCAGGACTCTCCATTAGGCCTTGGACCTGAGTGATGGCTGTGCTGGTCCTCCCCTCACCGCGACACACACACCCATATATCACTCATGCGCACACACACACACACACACGCACACACACACACACACACACCTGGGGCTGCAGATGAATGGTGGCCATGCTGTGCTTCACATGTCGCGCTGTCTTGTCTGAGCACACACTCCCGTGCACATCAGACACGCTGGCCGACTGCTTCACTCAGCAGACAGGAGCTGCCGGTGGAGCTGCAGTTAGATGTGACTTCATTAAAGAATATGTATCGTGCCATTAGGCGGCTGGGGGGTCACCTTTAGTGTCTCAGGCAGCCTAACACACAATTCCCTTTTACACATAAAATCCAATCATCTCTGCTTCTCCCTCTTCTGTCTCTATATCCCTCCTCCTCCTCCTCCTCCTCCTCCTCTAATTCATCCATCACCCCGTCGCTCTGCTCCCCTTGACCTAATTAAGGAGGAGACACCTGATCTTTCACCTCTCAAATGATGTCACTCGCTGGCTACTTTATCAACATCACCTCCCCCCTCCTTTCTCGCCTTCTTTTTCATCCACTGTCTATCACTTTCTCGTCCTCCTCATATTCTATCTTTTCTTCACACTCTCCCCTTCTCTCTCATGTCCTCGCCCTGCCATCCATTCATCTCACACCCCGCAATCCTCTCTCTCTCACCTTGCCGTCCTCCTCCTCCTCCTCCTCCTCTACTCCACTTCTCATCTCTCCTCTCCTCAGCTCCTTATTGCTCTATCAATCTCTCTGGCAGAAGATCAATATCAGCGCCACGGCTGCTTTTCTTCCCTTCCTTCTCTGCTCCTCCCTTCTCACTCTCGAGCCCATCGTCTGCAGGAGGATCCTTTTTAGTAGGACATGTGGCTCTCCATTAGCTTTGCTGCTCTGCTGTTAACCACTTCCATCACTGTTTTACTGCCTGCTTTCTTTCAGCTGCTTTCCAAAGGATAAACAGCCGCTTGTGCTTTATTTCCTCTGGGTCCTGTTTTCACTTCTTTTCCCTACATATTCCATACGGCACTTTTGAATTATTCATGACATGAGTGTACTTGCACCTCACATGTTTGTGTGAGACACAGTTTGCATGAAATATGGGTATTTAAATAAGGGTTTAACTAATAACTTACGATAGGAAATTCAGATCAGTTTGTTTTTTTAAATCGTATATTCCTTTATTATATTTAGTTTATTTGAAAGGGGCTGTGTGCCGTTTAAAATATAAATGTTGCCATTTGATTTTCAAAACAAAGCATGCAAAGACAAGCACAATAACAAAACAAGACAGAGTGGAACATATTACAAGTTGTACAAGGAAGAGCACACAAGACAATACAAAGCTACACACAACAGCACATCACAAATGTATGCTTGTCAGATTAAAAGCGAGTTATGAAGAGCATAACTGAGCGCAGAGCTGAACAGCTTTGAACAGACTTTTTGAAGTTGGTGCTGAAAGTGCTGCAGCTCCTCACATCGTCGGCAGGGTGTTCCACTGAATCGTGTGTTTTACAGAAAGAGCTGATGGCACAGCCTCGTATAGAGGATATTCTTGAGGATCTAATAGACATTACTGAGCAGGTCTCCACAAGTCACAATTAAACTGTTTATAAATCTTAAAAATCAGGCACAAAATGTATTTCTCGGAGCTAAAAGTTAGTACGAGGGTTATTTCACCAGCCTTTTCTCAAGGTTGCCAAATAAAGTTGCTGAATTTTGTCCTTCATATTCTAACATTTATATCTGCAGTACACTTTTGAGATTCATGAGGGAGTTTTTATTGTTCTGATAATTATAGTCTACTTATTAACGAGCGAACATTCTATTTGTTTTACTGAGAAGAGGAAATAAAAAGAATGAGATCTCTTTACATGGTTTAGATAAGCCCTGATTTTTTTGGATCCCCAGAAAAATTGGTTCACTATTAAGTAAATTAAACACACTAAATTAAAACAGTTACATTGAACAGTCACTGTGAGGAAAATCATTTCAAATGAAAATAATTACAAATGTTTTGACCTGTGACCCAGTACATTACAGCTGTTTAGTGTTGCCCTGGCACTATCAATGAGAATTCTTGTGCTGAGTATAAATAATATAACCTATGCTGTAGGTGTCTATGCCCGGTCTGGTCCTTTGTGTCAAGTATAAATCCAATTTTAGACTGAGCTCACACAGTGGCATATAAACCCCTAACCCATCCTCAATGATGAGACCATCCAAAATGAATATTCTAGTGAGACTGTGTGCATTAGTTGAGGGAAAGTCAAAGCTGCACTCACTTTTAACTGTATCACACACTCCCTTATGTGTGTCACTCACATGTGTTGTGTGTATGCTATGTTGTTTTTATGTTTTCTATGTTATCAACCTAGGGACAATAGATGAAAACTAGCCATTGTGCTAACTCTAGTATATTTACATATATAAAGTATATTCATACTAATGTCCATAAATATGCACTGTCCCTATTAAATAAAACAATAAAATAAAATAAAACAAACAGAACAGAGGAGTCTCCCCCTGATGGCCTACAGATAGAATGCAAGTTTAAGGCATTTCAGCTTGGGCTTCGCTTTTCAGAACCGGAGGTTGATGCCTCATCTAAATGCTTTCATGATGTTCCCTTAAGGTGACCTCGGTGGTTGTGGAGTAGCATCCCAGCCCTCTGAGACGGGCAGCAACACGTGACGTCCATGCCAAGACAGCAGTCAGACAGGCAGCACTGCAAGCCTTTCCAATTACAGAGACATTAGCAGGCAGTGAGCGTCAGCTAATTTGACAAGCTGAGATGATGCCCATTCATATCCACCCTGCTTCAGTGGCCCAGGGTAAATATTTCCCCAAGCTCAGTATAAATAGAAAGACAATATTTGAACAGCTGAGAGGAGAGACAGAGAGAAGGAGGACGGGAAGGAGGCAGAGAGGAACTGAAGAAGATCTTAATCCTTTATGTATACATGCGATACATATTCATAAAGAAGCTGGTCCTTAAGGCGACACCGGAGACGAGCTGCACAGGACAGGAATGTTATCCGATACAGTGGAGACTTCTGGACTAAAAGACAACCATTGTTGAAATTGTATTACTGCTGTTTTGATTGTAAGACATTTGGTGATATTGGATTTTAATAAATAGGCAAAGAGAGCTGAGCTGAAACCAAGCATGAGTGTCTCTTGTTATTATTGGACTGAGGGGGAAAAAATGGCAACCTCGACCACCACATCACATAATACATTTTTCTCCATCCATCTGGGCACACATTTTGTAATAAATTAAGGCTGCAGTTTGGTGAGTGTTACATATCAGCATGCTACCCAGAAAGATAGAAATAATGCACATTTCTATGGTTAAACAATTTTTTCTCTCAGGCTAACAGAAAAAACCCATGAATGCATGCTTTTAGAACAGGCTTGACTATTGGATTGACTTTGTTTTCCTTTCAATACCCAATTTTGCAACATAACTAACTAACTATAACATCACTTTTTTATGCTAACGATCAGACCAGAGGAGTCGCCCCCTGATGGCAGGAATTAAAAAGAAAGTTTCAAGTGATGATTGATTTATTGTTCAGGCTGTATTCGTGACTGGATGTAGTTTGCATATGATTGTATTTTCATCACCAATTTCCAAACTTTTGTCAATCCATCCACATGATGAAAGAGCACGCATAAACATGGCAGACAAAATGCATTCAGAACATTTTCAGAAAAAAAAGAATTCTCTACTACATCAATGAAAGTAGTTGGTTAGTGATCAACTCCAGTACATGGCTCCTCGTCCTTTGACTGTCCTCTCAATGGGAGCCAATGCTCCGTATTGTTCCATTGTCCTGTCATGTGGATGGATGAGGCCTAGAGCAGCAACAGAGGCCGTGGCCGGCTCTATTATGTATTGCATTCTGCTTGTGCTCGCACTCTGTCTCTGTCTCCCCATAACACCCGGCCCTTCTGCTGCATCACACCGGCAGAAAGGCAGACAGAGAGACAGACCGGCAGGCAGAAATGCTCATTGTTCCCTTGGGGTCTCCATTGATCCTGCCAATCACCTTATTTACTGCCTTATCAATGCCGACTCCCACCTATTTCCCTGATTGATCCGTGCACATTTGACTGGAAGTGTGTGAACGCAGGAAACACACACAGAGATATAAACTAAGACACACACACACACACACACACACACACACGGATGGACAGCCGTTAATCTTAGTGAAAGACAGGTGTCAGTAGCAGAAAGACAGGAGTGATGGAGAGCAGAAAGGAGAAGTCACAGCGAGAGGGAAGGATGTCAGAGAACTGGCAGGCGACTGATGACGGCATGAAATGCAGTCAGTGACCCACATAACACCGACCCACACAACAGAGACTTCTATTGTCGATGCTTACCGGCCACCAGGGATGGGACGATGTGAGGTTTAATCGCAGATTGGTATTGAAAACACAATTATTATTATTATTATCCGGATAATCGTTAATATCACCATGAACGACTTGAAAGTGCTGTCTAGCACGAATAATGCATAAAAAACATGTATATCTCCATTTTATTTTATTTATCCATATTCTTGCAGGGAGATTTATACAATGGCGTATTTGCGCCACTGTAGGAAAAAAAAAGAAAAACGGAGCCGAGAGAGGTGAGCAATATTCCAGGAAAAAAAGTCACAAATTTGTGACTTCATAAAGTGGCAAAGAGTTTTAAGGATATTTTGATAACTATCTGATAATATAGTGAAGCACAATTACTTTAGTCAGGATAGTCTTGGCATGAACTTTTAATATGGTCCCATGATTCTGAGCCACCAGTGTAATAGAAAGACATGTAGCACATTCAAGAGAGGAGGATATAGATAGATCTTAATGTTGCACATTATTCTCTATATTTACCTCCGATCAGGGATGTGTAAATTATAAAGTTTATTATCCACCTATTTTGTGTTTCTATTTTATGATGGAGAGAGTTTAGTAACATTTGTATGATTCTCCAACAACCCGCTACCTCGCTGGCTGGGCATGAATCCCAACACTCTGCTGTGCTTCTCTTCTTGCTCCCAGCCATTTTCTTAAATCTAAAAAAACAACAAAAGGATGTGGTAAGCCCACTCTCCTTAGAAAAATAAAGAGGGCATGGGAGGATACAGTGTGTGAGACAAATAGCAGAAACAAAGAGGCGAAGGAGAGAGGAGAGGATGTGTGTGGGAGTGGAGGATGAAAGGAGTGGGGTGGGGAGAACAGAGGAATCCTGGAATGATGATTGATGGCTTTTGTGGAAATGGAGGGTCACCTGGGAGCGTTTTCCCATGACACAGCCAAACCATGGCTCAAGATGACTCAGCAGAATGCCGCTGTGTCTCCCCCACCTTCTGATTGGTTTCTATGAATATCATGGCCGCACGCGTCCGACTGGGTCTGATAAGGTGTTATTGTGTGATGATCTCCCTTTGACTTGATGTCCATGTATAATCCCAGCATTCATTTTCAAATAATTAGATACAATAATAAAAACAATGGAAGGCCTCTATTCTGCACAAATTCAACACACACACACACACACACACACACACACACACACACACACACACACACACACACACACATTCTGGATGCACCACAGCCAGGACATTGTAGTGGCTATAACAAAATGTAATTCATCATAAGTTAATCATAAATATAACCATATGACTACCAAATAATGTCATGATAATAAGATTAGCTTACAATACTATGAACTAACTATGAAAATAAAAGTACTTTTTACTGTATACATTTATATGTATAAATATTCTACAATACAGCAAAAATAATGCATAAAAATAATGATGTTAAAATGTCACTCCGTTTTCTATAATTGACTATACACTATTACCTACACACAATTATAACAAAACTGTCACTCTGTCACCAAATAAGAACAATTATTTAACAACTATACACTGTAAATTTTAACTATAAATATGTAACAATGATTACAAGTATGTAATTACAGAGTTATATGTCTGTAACTACATAACAATAACTAAGTAATATATACATATGTATTTTATAATGTAATGTTGTTGAATGTTCTGGTGAGAGTCAGAAGTGGGTCTGCTCTCATTTGACTGTAAGACTCTTTGGATAAAAGTGTCTACTAAATGGAAAATGTCATGTTCAATAAAATGAAATTATATTTAAAGACACACAGAGACATTCACATGTTCTTGATTTGTGGCTGTGTAGTCTTAAATCTCTCTCTCTCTCTCTCTCTCTCTCTCTCTCTCTCTCTCTCTCTCTCTCTCTCTCTCTCTCTCTCTCTCTCTCTCTCTCTCTCTCTCTCTGTTTCCATATTTCAGGTTCACTTCAGTTCACTGTGAATTACAGCCATATTAAATTGGCATGCACAGAATAGCTAAAACATCCAAACACAGTTAAAACACAGAATATGACATGAAAATGTAATGTTGCTCAGCAAAGTCCAGACTCTTCTCTGTTCTGGTCCTCAGTGGTGGAACGAACTCCCGACCAATGTCAGGACAGCAGAGTCATTTGCCATCTTCCGAAAAAGGCACAAGACTCACTGTTCAGACTTCACCTCGACTCTACATAGCATGACCCACTAACACCCCCCCCCCCCCACCCCCCAAAAAAAGAAAATGCACTTCTATGTTCTTACCTATCATTTTGATCAAAAACACTGTTGTACTTAAGGTATGTTTGCTGAACAGCTACTACTTTACTCAGAGGAGGACCTAACACTTATTTATTTTTTAGCTCTTAATTTATCGGCAATAATATGTTGTGGTTTCTTTCTTTTGACAAATGTACTTATTGTAAGTCGCTTTGGACAAAAGCGTCTGCTAAATGCCCTAAATGTAAATGTAAATGTAATGTAATTGTAGCCATCTGTTTAACTTGATTGACTTTATGATGCTGTGTAGATTGTATGTTCGTCGGTCTGCAGGTCTGCAGTGTTTCAGTAAAAAAAATACATTATGCAGGAATGTTCACATATTGAATTGTGAAGATCAAAGCTGAATGATTATTTTCTCTCTTTGGTGTTATGATTCTCTCCTCTGTGCTGCCAGTGATCTTTCTCATCCCCTGCAGAGTTAATATCTTCAGTGTGAACGAATCAGAACTGACATAGTAGACAGCAACCTCTCACTCTGAAAAGTGAAGCCAAAGCTGAAGTGCCTGAAACTTAAAAAAAAAAAAAAAAAAAAGAGAATTCCAAGACGCTACGGCCAAAATCCAAGATTGTGACAGCCAAAATATTGAACTTGAGGCTTCAAAAACGTAGTCCACAAACCATGGGTGGCGTCACGATGACTAAGTCCACTTTTTATATACAATCTATGTGACACACAAGTGTTTGCTTAGCATCAGATGGACATTGATTAAAATAGTTTGCTGAAATCTGCTGTTTCCAGCTCTGCCACTAACCTTCTGACATTCCACAACTTGGCAAAGCTGTGAAGATGATGTGAGCTTGGATGAATCTGTATATTTCTCTCCCTTATTGCATTGCTTTTTACAACAGATGCACAGAAGTAACCGACCCATCTATCGCATATGACGTCAATACTGGCCGCTATTAGACAAAGATATTAGATTGGATAGCTGGCAACAAACACAAGGTTGCCCAGACTGCAATGTCATTTGGCAAAATGCTACTGTGACCAATCAAATACAGGTAAGTGCATATTCCTGGTCAATGAATAGTAAAATATTTGCACCTGTGATCATTTTCCAGAGTGTTTTGGTGTTTGACAAGGCCTTCTGCCTGCCTCAGCGTACTTCTCACTCATAGTACAATTTCCTTTGCTCTAAGTATCTAATAAGGATGCAGATGGGTTTACATTACTTTATTATAGTTTGATAGTTTGTTAAAAGCCTGGTGATTACCACACGGACTCTAAAAGGATACCTTTAGTATCAAGTATCAAGCCCTTAAGGGCCCCTGCCCAAGCATACGTATTTGACGCCCTGGGACCAGACTGAAATAAAGAGGATGTTGCAGCTAATGTCATGAGTCAATTTTGGACTCTCTCTCCCTTCAGCCTATTCAGGACGATCAATCTACCCACTGAGGTATGTGTGAGAGGACATTAAGACTATTTTTCAAGACTCTACCTGGGTCATTCCGTGTCATTTCATCAAATTTCTGAAAGTCTTCCCACCTGACCATCTCAGAATGTCCTGAACACATTCAAGTACAAAGACACACTTGTTACTGGGACAAATCCAAAATATTAGGTCTCTACTGTCAATAGCTTTCTCATGAAACATCATTGAATGAAGGGTAGTTTAGACGGTTTGTGGCATCATGCTCTGAAAAGCCATTTTTAAACAGCAATATCTGAAAAACTATCTCACCCGTGGCCTTCGAAATTTTTACAGAGTATATCTGTTACTAATAGCCTCCAGACATGGAATATAAGGGGTGTAGCTCAATGATAACCTAGTATGGTAGGTACTTAAAATGAGGCTTTTTGAAATAAAGTAGTACATTTGAAGAGTGGTTGAGCTCCAATTTTTGCAGATAAAAGACTTCTATCACTTCTGCCTCTATCTCTGGGGTTAGCTTAAACATTCTACAAAATATGGTTTCTCTCAGATTATTAGTTTCACAGATATTAATGGAAGTAAACACATCTTTGCCCAACTTCAAAGTCATATTCCAAAAAACTGACAACACGTATCAGGTCCAAACTTACTTTTTTTGAAAGATCATATTCTTGTTAAAATCAAATGAAAAAATTGTGAGGGTGTTTTGCCTCATTTTGTTGCAGTGATTTTTTAAAATCCTGATATTGGTGGGGTTTTTGTGGCCGTTTTTGGTACTGCATGTCCTAACAGCCTACTCGTAAACATCACAGCAGGGCAATTCAATTGTGTTTTTTTACCATTTACCAAAGACTTACATGTGACTAAATGCTACTGATAAATTTAGCCTTACGAAAACATTAAAATGTAGCACAGTTGTAGTTACAGAGGCAATACGTCCTTGGATGTGAGTTGAACATGCTGAAAGCAGCTTTTAATGTCTTAAACCATGAACAAACATATGATAGCATAATATTGAAGACTGTACATTTTGTCATACTTTAAGTATATAAATTACACAACCAAATCAAATAATAATCTTAATTTGAGCATAAAGATTTTACATTACAGTAGAAAAGTCTCCAAAGTTTGATATTGAATAACAGTTTGTCTCTATGCTCATTATGAGACAATATGTGAGTTATGATCAGAAATGGTGGATAGGAAGTATCGGAGATGTTTTAGATGAAGATGTACTGGTTCAGTTCATGCACCCACATGGCCCTGCCAAGAGTTTCTACTGGCCAAGAAGAGAAGACATGTGTAATGTCCCACTGCAGCATAGAATTGCAGGATTTGACGTTCCCTCTACAGAAACTGGGCGCATGTATGCCATCAAAAAAGATGAGCACAACAGAGCAGAGATGTACATTAGACCATTTGTAAACTGACTGCCAAATTAATGAATGTGACGAAGGAATTGCATCTAAAAGATGAAAAATGTGTGATCCCTCATAGTGAGCATAGAGACAAACTGTTATTCAATATCAAACTTTGGAGAATTTTCTATTGTAATGTAAAATCTTTATGCTCAAATTAAGTTTATTTGATTTGGTTGTGTAATTTATATACTTAAAGTATGACAAAATGTACAGTCTTCAATATTATGCTATGTTTGTTCATGGTTTAAGACATTAAAAGCTGGTTTCAGCATGTTCAACTCACATCTAAGGACTTATTGCCTCTGTAACTACAACTGTGCTACATTTTAATGTTTTCGTAAGGCTAAATTTATCAGTAGCATTTAGTCACATGTAAGTCTTTGGTAAATGGTAAAAAAAACACAATTGAATTGCCCTGCTGTGATGTTTACAAGTAGGCTGTTAGGACATGCAGTACCAAAAACGGCCACAAAAACCCCACCAATATCAGGATTTTAAAAAATCACCGACAAAATGAGGAAAAACACCCTCCCAATTTTTTCAATTTGATTTTAACAAGAATATGATTTTTCAAAAAAAGTAAATTTGGACCTGATACGTGTTGTCAGTTTTTTGGAATATGACTCTGAAGTTGGGCAAAGATGTGTTACTTCCATTTTTGAGCCTTAATATCTGTGAAACTAATAATCTAAGAGAAACCATATTTTGTAGAATGTTTAAGCTAACACCAGAGATAGAGGCTGGAGTGATAGAAGTCTTTTATCTGCAAAAATTGGAGCTCAGCCACTCTTCAAATGTACTACTTTATTTCAACAAGCCACATTTTAAGTACCTACCATAGTAGGTTTTCCTTGAGCTACACCCCTGATATTTCATGTCTGGAGGCTATTAGTAACTGATATACTCTGTAAAAAATTTGAAGGCCACAGGTGAGGTTGTTTTCCAGATATTGCTGTTTAAAAATGTCTTTTTCAGAGCATGATGCCAAAAACAGTCTACCCTTCATTCAATGATGTTTCATGAGAAAAGTATTGACAGTAGAGACCTAATATTTTGGATTTGTCCTATTAACAAGTGTGTCTTTGTACTTGAATGTTTTCAGGACATTCTGAGATGGTCAGGTGGGAGGCATTTGATGAAATGACACGGAATGACCCACCTGAGAAAAAAACAAGTGAGAAGTCGGGTCATTTTGTCATAGACGTCCATGCAATCAGACTTCTTTCTGCAACAGAGGAGTCGCCCCCTGATGGCCAGCAAAGAGAAAGCAAGTTTAAGGCACTTCAGCTTTATTCATGCAGGCAATATGAAGCATTCAAAAAGTCAAAGGAGTTAGTTCCAGCTGAATTTGTAATTTTCCTTAAATTGTACTTGAAAGAAGTGTCAATGTTGAAAATAGAGGTTCCAGTGTTGGGAGTAGCCGAATCCCAATTACAGGAGCTCCAACACTAGATTGACCGAGACTGATGAATCATGATTTCACTTTAGTTGAAAACAAACATTATTTCCTATGCTTCATTTATCACTTTCAGAGGATTGTTCGTTCCTCTGCAGCCAACCCTGCCTGGAGGCCTGGCCGCCTCTGTAGCCTCATCGTGCTGCCAGCGCAGCCAAAACCCAGGCCCAAAACCAAGGGCCCCCCCGGCCCCTGCAATGGAAAGCAGATGGCCGGTCCTCTGACGGCAGCCGGCTGCAGTCAGCAGTCCAGGAGAGGAAACTTCTCATTCGCCATCATCCATCATCAGGCTGGGAGCGGTGGGAGGAGAGGGGGAGGAAAGACAGAGCAATGCCTGACACCCGACGTCTGGCCTCTTTCAAACGCCTTCACATGGCACATTCATGGCTCACACCCGTACACACATGCGAAAACACACGCATGCATGTGAAAAGTGGAGGCTCACACCCGCGCACCTACACACACACACACACACACACACACACACACACACACACACACACACACACACACACACACACACACACACACACACACACCAGTGAATATATTCTGGCTCACGTTCCTGTTTCTTGCCTTTCATTAGTGGTATTATTGTTTTCAGCACACTGGGTTGGTTGTGAAAGGTCTTTTCTGGTTGTTCTCCCAGAGAGAGACAGAGAGAGAGAGAGAGAGAGAGAGAGAGAGAGAGAGAGAGAGAGAGAGAGAGAGAGAGAGAGAGAGAAAGAGGGATTCTTTCTGTCTTTCAATCTGTGGAGTTCACAGTTTTTGGTTGTCTTTTATGGTGTCCATGCTTTCCTCTCATTAGACCCCTCCAGATCCTGCAGAACTAAGTAAAAAACGAGTCAGTATAAAGAGAAGCAGAAGAAGAATAAGAGAGTGGAAGCTTAGTGAGTAATGTACCTGACAGCTGAGGATCATTAATCACTGTGTGACTTGAAAGGAGAGGAGGGAGGATGAGGTGGAAGAGGAGGAGGAGGTGTGGGTGGCATTCGACGTGGCAGCACACACACACACACACACACACACACACGCGCTCTGCTTCACACATTCTTTCACAGACCTCCTGTGTCTCTGTCCCTCAGTTCAATTCAATTATTCCACATGAGAGATGAACAGTTCTCCCAAAACATCAAAATAGCGTTGGATAAAATGATAAAAGGGAAAGTGAAGGAATAAACACATGCACACCATTGCTCATGCACATGCCGGAGGCCCCTCATGTCTGTGAGCTGCTGACACTAATAAGGGCTGTTGAAGGTTTGACTCCGCGCGGCAGGCCACCACTGCACAGCGGGGACGGCCATTCACAGCCTGTCAAGCCGCCCTGCTGTAAGAGGCAGGCAGAATGTGGGGCTCTCACAAAAGAGATGACGGCGACACAGTGACTTCAAAATCTCCGGCATGCAGGCATGCACAAAAAGACAGAGACACACATACACACATCCCTGTCATCGTCTCTCCTCCCGTCCTCCTCCCTGGGACAGCAGCTGGCCTGTCCGATTGTCAGTCACATTGATGAGACTGCTCAGCCATGTCCAAATTGTGTCCTGGCTCCCTCCCCCCACCACACACGCCCACCCACCCACACATACACACACACACACACACACACATACACACACACCTACACACTCTCAGTTCAAGTCACCTCAAAGAGCTGCTTCTTCTACAGCAACAAACAGAAAACAAATAACTCCCGGCATAATATACTGATATGTAAAAGCTCAAACTTTATTACCTCTGTCTCCTATTGACTGATCATGACACAAACAATTATCATGACAACGCTGCGTCCTAGAAATTGGGTTACATGACTAATTTGTAACAGCGAAGACATTGTGTAGGACTAATAACAAACGCAATAATGTTGTTAATTAAGTCAAAAACATGTTTATACTGTATCAGTAAATGATTTGTCTCTGTTGGAATATGTGTTGTTTATTCTGTACACATGACATCTCTTGCACTTCTGTCCATCCAGGTAGAGGGATCCCTCCTCTGTTGCTCTCTCTGAGGTTTCTTCATGTTTCTTCTGGTTTTTAGGGAGTTTGTCCTCAGTTGACAGAGGGTCCCGGGCAGACTATGTGGTACGCTGTACAGGTTGTAAAGACAAATTTGTGATTTGGGGCTATATAAATATCACTTACCACTAATACAGCTTTGCAGCCCTGATCTTATCTATTTATTCATAGAATGTTTGTGTGTTCTTTTAAATGCAATTTCAATTTCACGAGTCTTCCATGGGTGTTTTAATGTTTTCTGTGAGCCCCAAACCTGAGACAAGTTTCTATCACCATGTGAGGACAATAACGCTTTTTGAATTTGAATTGAATAAACGCACTTGTAACAACTCTTAACCACAACTGGGCGTGGTTTCAGAGTAGACTACTTCTAGAATTGTAGATAAAAGTACTTTTTTTTTTTTTTTCATTTGGCTCAGTGGTTAATAATACAGTTTTCTCTGCTGTGACAAACACGTTTATTTTTGCTTTATCTGAACCAAATTACTTTTCTGTTTAAATATCATATCTTGCTATACTATATGCTTGTAGTGTACTTCATTTATACATTTGTTTTAAAAGAGTTGTTTGTTTGAGATTTGTAACGACAGACTAAAGAGAATACAGACTACGATGTACTGTTAACTATTTATTCAGAATTGTATCATTAAATAAAATCAAGAGCTCAAGGACTTTTTCTGTTTGAAAGATCGCAGGCATCAAAGCTGATAAGCAACTAGGATGTTAACTGCAAACCAATGGCAGCAAGTGTACTTTTGAGTTCAAGGGTGTGGAGGAACTGCAGTTTAGACTTTAGCCCTCCCTTCGTTGGTGCATGAGCTGGTCCCATTTCCATGGCAACACGACACCTCGTTTCCTGGAATCGACGCCCTGTAGAAAAAAGATTGACCCGTCTGCCTGCCCTGCTCATCTGCTCATTGTTTTAAGTTCCTTGTCTGACTCCCTCAAACCAGTGTTATCTCTCGACCTTCCTCTCCTCAGTGAATGTGGCTTCTGTGTGCTTCTCGCGTAGCCTGGCTTTTTAATTTGTCTACAGGTTATGTGCAACCATTTGAATAATGCAGATGATTGATGAAACAATTTAGAATACAGTTCATTGGTCTTGGTGCATAGCAATTCAATCCCAGTGTCTTTAGACTTTATTAAACGGTGTGCGGGTGTATGGCAGTGATAGTAAAAACAGTGTCTGGACTTAAAAACAGATGCATGAATCAACCAGGTGTTCCTGTGGATGGTAATCTATGGTCCAGTGAACTAGCAGTGCTAGGCAGGGGTCAGTGTAACGTAAGGCTCACATAATCAACAGTGTTAAAGTAAATAGAACATTAAAGTAAATATAACGGAGCAAAGCTCCCCAAAGTACAGTAATAAAATGGGACTGGGCTCTTAGCGGTAAAGTAAAAAATGGAGGAGTCCTAACAGTCGCCCCACGATTGATGGCCAGTAGAGAGGATGCAAGTGAAAGGCACTTCAGCGGGCTTCACTTTTAAGAACAGGAGGTTGCCGTTTGGTTCAAACCAAAACGGCAACCATTTTCACTTCTTTCTTCCTCAACCAATGCAACACATACCAGATCCACAACTTGGGCTCGAACCTTTCACTATAAAAGCCCTATAAAATGTGCAGGGTAGTATTTTACATTTTCGTGTTGTTTATTTGTCAGACCCCTAGTGTGTAAATTGGTTTCGGGAATATTGCCAGTAAGTTTGTTTGTTTCAGTGTTTGTTGGCCTTGTGATGATCAGAAGAATGTATCCATATTTAATTTTCTGTTTTCCCACTAGTCCATCTTCACAAAAATCAAATACAGAAGCAGTCCAACACTGTGTCTGGTGGACATGATGGCTTCTAGCCAAAGACTCCCCCGAGGCACTTCCCAGAAATCCACAGCTAGCAGTTTTCAAACCTCAATGCATTACAGAATTGTAGGCTACTTTAAAAACAAGCAGATAACTCTGCTTGAATTCACCACTGGTCGCTTCCACTCAGTGTTTGGTCATTTTAACACCAATATAAAGACAATAGCGGTTGCATGGACAGTCACTTTCATTTTCATTTTTGAGCAGCATTCATGTCATCACCAAACTTTATTCAAAGATAAAATGATGATGACTCTTATTTTACAATTTACATGCATTTTATTGCAGTACTGTTTTGATTATGGTGTATGAAGGTGTTGATAATCTGCGTCTCTAAAGTAGCCACGATAGCTCTAAAGAATGCCCTTCTGTGCATTTTTTACATATGTACAGAAGATTAGAAAACAAGACAACAAAAGAGCTGCTGAGTCCATAAAGTAACACACAATGTAGCATGCTAAATGCAATAACCAGGTGGCGGGGTGCTTTTAAACACTAACCCGACTTCTAAAAGACGTGTCCCTCTTGAAGACACAAAGACAAGACCAGCTTCAGGGCTACAGATTTGTAGCCGACCCTGACCTCTGATGTCACTGTGGAGGGGGACATATAATGAGAATGTTCCTTGAGGGATCTATTATAGGATTAAGAAATTAATCTGTGTTTAAGATTAAAAAAAAAAGATGAGTGTGTTGGGCTGGACGTGAATGGACAGGATGTGATCAACAGGCCATCAGCTGCTGCTTCCGCCTCCTGAAAAATGATGTGTCAGCTGAAGTACGATCATGCACTTTCACAATTATATTCCATGAATTAATGATATCTATTTCCCTGCATTAAATAATATATCAAGGTTTAATAACTGTTACGCATATACAACAACATGTACAACAACATGTTCATTATAGCAGCAATAATGGAATGTTTCTGTGCTGAACTGTGTCTTGCAAAGTCTCTGGTTTAATATTGTAATTCATACAAAGTAAAGTAGTACACTCGGTGTCCCTTTCAGAATGTAATATTACCTTTGCATTCGCTTGTATCACTAATAAGTTATTGGTGCCCTAACCTCGTTGGTTTAAAATTACCCTTCATCACAGATTCTGACCTTGATTTGTAGCCAGGCAGCAACCTCCTGAAAAGTAAGTACATTAGTCTTGCACTATCTCTTCTGGCCTTCAGGGGGTGACTTCTCTGGTTGTAAAAAGAAGTCTGATAATATTATAAACTTTAGCAGAGGTTTAGATGATTTTTGAATGCTTCCTGCATGATTAAAAGTAACAACAGAGACCCTTTATTCTTCAATACAGCATGATGCTCATTTATGGTCAGTCCCGTGCTGTTTGTGCTTTGAGTATATTAAAAATGTATTGAATGTCTTGCAAATATATAAGCAATATACCATTAATATATACTTGTTTTAGTAAAAGTATGCTCAATTATAATCCTGGGTTATTCCAATTAATTAATACATTTTTAAAAATATGCTTCCAATACATTGTTATGAAAATAATTCTGAGCATATATTCTTAATATTCAACTACAAAGTTGGCATAAGTACACTTAAGTAATTACATGTAAACTTAATGTACATTTTCATAATATATTTATAGAAAGTTTCCTAGTACACAATTTAAAGTGTGTTAAAAACGAGGAAAATAAACTATGATGTTAGTATACTTTTAAAATATATTTGCAGATAGTTCTTTTTTGTAGCCTATATTGGAAATATACTATTGAAAATTACACAAGTAGTATACTATATTTTTCACCTGGGGTTAACCACGTTTTCACCATGTGGGTGTTACATTTCACTAATCTATGATCTCTAAGTGTTGCGGCTCATACTGCCAGCATGCTTGTCATGCTCTGATCAGACGATTTGACAAAGAGAGAGAAAGAGAAAGATGCTTGTGTTGGTGCTGTGTGACGTCCTGTCGGGCTTATGGCTTATATGTTTCTGTGATGGATTTGAAATGAACTGCAGTGGAGGTATATAAGAGGAGCAGTATGAAAACAGAAATAACAGGGAGACAGAGCCAGGCACCCTCCCCTTACTGGGTGGCAGCGCTGATTCAACAGAAGACAGTCCCAGAAAACGATCATCTGTCTCCATTATGGTCTCCCTACAAATCATCTACATTTCCCCTCTTCTCCTCCGCTGCCCACAAGCTCTTAAAGCTAGCTTTTCCATGCTGCTTTTGGCAAAAGGAGCGTAAGAGACGTCCAGCGAGGTGTATTGTGGGTGGTCGAAGGTTGTACGAACCAATGCATGCAGACACACACGAGTACCGCATACTATTCAGTTTCTATGGGGTCAACCACAAAACTGCTATTCTTACCAGAATGATACATGTGCAGCTTTTCCTTGCAGCTGAATAAATGCTGCGGAGGGATAACATGCATCTGCATGTCTGCACTTCCCATGAGCCCTTCTGGTTCTGGGGTCAGTGGGGAGTGTTTGTGCTTGTCCCGCACATTTCAATCTGTTTCTGTCATAATGGAATTACTTTGATACAGTGGTTGGGTTTTAGTACGTGTGTAAACTTGATCTTAGCGCAACAATTTAATTTTGATCAGCTTTGATCAACTTTAAGTTCAAGCTGTCCAATAATTGGGTGATAAATATCAATAGTGATTTTAAAAAATGGCGACAAAAGTTTAAAGCCGAACAACAGGCTTCTGACTGGTCCTATGAGGCTCGTTTCTTACCAGCACTTCACAATTTAAGGCACTCAGAAACGTTTGTTCTTCAGCATTTATATTGACTGCTTCACTAATTCAGATCTAAAACAATTCATCTGCTTCCCACACCAGGTGTCTCACTCACTTTAAATGCCTCTACATTTCCGCAACATCAGTATTTTATGTTGTTTGTATTTTGGAATAATTTCCAGTATTTTTTCAATGAAACTGCTACTATAACTTATTATTTCCCAGTGTCACCGCATGGTGATCTTGTGGAAAATGTAACTGCAGTTTAGAACAGAGTTAATATAATTGCTCCAGTAAAAATAAAAACACTGGCAAGGAAAAGAAGAGCTCGTTGGTTGAATGTGGATTCCATAAAAAGCCAAAAGACTGAAGAATAACTGGCAAATTCACCAAGAGATCTTCTGGACACGTTGAGCTCGAGGAAGAGACTGACACTTCCAAGAGACATTTATTCTAAGATCACAGACGATGAAAAAAGATCACAGATTCCTTTCCCCATAATTGATTATCTGCCAAAGCTAAATCCTTCCCTATTCTTAGCTTCAAATGAGCACTTCAAGTCTGCTCTTTTTTCAGAGCAAAAGTTATTCACAGTACAAAACAGTGCCAAGTGGATAAGCTTTTCTTTACTCCTCGTAAGCGTAGTTTGACTTCTGTGATGACCTTTGCTAGAGTATTTGATAATGTTAGTTATTGCTAAATCCCACATCTAAGAATGCCTTTTGTGACTAGAGCCTAGAGTGTGTTTCAATTTTTGACACTTTTCAGAGCATATCTATAACCCCATTTAGACAGACGATTCCGCCGTAATGGCGGAAAGGCGAGTCAAAATATTTCGCAAACCAGAGAGTTTAGATAGCACCCCGGCTTTGTGAGACGAACCATCGGCGGCCGCGGTCTAGTCTATGGACTCGTCCGCCATGTGACGTATTCAATGAGAGTCTGATTAGCTCGATGCATCAAAACAACTACGAAACTTTAACTTTTGCTCGTCTGACATATTTACGCGACTATTCAACAAGTAAAGTTGCTGCATCATAAACATGTGGAGGCGTATAATGGCGGCCTCGTATGAGCAACTACCGGCATTTAATCTTCTTCGGATCTACGGCGAGCGTTTAGACTTCAGAGTTCAGACTTCTTTTTGCAACCAGAAGAGTCACCCCCTGATGGCCGCAGAGAGAATGTAAGTTTAAGGCACTTCAGCATGGGCTTTACTTTTTAGAACCAAAGGGTCTGAGTTGAAATCTGTTAAAAGCCCTTTACACCAGTACAACTAGTGACATATCCGTCAGCCTCCGGATTTTAAACTGCCAACGTTGTGATTAATGCACAACCCGCTCTGCCTGACTGCCTGGTACAAAGTGATCCAACTCAGGCTTCAAAACACATACTAACACACAGTGAAAGAGGCGTTTCTATATGGCTGTTGTTGCTGTGAGCAATTACAGCGGCTTATCTAACAGTGAGGATAATGAGGTTACACAGAGAGCAAATTCTATCATGTCGGCATAATGAGATTTGGACCCGTGACTCACGTCCTAGGGTCGAGGACGGGGACAGGGACACACACGCACACACACACACACACGCACGCACACACACACACACACACAGTTTTCTTATCTGCCCCACCTCGCATCTTTGTCTGACATTCAGGGGAAATTGCATTCAGGCTCAGTGTGTGATGCAGTGTTTGAATGACTGAGCCTCCCCCTCCATACCATCCCCCCCCCCCCCTTCATGTTCTCCAACAACCCCACCACCGCTTCTGACAGGCTGTTTGATTTATGACTCCAATTCCCCAGTGCAGACACATAGACGCAGGCCACACTCCCAACTATATGTATGTATTTTAGTTTCCCCCACAGCTCTCCCTCTCCTTGGCTACACTTCTCTCTCCCTCTCTCTATCTTTAGCTCTGTCTCTATCTGTCTCTCTGCTCTCTCTCTCTCTCACTCCATCTCACACACACACAAACACACACACACACATCCTGGGTGTGGTGATTGATTATCCTAGCAGGACTGTCTGGTGTATTTTTGATCCTTTTGAAATTTAATCTTTGTGAGCTGTACAGGGAGTGTCTCTTCACATGTGTGCATGTACACACATACACACACACTCCGACAGGTCGACGAGGACTGAGCAAGTTTTGGGAAGGCAGTGCAAGCAAGAAGTGTGTGGGCTTTTTTGGCACCGTATTTCAAGATGTATACACAAACAACTTAATCAAAAGTTAGAGGGTAAAATGGGAACAACTTGCAAAGCACAGTACTTAGCTTTGTGTACAATTACAAGGAAAGCTGAACTCTGAGACGGGACTCTGGGGTACTGATTGACATCATAATGGCAGATCGGAATATCCAACAAGTCCTCCAACTCATACGACCACAGTTGTCGTTGGTCCATGCACTCGAATACGACCTCTGGGAGCGTATTGCGGAGATTCTTCCGCAACGATAGTAGTGGTTAAGGTTAGGGTTAGGTCGACGTGTGGAGGCGGTCTCTGCCGATGATGCACGCGCGGGGGGGGTTAGGTTTAGGTCGACGTGTGGGGGTGGGTCTCTGCCGATGGTTGACGGGGTCGCGCGGGGGGGGGGTAGCGCGGGGGTCGCGGGGTACGCGCGGGGGGGGGGGGGTAGCGCGGGGGGGGGTAGCGCGGGGTCGCGGGGTACGCGCGGGGGGGGGGTAGGGGGGGGGGGGGTAGGGGGGGGGGGGGAGGTGGTGGGTGGAAGATGTCGTGGAATCGGGGTAGGTTTAGGTCGACGTGTGGGGAGGGGCGATCGTCTGAGACACCGGAGTGTCGATATTTACTTGGCCGCTAGAGGGCGCGCTATTTTGAAACGTAACATATGGCCGTAATTCGGTGCTTGACACACGACCTATGTGGTCGTTTTCTCGAGGAGGACAGTCTGGGAATATCCCAGGACGCGGACTGAATCTGGACTCAGAAACAGACATGTACTCCCTCTTCCGACTAACAATCCAAATTGTCCCCCCGGGACTGTTCAGCGATGAGGACTACGCATGAGTCGTGTGATTCAATCCCAAAGTTTTTGGGTCAATTATGAAACCTATGGAGCTGCTCAACTTTAAGTGTGCGTTTTTCAGAACCATAGCTCTACATTCCTATAAAAGTTAATTTTGCCCATAGAGGCTATTATAAATTTGATGACTCACAAAAGCTTACTTGGGTATTTACATGGGTAAGCACTTGCTAATCATGGGGAATACACAACAATATGATACTTTAAAAAAAAATGATACTGTCATAATGTCATGACTGTGGGTTTTGTTGGTTAATTTGTAGTCATTCTGTCTTGTGTTGTCACGTGTTAATGTGTTGTCTTTGTCATGACTGTGGGTTTTTGTAGTGTTGGTTTCCCGTTTTATTTTGTAGTCCTTCTGTCTTGTACTCTGGTCCTTGTTGTATCTGCTGTCTTGACTTCCCCACCGTCTGATTACCCTACCTGCCCTAATGTGTTTCACCTGTCCCTCGCCAGCTCCCTGTGTATTTAGTCAGGGGGTGCAGTCAAATAGTCAAAAAATAAGGTCCTAACTCCTATTCCTAACTCCTATTCCGTGACCTCTGGGGGAAAGGTCAAAGGGTTAAGGAAAGGCGATAGGAGAACTTAAAAGGATTTAGGAAAAGTCGACCGTGGTGCTCAGAGAATCCGGACTTTCACTAAGCTACGTCATTATAACGCGGCCTGATGAGTGGCAGCTGATGATCGGCACCGGTGATAGACGTGCGTCTGCGCTGGAGAAACTAAAATAATGGACTACAAAAAACGCATTGTCGACTTCTCCACATGTTGGTTTTATAAACAGCTGGTTCACTGACCGGCTTCAGGTCCAGCAGCTCCTCCTCCCTGTTTGACCGTTTGCTGTATTTACGTTTCATTTGTGGTTTTAGTTTCGTTTTTGTCAAACATTTGTAACATGTTTGAAATAAATAAAAATTAGCATTAAATTATTATCATTATCCACACACATTTATCAACACAATTCCAATTACTATATGTCTGCATGAAAGGAATTGTTAAATATGCAAATGCACATATCGTTTGTTTTCATGACGGCCGAGGTGTGCGTCACTTTAAATGTTGCTCTCGCAAGGAATTGTGGGTTGGCGTAATCTTCTTTCCTTTAGTATAGGAAGATCCGTTGCATCCTATGCTAAAGGAGCTCTGAAAGGAAGCATTGGAGCTCCTTTCCTTTGCATTTAGAGAATTCGAGCGGCTCTTATCATGGCGGCCACTTGTTTACTTCCGGGTCACTTCTTCAGTTAGGAACCTTCCTAAGAGAAATAGACTATTTGACTGCAGCCATGGTCTTCCCTTCGCTCCTTGTCCGGTCATTGTATCTGTCTGCCTCTTGTCCATGTTCCTGCCTGATTCAAGTCCCTTTGTGGTATGTTTTCGTTTTCAGTTTTTCCATGTTTAATTAGAACTTTGTCCTTTTCTCTGTACTTTGTCCTGCCTTTTTTGTTGCTACTTTGCCTTGCTGATTTTTGCTACTTTGCCTTTTTTCCCCTTTGACAGTTTTTACCTGACTCCCTTTTTTTTTAATTCTGCTTAAATAAAGCTTGCTTTTTGTTTCTCCCTATCTTGCCCCCTTGTCTGAGTTACTGCATTTGGGTCCTCCTGTCCTTTTCTCGACCTGACAGAATGACCGAACCAGAAAAGGACCCAGCAGTTAATGTTCTTGACACTATTCAGCGGTATCAGGACTTTGTAGCCAATCCTGCTAGCAGGGCTCGTCAAATTACTGCTAGCAATCTTTTTTTTCAAGCCACAGCCAAGCTACCAGTCCAGAACCTTGCCTCAGCCACAGCACAGCTTCCCAGCTCCTGCCCTTTCCTGTTTCGGGGTACTCGCCTGGCCCTGGGAGGGCCAAGGAGCGTCCAGCTGGCTAACCGGCAGTTGGCTGGTTGGCCGCCGGCCTCAAGGAGAAGGGGCGGCTCGAGGGTCAAAGGCATCTCACAAGAAAGGACAAGAAAGGACAACTAGCACCAGTCACTTATGGGCAGATTCTTGTTGATTACTTTATTATCCAACAGTGGGAATGAGTGGCTAGCAGTAATGTTCATGGTATGATAGTTGAATCATCACTGGAAAGGGAAAGGTTCGGAGGCTGAGGCTGAGACTCAACAGCAAGGATGAAATTTTGATTTAAGAAGTGGGGGGACACAAGTATTTTTAATAAAACTCTAACTCTTTCAGTTCACTGTGTTCTTCTAGTTTTCTATTGCTAATTTTAAGTTTACTGTTCCCTTTTTTGACACTTTGACTTCTAAAGAAGTCTCTTATGTCCACTTCTCTCTTTTTTAGACATCCTGGCTGCGTCTAATTACCAAACACACATACACAGGCACGCGTGCACATGCGCACATGGACACCGATTCAAACGTTACTGTAAATAAAACCTCTGATATAACAATCCTTCTAGCTGACGTGAACCAGGCAGAACAAACTCCCAACCTACAGTAGCGGACTCCTCTAGGACTCCTGACCGCAGACGAGCAGACTGTCGGTCTGCAAGCAAGATGGAGTGACAGCGGGGACGGCCAATCACACAAGAAACGGCAGAGCCAATCGAGGAGCTTGTGGGTGGTCTAAACTAAGGGAAACAGGCTTCAGTTTGAGCGGCCGTTTTCCGCTTGGTCCTAGTGCTTGACGCGTCTCTGTTTAATATAGCGCAACATTGTTTTTGGATGGTTAAAAGTGCAGGGGACTAAAACGGTCTTTTGAAAAAGTGCAGGGGACATGTCCCCTGTGTCCCCCCTCTAAATTACGTCCGTGCTCAACAGGAACATGCGTTGCCGGAGCTTTTCCTGCTTGAGGGCGACCTACATGAACTGTGTTCGCTTTGGTACTCCTACTTCCTCTATTGTTAGCGCTACCATTAACACAAAGGCAGATCTTTATGGTCTGTCTAAATGATGAAGAATATCCTGTGCACTCATGCAGTGTTATTTGTGAGCTGAATATGACAACGCATGGAAACAGCTTATTTATACTGCATGCAAACACACTCAGCAAAAAGGAGGAGAGTAAAAGGCAAGAAGGGGAAGACGAAGTCTCCTTCTTACAATCTCTGGCTCCACTATAAACTGACCTGCAGACACAAACAGCCGTGGTCTCGGACCGTTATCTCCCTCCTCAACCTCAGATGTGTCTCTGCACTTGTAATAAATGATAAATGAAACGATAGAGCACCGAGTGTGTGTTTGTACGTGTGTGTGTGTGTCTGTTTGGGTAGGCTGCAATATGCATCGATGGCAGATCTATGTTTTGCCCTGGTCATCGATCATAGGCAGGCACTCATCCATAATGGGCCCTCTATCTGTCTGTCTCCCAGCAGGGGGACTGGGACCACAAAGAGACATACATGGATCAAACACAAAAGGGACCATTACACACAGTCTTATCAATACGCACGCCATAGAAATTACTTTTCTTCCTCTCTCAAGGGGAAGATTCCAATTAGTCACAGCTAGAACCATTGATAGTTTGGCAAAGTTTCCACAATCAGCAGCAGAATTCATTTTATTTCTTCATTCTTATCTATGTTTTAAAAATGTACCGTTTGTATTACCTGGATGTGACAGATTTGTGCTTGATTCAAGGAAAGAGATTAGATAAAAAATAATCCCACAGTGGGGAAATTTACAGAATAACAGCAGCAAAGAGGATAGCAAATGTTCTTATTCTGCCGTAAGCATGTTAGATCCTTCACCAGCCCGCTGTGACTCCCAGTGCTGGTACAACTAGTCGCAACTGACATCCTTGTTTCTTCCATTTTTGAATTACCCCTATTAAGCACACTATCAGAACATGCACAGACCGCACACTGCCTATAAGCATCACAGTAAACACAATTTTGGCTGTGACACCACCTGTGAGGATTATAACATAGCAGTGTTATTATGACTGTCTTGTCTGCTGTTTGGTCTACAGTCTTGCCCTGCTGTTAGTCAGTAGTTCACTTTTTTCTAAATAATAATAATAACTGATGACTGTGTGTGAAAGGTGTATTCCATGGAAAAAATCACGGCAAGACTACAGCTGAAAACAAACACATTAGCAATGCCAGATTTATAGTCTATATTGTATGTATTTATTCATTCATTTTTTCTCTTGTGTTTTTTTATTTTTGTAGTGTGATTCAGAACACCTATGTGCCTGTAATCTGTTTCCTGTAAAATATGCAATTTTTTACTACTGCAGTTATTATAAAGTAAAAGTGTTGATTTTATGTGCTGTTCAGAATAGGGAAATAAGAAATTACCCTTTCTAAATAAAACATTGAATTTAAAAAATTAATATTTTAAAATTACATAGATATTAGATCAGAAGGAACTTGGGACCAGATGCACCTGCTACTACATCTCGCCTTGTTATTGGTTGTATGAACTGTATGAATGTTTTGAATAAAAAGTGAGTTAAAAAAAACTGATCACAGTAAATTTAGATTGACCCAGGTGAAATACTGTGCCCTAATTGGAGGTTTTAGCCAGATCTCACACATTGCATCACTGGACGTCTGTTAAAAACTAAACCAATCTCAACAATATTGGGTGAAGTGAAGCCAAACTGAAGTGCCTTAAACTTACATTATCTCCACTGGTCAACAGGGGCTGACTCCTTGCAAAAAGAAACCTGATTATATAGAAGTCTATGAGAAAATTAGCCTACTTCTCTCTTGACTTATTATCTGAGTAAACATTGTAAACAAGTTTATGGTCTCAATCTCTAGTTTCAAGTATTCTTCAATCCAGCATGATGTTCATTTACTACATTATGGTCCATTTAGAGTCCACCATACCAGAAAGTAGGGGATGCTTTAGGGCGTGGCGTACCTGATTGACAGGTGCCGACCACGGGCTCGCTACCAATGTTACCACACTACCAATGCAATTACCACTAAAAATTACTTTTACATTTAGCTGTAAAATTTACCTTGAATTATGGAAGCTAACTCTTGCTCCACAGTCCAAATATGGTCACTTCTGTTCACTGGTTCACTCACAAAAATTCAAAGATTGCGATGGAATGTCAAACTAGAGGCTTCAGAGGTCTTATGGTTGGATTGCTTTAAAAAAAAAAAAAGGCCAGACATGCAGCATAATCTGACATATGCCATGAAGGTCTTCATCAGTGTGTGGTCTAACATGTATGATATGTCATGTGCATGTCCTCTTTAACCCAATGAAGTATAACAAAAACAAAAACATGTGCCTCCGCTATCTGATTCTGGAGTGCATAGCTCCCCTTTCTTTAGAAGCCACTGAAAGCCACAAAACCACTGATCTTTGAATGGAAATGTCGTTGCCAAGACACAAGAATGTCACTGTATTTTAAAAGCAGTAGGTGCAAGTTTTACAAATGTGCAGGACCAAGCAAGACCACATCAACGATGCATTTCAGAGCCACCAGGCGCTCCTATTGTCTCAATTTCGAATGCTAGTGGCCCTCGATCACTCAACATAGTCCATGCTTAACAGTTGGCATAAAGCTCCAGGGAAAATGATTTATGAGGGACACATGTATGATTTCAGTGTTTATGTCTGTTGACCAAATCCCTTGGAGTATTCTTCCCCAACACTCAGCTGTATCCTCTAACGGTCCTACAGTTGAGTTTATGTGTCAGTTGGTTTCTGTGATCTGCAGAGACAGACAGATTGAGACGGTGATAATACAGAGAGAAGCAGACTGTCACACAGATGATGATCTATGGGCCACCACAGATGTGTGGACTGTGCATAATCGCACAGTCTCACATTCAGCTGGTTAACCACAGCTAAACCCGGACACACACTTTCCCATGGTACTCTGTTCGAGCGGAATTCTCCTAGGGGGAGCAGGCACACCGAGCCTCGGGGCCTCGATGTGTGCGAGTGCCTGTACATGTGGCCACTTTAAAGACTATCTCTCACAGAGTGAATCAACCAGACCCAGTTACTTTAATTGAATGGGACTTTACTATAAGAGGAACCAGGCGGCATTTGAAATGACTCTTGAGACGAAAGTGAAACAACTATGATAGCAGTTTGGAAATGGAACATCACCAAAGTGTGTCAAAAACAATTAACTAGCTACTTGTAGGGACACTGCTGGCTGCGATCTTTCATGGCACATATAAAGAACGAGGAGCATGACTAATATCCACATCTAGAATGCAGTGGTGTATGTGGTGCCGCCACTGTCCATAGGGATATATTTTTATATTTTTAGATTTAAAGCTGCTCCTTTAAAAAAATGAATAAATAAACACACACGCACACACACACACACACACACACACACACACCAGTCATCCTCACCTGTGCCCTGTTGTACACTACCTTTTACTTTGTTCACCGTTTCATGTGCTTTTTAGCACTTTCTTTTTGTCATTTCAAGATCCATCTTAGATACATGTGGACCCATTCATTGTTCTTTTAGAGGCATGCTAATTACGCTGGAGGGCGGGGAATGCATAAATACAACGCAAACTGCATTTTGTCTGAAGAAAGGAAGGAAGCTGCATTTTATCTTGATGGTAAGTCAGAAACTAACTGTAGCTACTCGGTTTATGGATTTTGTGAGTAGAGCTAGTTGTAATATTTAGTTTTGTCTAGATACCTTGTTGTGTAAATTCTGTGGGAAATTACCTAGTTTCGGCCATCTCAGTTGTAATGTAATGTCAATAAACTTGATTGGATGGAGGGGCTAAACCTGCAAGAGGTAAACAGAGCACTTAAGAGCTTGTCACTACAGTCGAACGAAGACTGTCGAAAAAGACAAAGGAGTCTATCTTTGGGAGTCCATCGAGGAAGTCATAACAACCCAACAACGACCCTTCACAGCCATGTGTCCTATCTCAGCCAGGACATTAAACCGTAGAGAGTTCACCAGAGACCTATCAGTCGAGGCTGTCACCCATCCAATCTCTGTTACCCAACATTCTCCACCGGTATAGAACTTGAGGGGGGCTATGGAACTGCCAGTCTGCAGTCAAGAAGGCGGACACCATCTCAGCCTATGCCTCCCTGCAGACTCTCCACTTCCTGGCCCTTACGGAGACCTGGATCACCCCAGAAAACACTGCCACTCCAGCTGCCCTCTCAACTGCCTACATTGTTTACACACTCCCCAAGACGAACAGGGCGAGGAGGAGGAACTGAACTCCTTGGGCTCTAGTTTCGTAGCGCAGCGCAGGGTGGCGGAGCTGGTGCAATGCAAGTTTCGACCAGCTGCAGCCTTGCGCACGGTCAGTTTGGCAGTTTGGCGGCTCGCCTGCGCCAAGATGGGTGTGGCGGCGCAGCAGGGGGAGGCGTCACAGATTCAGCTTGGCGTAGCGGGAGTTCTGTGGCAAAAAGCCTCGCCGAGACTGCGCCGAAAGCCCGCCAGCTCCAACCTGGTCTACTTTGGCGTAAAGCGAATTACAGCTGGCGGAGTGCCAGTTTGGCTCACCGGCGCGCAGTGCGCACATGTCACCAAGACCTCACAGGCAGGTTTCCACAGTTCCAGGCACATTAACATGCAATTGATAATCACATCAAACACTATTTAATGCAACTAACTGAATCAACACGTGGATTTATATCTATATAGACTGTCCCGTCACATCTGACTTCAGATCAAAGGCGGATGGCACGCGTAACGGAAACTCAGCCTGACTGAATTAACAGCTGAAACTTGGACCAGAAACGCGCAACTTTGCCGCGAGCTGGAACCCCGGCTGCAGCTGGTCTGAGCGGCACGCGAGGTCCCGGTGTCCCGCTATTCTGGTGGTGGACGGGGAATCCGGTGCAGCTGTGGAGTGCAGATGATGAAGACAGTGATGATGATGATGATGATGATGATGATGATGATGATGATGATGAATGAATGGGCCGGCCGGTTCGTGCAGGCACCGGATTCTCGCCACCATTATGTCTACTGCTGTGCGCCCTGACCCTGTTTTGTGATAGACATGCCTAAGATGTGCCTACAACTTCTATAGTGATATAATATCGGCATTATAATTATTATGACTATTCGCACGCACAGCGCGTGATGAGTGTAGTGGGAGCGGCGTTGTCATTGGGTTGTCAAGTGACGAAACTTGCACTGCACCTCACCTGGCGCATTAAAGGTGAGGAGAGGAGCTCATTTGATTGGTGAAGATCTGAATCTGCTGTATTAATCCCAGTCCACGCCTTGTCTCCTCCTCGTCTCCCACTCACGCCTTCTTCTCCTCCCTCTTTCCCACTTGCGCGGGTGGGGGTGACGGGAGGAGTGCCTGTGCTAGCAGCCCCCGTGAAAGCTGACTGCGCCTGGTCTACGAAACTAGGGCTCCTCATCTCACCCAGGTGGTCCTACCAGGTCCTTCCCTTGGACCACCTACCCCGATCTGCACTTGAATTCCACGTCTCTGTCACCCTTCATTTCAAGCTCAACATCATAGTGATCTATCGCCCACCCGGTCCTCTCTGTGACTTTTTAGATGAGATGGATGCTCTCCTAAGCTGCTGCCCTGATGATGGCACACCACTCGTCGTCCTCGGTGACTTCAACATCCACCCGGGAAAGCTGCACTCATCTGAATAGACTTCTTCTCTGCATTTGACCTCACACTCTCACCCTCTCCACCCGCCGTGAACCAACTTGACCTTGTCTTCACAAGATCCTGTGGCCTCGGCACTCTCTGTTACCCCACTCACCATGTCCGACCACCACTCTGTGACTTTCTCCCTCCCCATGAAGTCCACCACGGCCCTCCCCTCTACGCCTCAAACTGTCACCAGCTGCCACATCCCTCTCTCCCGCCGCTTTTCCCTCAACTGTTCTTTCCTCACTACCATCCACAGAACAGTTCTCCTTAATGCCTACTGAGGAAGCCTCCTCCATCCTGATGTCCTCACTCTCGTCTTCTTTGGACGCCCTCTGTCCTCCCACCTCATGACCAGCACGATCATTTTCCTCCCCTCCCTGGCTGTCTGAACCTCTGCGAACCAACAGATTGGTGGGTTCGATGGAAGAAATCAGGCCAGGATGATGACATTGCTCACTACCATCACCTCCTCTCTGACTTCACCTCAACTTTATTGGCAGCCTAATCTGCTTTCTACCTGTCAAGGATCAACTCTTCTGTCTCCAACCCCAGGAAACTCTTCTCCATGTTCTCCTCCCTTTTCACCCTACCCCCCTCCTTCCTCCCTCACTGCTGATGACTTTGCAACTTACTTTACCAAAAAAGTAAGACATCAGCCCCTCATTTACTCCTATACCCTCCCAGAATCCATCTCCCCCAACTCTCTCCTCTGAAGGCCTTACCAGCTTTAGCCCCCTCTCCTCTGATGACATTCACACACTTACATCTAACCGTGCCACCACCTGCTCCCTTGACCCGATTCCACAGTATTGCCTTCGTCAATACTGCGAGAAGCCTGGATGTAATCCTCGATGACCAAATATCCTGCACCCCAACATCACTGAGAAAACCTATGTGAAACCACATGCCCGAACAAACTCCCGACCAATGTCAGGACAGCAGAGTCACTTGCCATCTTCCGCAAAAGACTCACCTGTTCAGACTTCACCTCGACATAGCAAGACTCACTTCAACACAAAAAACACTTCTATGTTCTTAGCTGTCCTTTGATCATAGCACTGTTGTACTTAAGGTATACTTGCTGAACAGCTACTACTTTACTCAGATGAGAACCTAACACTTGTTTCTATTATTTTGCTCTTACTTTATCGGCAATGATATGTTGTGGTTTCTTTCTTTTGACAAATTTACTTATTGTAAGTCGCTTTGGACAAAAGTGTCTGCTAAATGCTCTAAATGTAAATGTAAAATGAGGAAGTGCAGCGTGCGCTGTTTGCAAACTCATAATAACAAACGCAACCCAAACAGCGCCAGTCTTAGTAGATCTATCCCTCTGTGTCTGTGGTCACCCAGAGGTCTATCTGATAGTAGCCCATATTAATACAAAGACAAGAACAGAATATGTGTAGAAACCAGAGACTGTCTAAGGTACAAACAACTTTGCCGGTGCTGTATTTATGTCTAGATAACATTTTGTTAAGTGTTGATAGATCAGCCGAGGTGTGGCTTGCTAGATACAGTGAAATTCACCGAGCACCTCTGGATGATGTTATGAACTCATACAAGACGTTGTTGGGTTTCTCGGTGTATTTGGGACTCCACAACATGTGCAATGCAGTAAAAGTGGTTAGTCCAGCCATTCACCCTTTCATCATTGATGAAAGGTTCTTGGTGAGTATTGAAGCTAGCCCTTCTACCAGGAGTGATGTGAATATACACAATTGAGTCCAACTCAAGTGAGTAACTTTGCATTTGGTATGAACATACCACAAGGAATAGTTGAATTAAATATTCTGTAAATCATTTTGAATAAATCAACCAGGGTGATATACATGCCGCTATTAGGTTATCAGAGATATGTCAAGACTGGTGGATATAGCAGCCAATAAGTATTGAAAAAATGCAGTAATGCCCAAGAGGAGGAAATTTGGAAATATTACTGCCATTACTTGTCCATGAGAGAGCACTGACAAGTTTTAAATATCCAGCTCAGTACATGTCGTGGTTACCACTCTTTAGAAAAACAAATCCAGAATAAAATCGATGCAGTTTCATTTTGATTTAAAATAATTGCTTTTGGCCGATCTGAATGATTTCCCCTCACACATTGATATATCAGCCTCGGCTTAGCTAGGTAAACTGACCCTTTAAGTGTTTTGGCTGCTTGCTATTTACTCTCCTCTCCTCACCTCCTCTCCTCTCCTTTCCTTTCTCCACCTCCTCACCCCCCAATCATCCATCTCCAGACTGGACCAGTCAGTGGCAGCTCCATTGATAGGGTAATCCAGGCCTGATTAATGACCCAATAATCAGAGAGGTCCTCAGATCAATCATGGGCTTGATCAATAACCCACGACCAAGGCGATCATTAGCCTGCTAGAGTGCATCCTTTATTAGACCGACAGACCAAAACAATGGATGGAAAAGAAAGAGGGGAGATACTGGGAGTGAAGGATGAAGGCAGGGCAGTTTTTAGAATATGATAAGGAAACAGAACAGTTTCTCTGTGCTGGGATGCAGACACAGTAGGAAACACTGAATCACTCTATTAATATTCATACATGCGTTGGTTAGGAGACGTGGGACAATAGAATGCTTTATGAAAATATACTAACATTGCTGCAGGGTGGGATAATATATTATATTGGGATAAATATTGTGACTTGATGAAGCTGTCGAGTTTGCTGTCATGGTAGACATGAAAAATGAGCCTGATTTTATAAACGTACAGGATAAGAAAATATTCTTTATTTATTTTTCATATCATCCCATGTCTAGTATGTCGACATGCCTGTGTGTGTGTGTGTGTGTGTGTGTGTGTGCGTGCATGCGCTTGTGTGTGAATAGGGTGTGATGGTGTCTGATTTATGGGCTGTCCCTCACTGCCAGCTCACTGTCTGCTCTTGCATGGAGGATGAATGAACCTCTGTCAGTCCAGCCAGAACTCTATCCTCTGTCCCACCTTCCTCGCTCACAAGCCCCTTCAACCCTGTGCCCCTCCCCTTTTCTATTCCTCGCCCTCCCTTGCTCCAATACCATTTTGTAATTAGCCACAAATAAATTAGGAGCAACTGTTTACTTGTTGCTATAAATGTTCTCTCTGACAGCTGGCAACAGAACTGATATGGGTAAATGGCCTTACGCTAGGCAGGGGCCCCATTAGAATAAGCCTGTCTGTTGTCAGAAGCTCAGTGGGGGACATCCCATGTCTGAGGCATGGAAAATATTCAGCTGCGAGACAGAATCAGAACCAAAGACTATAGAAGAAGTGAACGTCACCCATTGGTTGGTGGACTATGGTGTTAGGCACTAAAGCATCTCCTGTTTTATGGTCTCTTTGACTCTAAAGGTATGGTCCATTTTGAGTTTTTACTAAATGAACACCATGTTGTATTGAAAAAGACTTGAAACTAGGAATTGAGACTATTGCCGAGAAAATAAATCATGTGGGAAGAAAGGTAATTTTCTCATAGACTTCCATCAATCAGGCTTCTTTTTCAACCAGAGGAGTCGCCCCCTGATGGCCAGCAGAGCGAATTTAAGTTTAAAGAACTTCAGCATTGGCTTCACTTGTCAGAAGCGGAGTTGCCTAGTCTGGTTTTCACCATACTAAGGTCAATCTTTTAAGATTGAACATTAGTCTGGGGAAGCTGCGCTTTGTTTCTACTGCTCAAGAGGCGGGATCAATGGGCATCGTTCAAATGACTCCGTACGCAATTGGATAGTCCTACAACCAATCAGAGCAGGCCAATAGCGTGCCAGGAGAGAATGGCCGTTTCTGATTGGAGCCAAAGATTCTGGCAATGTAACAGCGAAAGTAAGCCTGAGGGTGTCCAGCCCAAACTGCCGAGCGAAATCCAAATTTCCCGGAAGTTCAGGCAGGGTTTACCCAGCCTAGGAGTTGCCTCCATCAGAGTGTGTTATGTGTTAACAAATGATTTATGGTGTATGGGAAGAAGCAACCCACAGAGATAGAGGTAAAGTACCATGAAAAGACCAGCAGTTGTGTGTGCGTGTTGATGAGAAAGACTGTATGTGAATGTGTGTGAATGTGACATACAGTATATATACTGTATAACATACAATTTATATACTGTATAACTCATTTATGAGTTATCGTACATACTTACACTAATACCATGCATACATACTCCTGTGTTTTTGTTTACATTAACATGTAACAACTATATACATTATACAGATGCATGCATGTTGTTTATTTCTATCTATAAGGGAAAGTGTTTGTCAGTCTGTGTAAGTGCGTGCGTGTGTGTGTGTGTGTGTGTGTGTGTGTGTGTCTGTGTCTGTGTGTGTGTTTGTACACTCGCGGATGCGGCAGCCTGCTGTGTGTACTCATTTATGTGTAATGAATGCTTATGAGGGTAAACAGATGGTGTGTTAACATGCTAAGATATGATCTGCTGCCAGACAATATGGTGGCACGCTGGTGTTTACAACACACACATTACACCGCAGGACAGCAGAGCAACTTTAGAGCAGCCAGGCTTTTCTGAACCAAGTGGAATGAAAAGACATTCCACATACTTTGATCTTTCATCTAAGTTGTTAATATTCTGTTTCAGGCTACACTGTGGCAACGGTCAAAACTATTCATCTGAAATCATGGATTTTCCAAACAGAAACAAAGCTCAGAAGGAACAAGTTACGAGCATTATTTCATATAATTTCAAGTGTAATGGGTAAACCAACATTAAAAGCGGCCACATACTTCGGAGGATGCACTGAAGACTGAATTTTCCGCAATCGCTGCGACAAGGCGATCCCATTTCAAAGAATCAAATGCAGCTGAGAAATGCTGCCTTCTTTTCCCCTGATTCAGAGTATGCAACTGATGGACCCTTCACAGCCCAACTTATCCCAAGATTCAGTGCACGCCAATAATGATTTCGATTTTAATCAACATGGCGTCTGCAAGTGGATCAACAGCGGGAGATTGGGCAGAATACACTCACCTATATCATGCGCCGATGGCACCGGCAGTGAAGCGTATCCTCCATCATAACGTAAAAGAATAAATAAAAATGTGATCTCTGGCTCCATTTTAATCATATAACATTAGTTACCTCTTTTATGTGCTTTCTTGTCAACCACAGATGGTTGCTCGGGAGTGGCAAAAGTGAAGCAAACAGTAAATCCTCTCTTCATTTCTGGCCCGTCCCAAAGGATGGTGCAGCTACTGTGTGGAGGCTGCTGCTCCTCAGATTTTTCTGTCCTTTTTGTACTTCTCTTGAAGCATCATTGTGGGCAACAGAAGCAGACATTTATTCATATTCAAATCAGTTAAACCACCATTAACTGATCTTTTTGGCAACCAGGGGGTGGCGCAACAAGCTGTAAACACTGCATCTTGCCTATTTATGCATTCAGCCGATATGGAGCCACATTAGCATTACTTGAAGTTGTCTTTTTGGCCACTCTGCTAATGGTGCCATTTACTCTTCTTTTACCTCTGTTTTGGTCTCCACCAACTCCTGAGGGAAGTGTCTGTCTTTTGCATTGTTAAAAGCACCCCAGTGTTCACCAGCTGATAACTTATGACATTAGTGAAGACATTTTATGACACTTAAGATAGTTTTTAGCCAGCCTAGCGACAAATCTTACATACTTATAATTGATCCTCTCTCTCTTTACCTTGAATTGTTAAGCTAAGTTTGTTAACAGTTTCACCCCAGAAGCCAGATGGATCCAGATCCAGTATGGTTGCTGCCTTTTGGAGAAAAATGTAGATGTCAATATCCTTCCCTTCAAACATGAATTCTTGGTTAACACAACTTACAGGAAAGTATCTGTAACCAATTAGCTGTATATATGTTTAATGACTGCTGTAATCTCATATTTACTCCAAAACTCATGTTGCAAAACGCTTCACCCACACATTCCGATGGCTGGAGAAAGCAATGCACCCTTACCTTGTGTAACCCCAGTTCAGCAACATATAACTCATGGGAGGCCCAAGACAAGCCTGTCAGATGATGATTGGGTATAAAACTGTTTGTCTTCGAGAGTCAAGATTCCTTTATGTTACTTCGGTGCCAGAGAGGCAAAAGGGGACGGGTGTTTACAGTGATTTAAAACAGAAAAACAGCATGGCTACACAGGCTTGGCTGGGCTGAACAGGCCTCTATTGACGAATGCCAACCCAAAACTAGCAAGGCCTGGATTCTGTCAGCAAACACACTGACAGTGAAAGCTGACAGGGACACACATCCACACATCCACACATACACACTCTGCCACCACACAATCTGGACCAATCTCACCCCATGTAGCATTTTACTGTGCAATCATCAAAGCACCATTAAATCAGAAGTGACTGCCAATAAAGGGAGGAAATTGCGGGCAAGGATTACGATGTTTGCATGATAAGGGGTGTGTGCGTGGGGAGGGCAGGGGGATGTAATCGGGGGGGCGTCACAAGATTTATGTAGCATTTACTGTGGAGCAAGTCGTAAAGTGTAATTACAGGGGGGTCGACACACCGCAGAGCCACAGCCCAGCAGGCAGACTGGCAGGAAGGCAAGGAGACAAGTGATCAAGGCCTATTCATCCACAATGTCTCACTGTTGTCCCTTCTTTCTCTCTTTATCTGTCTGTCTCTCACCAACTCCAGGCCCATAAATCAGCTGCAAGTCCAAGCTTCTGTCAAAATAGCCCAGTCTTCTGACATGAAGTGCATGATGGGAACAATACAGTGTGGCCGCTACTGCCTGACCGACATTCCCATAAAATGACACAAACAGAAAAGAGAACAACTCGGCAAGAGAAAATATGGTTTTGAATTTGAGCCTTTTTCTTTAGACGTTTGTCATATTTCAGGAGAAAGTTCCTACATTTGTCTGTTGGTTCTTTTATTCAAGTACACTGCTTCTTCAACCCCGTCTCACTCCCAACTCGTCCAACACCGACATTTGATCAGTGCCCCATACAGAGGCATTGTTTGGCATCTTAGTGTCAAACAAACACAGGACTGTAATTGAGGAGGCCGCGGTTCGGGTCCTGTGTAAAACAATACAGTAAAGTCTCAGAGCACATCTAATTTCTTTGCATTATTGGCATTATTATTACATGAGTAATCATGTCTATCCAAAAACAAAGTAGCTGAAAAATACTAAAGTCTACTACAGTATGAGAGCCTGAGAACAGTTGTAGGACAAGGATGACGTATAACTTCTTGGTTTCTGGTTTCAGTCAGATGTCCTGAAAGGCCTCAACAGGCCATTTTAGGATCAGTAAAGGAAACGCCATCCTTCCCACAGTGACTAATGACTCCTAAAGAAAAGTGACTGTCATTCCAAATGTCATCACATCCCTTTAAAGTCTAAGAGTGGACACATGGGTTTGTTTACAAGACATTTTGTGTTGATTCTCAAGGGAATGCGGGAGGAGAGACTTTGAGAGAAAGCTAAAGTGAGAGAGCAGCAATTTGCAATTGGGGAAAATCCCTTGAGATTTATGTCAATGTTTACCATTCCTCCTCCAGTCCCCGTTTAAAAGGAGGAGCACTCGGACAATAAATCATTGCCTTATAAATGGATGGGACGCCAAGAACCTTTTGAACTGGGCCTAATTTGCCTGGTAGCTTTCAAAAGGAGAAACCTTCCTGAGTTAGTATCAGTATTATTGAAGGGTAATGGAATAGCACAGATATTAAACAGGGAGATGGTGATAGTCTGTCACTTTCTCTCTCACTGCTTCCTCAAAGAGAAAAAAAATATTTATATCTGTCTATCTGTCTGTTTCTCTAAGGAATGCGTGCATCAAACTACTTCAAAGGATTTAATGATTTAATTTGAACACTGGCAGCCTTGGACTTCTATACACCCTGACATAGGGGGACTTTACTCTTTCTGTTTAACTGCAAACTCTATTGAAGAAAATAACTGGATAAAACTCAAATGTTAGCACGGACCATTTTTATCCTTTTATAAGTGGCTAGTCCTCTCTTCAACCTGCCCATTGCAAGGGACCTGCTGAGGGATCTGGGGTCAGAGAGAGATCAGAGGGGTTATTTTAAGGTCAGCGTTAGTTCAAGAAGCTGTTCCGTTGAAACCCCTCTTCCTCCTCCACCTCCTCCCTGCCACATGAATCATTTCTCTCCTCCCCCTGTCCTCCTCACCCAGGCCGTCCCAGGCTGCACATGCTGTTTTTCTCTGTTTGCTGTCATCAGTCACACACACGCACACTCACACACCGATGCACACACACACACCGACGCACACACACACACACTGAAGGACTGTTGGCCCTGCTGTTCAGTAATGTCACAACTGTCTGGGAGCTCAGAGAGGGAGAGAGCTTTCAACACATAAACATACAGGTAGTGAGAGAGACAGAATTAACCTGCTGTTTGTCTTGTCATTAGTCTACTGGGTGGCAGCTCAGCACTGACTCAACACACACACACACACACACACACACACACACACAAGCACAGAGTGAACTGGCATGTAGACAAAACAGCGATCTCTTATTCTGTCGAAGGCCAAAGCTCTCTCCAAACAAAGCACCCATCTGCTGTCATCACTCCTATTCTCTCACCTCCGCTCTCTCAACACACACACACACACACACACACACACACTCTCTCTCTCTCTCACACACACACACACACACACACACGCAAATACAAAAATACAGCTTCCCAACATCAAGCAGCCATATTTGGGCTAGAGCAATGTGCTGCTCTTTGTGAATGAATCATGGAGTCAAACCAGGTGGAAACCTAAAGAGTGAAGCCTTTGCTGATTTGCCTTGAACTTGCATTCTCTCTTCTGACCCTCAGGGGGCGACTCCTCTGGTTGTAATAGAAGTCTATGAAAATATGACCCTACTTCTCACTTGATGTATTATCGCAGTGAACATTGTAAACATGAGTTTATGGTCTCGATCTCTAGTTTCAAGGTTCAAGGAAGTTTTTCAATCCAACATGATGTTCATTTAGTACATGATGGTCCATTTAGAGTCAAAGACCAGGAAGCAGGGGATGCTTTAGGGCGAGGCTACCTTGTGATAGGCAGGTCGCTACCAATGCCTTGCTACCACACTACTAATGCAATTAGCTACTAAGATGACTTCAACACTTGGCTGTAAAGTTGACCTTAGATCTTCTTTAGTGCAAATAAACCCAAACTTCAGGCTTCAAAACCAGTCTACAAACCAATGAGAGATGTCATGATGACTATGTCCACTTGTTATATACTGTCTTTGAGTCAAACACAAACCCCCTGCTGAACGTTGCACAATCCGTGTTATACTGAGATTAAGGCTCCAACTTTCCTCATTCCAACATCTCAGGCCCCAAAATACTAAATGCCTCTTTTGTGAGCAGTAGATTTAATGACAGATACTTACATAAACTTACATAAATACTGTTTGTAGTATTCAGAGCAACAGATCAGTTTTCTAGTCATTTTTTCCAGTTAAACATAGCAAACAATCCAACCCCAGTTAGAATCAAATATAGCATGGAAATATGACACAGCTGTAGTTTGCTGACTGACTTCCAAAATACACTGTGAGATCGTGCTGTTGAACAATAATTCAATATTATTGTTTTGCTCCATATGGTTTCTGCATATCTGGAACAAATTCTTATTTTACCACACCATACAAAAGTAAATAGTAGAATACAAAGCAGAAAGCTTACGCCTGAAAAGAAATTTGGTTTGGTTAAAAATTGTTTTTCAGTAGTTTAAAAGGACAATAACATATCTTTTAGGCCTTCTGTGGCAGCTGAGACAACAGTGTCATACTAACACCTTTGAAGTTGACATGATGAACTTCTTAGCAAACATGTGCATATCCAGTAGAGGGAGCAACATCGAGTTCATTTGGAATCGTGTTTGATGAATCTAAGACCAATATTCACACTCTTTTAGCTGTTTTGCTGTCCAACTCCTCAGGGAATATCTGTCTCTTAAGCTGCTAAATGCTCCGCTATGTCCAACAGCTGGTTGCTAACTTGTCTGTTGTTTGGCAGGTTAGCGTACTGTTCATTTATCAGAGCTTTTCCACTGGAAACAGCTGCCGGCTGCTGCTAAAAACAATGTCATGAGAGGCGTGAGCGTGAATCAAAACAGTTAAGTTGTGGGGTGTAAAACCACAACAAGCTGAAAGACGTTAACGTCTCCTGAAGATCAATATTGATCGCTGATCACTTTGAGTGGCCTACTACAAGGAATTTTTAACTGGTTATAAAACAGTTTTAATTCAATACAGATGCCTCAATAATTATTCACAGTAAAAATCATGTGTGGTAACTTTTCACTCCACCTGGACACTGGATGCTATGTTGGTATTGATAAACAAGGAGATCTATCAAGAGTAGCCCCGCCCTAAAGCATACCCTGCTTTATGGTGTATTTTCCCCAAATTAACCATGATTTACTCAATTAAATTAATGATGTATCAAAGACTTGAAACTAAACATCATGCTGGAGTGAAGAAGACTTGAAACTAGAGATTGAGACATAAACTCATGTTTACAATGTTTACTGAGATAATACATCAAGAGAGAAGTAGGGTCATATTCTCATAGACTTCTATTACAACCGGAGGAGTCGCCCCCCGATGGCCAGTAGAGAGAATGCAAGTTTAAGGCACTTCAGTGTGGGCTCCATTTTTCTGACCCAGAGGTTGCCACCTAGGGCCCTAGTCTCGTAGACCAGGCGCAGTCAGCTTTCAGCGCACCTGCGCCGCGCCGACGGGGTGTGTCCGCCTGGACTTTGCAAGTTTCGTGCACCGCGCAGGCTCGCGCAGGCACACCTCCCGTCTCGCCCACCGGCGCAAGTGGGAGAGAGGGAGGAGAAGAAGGCGTGAGTGGGAGACGAGGAGGAGACGAGGCGTGGACTGGGATTAATACAGCCGATTCAGATCTTCACCAATCAAATGAGCTCCTCTCCTCTCCTTTAATGCGTTAGGGGAGGTTCAGTGCAAGATCCGTCACTTGACAACCCGATGACAGAAGCAGCGCCGCCGCTCCCAGCACGCGCATCACGCGCTGTGTGCGCGTATCATAATAATAACAATGCCGATATTATAAAAAACAGGAGAGAGAGAGGGAGATGTTTTGGTCCGAGAGGCTGAGTTTCCGTTACGCGTGCCATCCGCCTTTGATCTGACGTCAGATGTGACGGGACAATCTATATAGATATAAATTCACGTGTTGATTCATTGGTTGCATTAAATAGTGTTTGTTGTGATTATTTATTGCATTTAAATGTGTCTGGAACTGTGGAAACCTGCCTGTGAGGTCTCGGTGACGTGTGCGCACTGCGCGCCGTCAGCCAAACTTCCGATCCGCCAGCTGTGATTCGCATTGAATCAATGGACTTTATTTACGCCTTGCGCCGAAAGTAGACCAGGTCGGAGCTGGCGAGCTTTCAGCGCAGTCTCGGCGAGGCTTTTTGTCACGAAACTTCCGCTACGCCAAGCTGAATCTGTGACGCCTCCCCCTGCTGCGCCGCCACACCCATCTTGGCGCAGGCGATCCACCAAACTGCCAAACTGAAGGTGCGCAAGGCTGCGCGGGTCGAAACTTGCACTGCGCCGGCTGCGCCACCCTGCGCCGGTCTACGAAACTAGGGCCCCTAATGTTTACTTTAGACTTAGACTTTTGAGTTTATTGTCCCAAGGGGAAATTCTTTTCTACTTCACCGTACAGTTTATGGGCAGCACACTGACATTTGATACACATGGACAAACACAACAGGATAAACATGTAGACAGATACGGTATATGGCAGAGTGAGGCTATAGAGTAATTTTATCTTGGCCTTTTGTTGAGGGCTGCTATGGCTGCAGGCAACAGGCTTTTGCCATAGCGGGCCCTCCTGCACACCAGGAACCTGTACCTGCGTCCAGAGCGCAGGATGATGAAGTGGCGGTTGAGTGGGTGTGTGTTGTCCTGTGCTATTGTCGATGCGATGCGTGAGATGCCTCATGCTGTTTGCCTCCCTACAGTCAGGAGATTAGAAGTTCAAGGCACTTAAACATGTCTGCAATTAACATTGCAGACATGTTGGCTCCAGCATATTCATACATATTTTTGCTTCAATCTCATGTATGTATTCAGTGCGTCCATGCCAAATAATTCTCCCCACTAATGCTCAAAACGATTACAGCCTCATTACTCATAATCCAGAGACACTATGCAAATTGAATTTAATAGCTTGTTCATCCGAGCAGATAGTTACTAGGTTAGTTAGTTTATACAGAGACCTGGGGCCCGTTTCACAAAGCAGGTTCAACAAACTCTGAACCTAACCCTGAACTCTGAGTTGAACAACTCTGAGATGGGAAACTCTGAGTTTTCGGTTTCAGAACAGCGGTTTTGAATTAGTTCACTCAACTCTGAGTATGTAAACTCTGAGTTACGCGCGTGCCTGCCGACTCTACAAAGCCATCATCAATGGAGCTCCGATACTACGATTCACCATGGCAACCGGGAGAGCGTTATTAGATATTACTGAGTGTTAATGTAGAAAACGAGCTCATCCTGAGAAAGCGGAGCAACGTAACTGCAGCAAAGTAGCTATAGTTGGCGTGGCAGACATTTACTGCCTGATCTAATGTGTATAACTGAATGAAACAGTCTATTGATCTAAAGGTAATAACTCTTTATTTTCATGTTTGAAGAGTGACACTGTGGTGTAATGGTTAGCAACGCTGCCTATGGTGCAGGTGATAGCGGTTCAATTACTGTAGTTCACAAAGTAGCGCAACAAATAAATCATCATTTTTATTGGGTGTAATCCCCCCAGGCACAGAAAGAAAGTGGCTTCAGTTGAAAATTAAGCAGAAGAATATTGCCCAAATACGTTGACTAAGGCATATGATTTTAATCAAATTTCACATATTAAACAATAAATATAAGCAGGTATTTAAACACAGGAATGTACTTAAACATTTCATAAATCTCCCGTTCGCAAAAACACTACCTCCGCAATGAATCTGGTTGCGGATTATGTCCGCGATATGAAATGTTGAAAATATCGGAGAATATTGTTTAGATAATATCTAATGTGATTGAAAGGAAAGGTAATCAAAATCCTCTCCCGACGCAAAGCTGCCAGAATCACTTTTATTTCCGTATCGATTAAGTTGACGATGAAAGGACGGCACATTTCTTTCAGAGTTGGTTCAGATTCCGGAAAAAGGCGGAGACATGTAGGGAGAAACTCAGGGTTTGTTGAAGCAAACCTGCTAGCGAGCAGGTTAGTTTCACGGAGCATGTTACCCGGGTAACTGACTCAGATTTATGCTGAACTGGCTTTGTGAAACCGAAAAACCAGAGTTTCCCTCATCTCAGGGTTAACTAACTCAAGGTTTTCACTAAACCTGCTTTGTGAAACGGACCCCTGGAAAAACATTGCAGACTACCAGTAAGGTGACACCCAGTGATGAGACAACGGAACAAATATTCTCCTCCTCCCAAGTGTTACTGTTTAATAGAGAAGCACTAGTTTTACTGTCTGATGGGCTCTGATTGATTGTCTGTCAGGGATGGTATTCTGTATCCGAGAGCAATGCCAGGAGACAAGGCCGTGACTTGAACATGATGAATCCCACACTCATTTAATTGCAGTTTTACAGTTCAGCGACAGCCATCAGCTAAATAAGCTGTCACACAAACGTAACGACTCGACAATTATTTCACTGAAGTAAAAGAAAGCAGCGTTCCTTTTTTCACATGCCACAAAGTTTGTCGTGATCCCTTTGAGCATTGTGTTTACAGTTGAAGCAATTATACTGTACTTGAAGCCAAAAAGAGTCATATTACAGTATGTGCCCGATGCACATTGGCAACCAAATGTGTTGTTCACATATTTTCAGAATTCCCGTCCATATTGTTTTTTGTGATTTTGAAGAAGCCTCAACACGTCTCATGCAATGTCGTTGAAAAAGCTTTATTAGCTTGCAGGTGTTTTGGCAATAGGAGAGAGTGTACATTTAAACTGTGATTAAAGTATCGAATACTGCATTCTTTCTTACTTATTGTTCCCTCTTTTCCCATCTTTCCTCAGCCTTGCAGTGCTGTTGCGCTGGCAGTGCTTTATCATTGTGATGTACAGTCAGGCTCAACTTTTTGCAGCGGTAAAAACAACTCAATTTCAGTTTGTTTTCTTCACTTGTGGTTTATTACTGTTGACAAAAATCGGCACAATAATGAAAAATCTAAATAGGCACAGCATGTTTATTTTCTTCTTGCAACGAAACAAGCCCATTAAAGGATGTAAATAAAACTGATATCAAGTGGAAATCTAAGAGGCAAAATAGAAACCACAAATATACAATAACATCACTACACTGGGGGACCTCTGTTGTGGTCATGTGGTTAGGAGGGACCAGCAGGGTCAATGATAATTAAGTGGACTGATCTTGTTTCAAAAATCAAAAATTATGTTTAATGTATGAGTTGACGTGAATTTTAATACAACCCTGACATGCCAAATCAGATGGGTATTTTCCATTCCAAATTGCCTTTTAATGTTTTGCTGGGCATTGATACAGTACTGGTAGTCGTCTGAGACCAGCCACACCAGTCATAGACCCACACCTTCTGAAGAGTTAAGCCAACGCTGAAGGACATTAAACTCGCATTCTCTCCACTGGCCATCTGGGGGCGGCTCCTCTGGTTGAAAAACAATTCTAATTGCATGAACGTGTAGTAGGAGTAATTGATTTAGAGTCAAATAGACCATAAAGCAGGGTATGTTTTTGGGCGGGGCTCATCTCATACATTGCACCTTTAAGTAATGCCATGAGCCGGAATTGAACCTGTGATATTTACAACAAGTTACTACTTTGAATAATCATCAGTGTTCAGCAGAAGCATTCAAAAAGTCCCAGTTGTGTGTGAATCTCATACTACCTCGCTCTACATTGCTGGTTGGTGTTTGAGGAGAGGAAATGCGAGTAGCAGGAGGAGGAGGAGGAGGAGGGGCCAGTTTGTCATAGGAGTCATCAGTAACTGTCGCAACTGTGCTGCAGGCTTAATTAACTAGCTTACTCGTTAGCATTGCTGCCCCCTTTTCACTCCCTCCCTCTCCACCCGCCCTCTGCTCTGAATAGGAACGCCTGATTATTCTGCGCTCCAGTCACAGCCAATTACAGGCTCCAAATGGAACAACATTAATCAAATCTTTAGTGTGGTGGCAACCTCAGAGGTATCAGATTGCAGAGGGACGCAAAACTAATATGTCACTGTCACTGGCGGTTGCACAGGCATTTAGCAGCTAGCATTAGGGAGACGGGTGAGACGGGCTATTGCCTGGGTGTAATATGGAGCCTGATCTAGAAACCATTAGCATGACATGGCAGCAGAAACCTAGCCTGTCCTCACCCCACACCCATTTTTTACTCCCCCACCCTTGTCTCCCTCCTCCCTCTTCCTCTGTTCATTCTCCTCGGCAGGCAGACACGTTAGGAGTAGAGTAGGATAAATTGGGGGACGGAAGGGTGCAAACTGGATGAATAGAGAAACAGAGAAGGAAATTGAAGGGACAAGGAAGGGGATCGCTGAGGGCTTTTCACGATCTTTAGACAGGAAAAGGAAGGAACAGAAAGAGAAGACCCATTTTCTGCCAGCGTGGCCGATGTGAGTGTTGCCGGAGGAGAACACCCAGAACTAAATGCTTCCATTCAGACTCTGGCCTCCCAGAGAGTGGCACTGGATCGGGTGCAGGAGCAAGACCCACACACACGGGACCGTGACCCAGCAAACTCTGTCTTGCCACCTCGTGGGCTTCCCAGGGTTTGGCCCAAACTATCAAGCCACAGTCGGAGCCAGCCAGAGGACACCACTGCATAATAGCCTCATTAGGACAAATGATTAAAGCCCGACTGAAATGTGCTAAATGCCTGTGTCACTGAAGTGGCCTTTAAACGGGCATAAATAAACAAGAGTTATGCTGAAGGTTTGGGTGTGCACCCTGGCAGCATAATAAATTACAGGGTAATGATATTAAAAGCACAGAGTCGTTAACATGCCAAGCGGAGACGCCATAAATCCAGGCGCGGGCTCCCACTGGCTGTCCCCACGCCGAGTAATTAAAGCAGATTTATGAGGCGCATTACATCAGTGCTAGATAGTTCATATATCGGCCTCCCTTATTGGACAGCCTGACAGGCGCCAAAAAATATTGTTTCGAGTTCCCCGGCCCCTCGCAGCCGAGAGGCCTCCTCCAGCACTCCATCTTTTGTTGTGTCAGTCTTGCGTGGTCGTGATGGATGTAGCGATCCACTCCTCCGTCACTCCCCTCGCTTGTTCTGCTCCCCCCATCCTTCCGCAATAGGAGACTTGTGACAGTACCAAATAGCTTTATCTTCACACGGCAGCTCTTTCACACCGTCCCTCCTATTCTCCTTCTCATCAGGAGAAAACAAAAACCACAGACACAGGTGACAGAACTGAAGACAGACAGCAGCAGAGAGGAGGAGTAAAAAAACTAAAGAATGAAAACCAGTGGAGGCATTGCAGCAAGAGAGGAAGAGATTAACATTCATGTCTTATCCCATATCCTCTGGGTTAAATTAGCAGGTGGATATCACAATAAATGTCATTGTTCCTCGTTTCTGATGAGACAATTTTATTAAATTATTATCAGGCAGTAACCTCCGGTTCTCGTAAGTGAAGCCAATTGTGATGTGCCTTAAACTCTCATTCTCTCCTCTGGCCATCAGGGGGCGACTCCTCTGGTTGCAAAAATACGTCTGATTGCGTGAGAAAATGACCCTACTTCTAATTTAATTTATGCAGTAAACATTGTAAACGTGAGTTTATGGTCTCAATTGCTAGTTTGAATCTTCTTCAATGGAGCACGATGTTCATTTAGTTAATTATGGTCCATTTAGAGTCCACTAGACCATAAAGCAGCGGATGCTTTTGGGCAGTGTCACCACCGCAGCTACCCCTGTTATCCCTGTTATCCCTGTTATCCCTGTTACCCCTGCTACCGTTGCTATTGTCACAACCAATGCAATTAGCTACCAATATTCTTTTAAGACTAAGCTGTAAAGTTGACCTCGAACTATGGAAGCTAACTTTGTAAACATCATAAGCCATGGAGCCAGATGCAGTCAACCAGTGGAGGAAGGGACCGTATTTGGACACTTTTCAGAACAGGAGGTTGCCTGCAGGTTAAAAACCAAGTCCACATGTCATCGCCTCAGAAAATGAGCTTTGTTGTATTTCTTTAGCTGCAGCCCACGTAGGCTGCATTTTCACTGACCTGCTCAGTATAAACATTCCTTTCATGTTGTTTGGACGAGAGTTTGCACAAAGCACATTGTGTTACATATAGATAGGGAGGAGGAAATTCCATAATCCACCTGGTCAATACACTCACATGCTACCATCACCTATTATGTTTACATTGCTAGATAGTTCATGGGAGATTGGGCCCAATCATGGAAGTCAGATATGTCTGCCAAACAGGTCTGTGGATACTTGTACCAATGTGCCTTAAACCTATTGTATTCCAGTCTATCCAGCTTTACCCATCCTCATAAAAATAAAACCATACATATACATTTACATAGTTGTACCTGCTTTAATGGTTCAGTGGTTACGATCTTCTGTATATCTCAATGAAATCACTGTGCGCCCCAACTGCTGATGAACCTTAAATGCCCCCACAGGAAACACACTCCAAGAGCTAGACAACTTAATTGGTTTGGCTGCATGTAATTTTAATAGCTCCTATAATTAGGTTGCTTATTATAAAGAATCTAGTCATAAATCATGTGAAACAGAGTTACATATACATTTCCTGTCATTAAAAAATGTTGTTCTTGCACTGCAAGTGTGCCACAAGAAATCACATGCAGGAAACCTGAGCATCGTGGTGTTCAAGGCTGGCCTGAAAAGAAAAGAAAGAAAACAGGGCGATTAAAAAAACAACCTCCGATGATAACGGCCTGTGACACTTTTATTATCATTATTAATCAGACTTTCCAAGCAACAGATATAAATCAATATGAAGGAGTGAAATACATTGCAGTGACCATTCGGATCAATCTGGGGTAAATTTACATTAGATGTGAGTAAATTCAACCCGTTACCATGGACCCGACAGGCTGGAGAATGTGGTGTGATTTCTAATTACCACCACATGAACTGACTAACCATTCCATCATCTGCAGTCCGAGCATATTTGCAATGTATTAATGCTTTCCCCCTTTACCGTTACCTGCTCCATCCTAAACACAATACAACACATACTTCAGATGAATGTTATGAGGTTAAGCACAAGGAAAACCCACCTGACAGTTTATATGGACACACTACACTCCTGCTGTGTGTGCCCTTTTCTCCACAGGTGTCCCCCTCCCACAGGTGCAGCATCTCCCCACAACCACCAGAGCCGGTTTGGACGCCCTGAACTCTGTCCCCCTAAATTAACTGCTGTGACAACTGTTCTACTCCATAGGGGCAGAATGTAAAAGTGTGTGTGTGTGTGTGTGTGTGTGTGTGTGTGTGTGTAAAGCCAGCTGTGAAGAATGCCTGCTTTGTCCTTTAGAATAAAAGGCCAGGGCCATCATTTTTAAAAAATAGCCTGGCCCTCATTAATTTTAATATCTGATGATGAGCTCATTGATCAAAGACTTGTTCTTTTCAGTGGGGCATTTGGAACAAGTGTGCCGGTGCTTGTGTTTGGTCACTTATCTCATCAGTGGGGTCGAGGAACGGGGATTGAATATGTATTTATGAGATAAGATTACTTGTTTGTTTGTTTTTCTCTTGCTTTGTTAGTTTGTTTGTCTGTTTGTTTGTTTTTGTGTGTGTTTAGTGTCTCTATGTGTGTTGTTTTGTGGTGTGTATTTGTTTGCCTTATCTGGTCTTCTGTAAAAAAAAAAAAAAGAAAGAACAACAAGAAAGCAAGAAAGGTACTTCAATAAAGTAATAAAAAAAGAATATGTTAATATGAAATACTGCAGAGAAGGTGTCTTCAAATAACATACAAACTTGTTATGTTATGTCGAGTTTTGAAGCCTTGAGTTGTTCATTTTAGTTGCTGCCATCTTGGAAATTTTCCAACCCTGGGTGGCAACCTAACTGCATTGGTAACGTGGTCGTGAGGTTGCGGTCCTGACCTAGTGGTCACATGTTAGCCCGCCCTAAAGAATCCCCTGCTTTCTGGTCCGCTGGACTCTAAATGGACCATCATGTACTAAATGAACATCATGCTGGATTGAAGAAGACTTTACACCAGCGGTTGAGACCATAGAATCGTGTTTACAATGCTTTCTGAGGTAATAAGAAGTAGAGTCATTTTATCAGGCAGTCTCCAAATTTGGATATTTGGGATTTTTTTTTGACAAATTGACAGATTATTAAACTAAATCATTTTAACCAGCATTTAAAGAGTATTAGTTAATTGCTGATTAAAATGATTTAGTTTCTAAAGCTTAGTAAATAATATATATATATATATATATATATATATATATATATATATATATATATATATATATATATATAAAAACATTAATTATCTGAAAAATGCATGCCTTTTTATCTTGGTTCATGAAATTGGAAGTTCGGGAGATACATTGTTTTCACAGCACAGCAACGATAGCAGTGTGGGTGGCAATCAGAGCATTTTATTATGAAGATACTTTCTTTCCCAAACTGTCACCACTAAACTAAAGGTGGCCAAATGCACTTCTTATCTTTCCTCCTAGTCTAAACACTTTTTATCCAACTTCTGTTGATTTATTGTTTTTGTTTCAGACTATTGTGTCCCGCAAGTTTACTGGGCTCCACAAATGTTCACAATTCTGTCAGATAGTATCCCTTTTTCTTTGGAATCACTAATCTACTTACCTTAAGGGACATTGAGTTGACCTTGAGTTTGACCTTGACCTGAATTATAAAATAATCGACTCTGGTTTCGTCAGTGGGCAGGAAGATTTATGTTTTTCTCAGCACATGCAATACAGAGTTTCAAGTTATAAAAAGGTTGATGTAAAGATTCAGGCCCAACTGTTATTGCATGCACGTAAACAGCCTCTACAGTTTGCAGGTGTTTCAATGTCGGCTCTGTGTGAGTCTGTGCAAGCGTGTGATGGAGCATAAGGACCGATGTGTCTGTCCCAGCAGTGTTAAGTATGATTAGTGTGTGTGTATGTAAATAGAGCAGTTGTGTTTCTGTGGTTTATTTTGCTTGCTACGTAGGGCTTTTTGATGTTATCTGAAGAGGTGCAGCACGACTTTATGGGAGAGAGGGACACGCCAGGCGTGTGTTTGAAAAGCGGCGTGTCTCTGTCTGTGTCTCCGAACAAGCGGAGAATGAGAATGAGAGCAAACAGCAATGTGCAGCCAAGAGTAGCAGAGCCACTCCATCACTGTGATAGGCCTTGTCATTTCTCTCTCTCCTTCCCCTCTTTCCTGCTCCCGCACTCACCGTCTCCCTCCCTCCCACTCCCAGTGGTAAGGGTGGGGTGTAAAGTTCACTCCTGCCTAATTTATCAACCACCTTCCCTCCACAGCCCTGTACAGTCATTAGCTACACACACTGACACAGCACCCCGGCCCGCACCCTACTCTCATTTATTGTCTTTTTTTCAGCAAGGACGCAGCATCAATTAATTAAAGGCTAAATTGCCCCGTGTCCTGAGGATATGCACAGAGGCCAGGGTGATTTCGGTGGAGTTGGGTAGATTTGTGTTGGGTGAGAAGACTGATTTCATAATTCTTATGTCCATGATTGATTAAACAAAACAGGAGAAAATTGATATGAAATGAGCTGCAGGACGAGAATTCATCCGTCCAGTCAGTTTGTGTAACCGTCGACACCAGTATTCTATAAAAAAATGAAGATCATCTTTTTTTGCATTCCTATTCTTACATCCTACAGCACGACATTTTTATTTATGGAGATGTTGTCCGCTTCAACCTGATTCCACTGTTTTTCTGACACCACAATGTGCATGCAACTGCAGTGACGTATAGAAGAAAGAATAAGAGCCAGACTGTATTTGACTCAAATGTGGACTAAGATGTTCTGTGTTTATTTGTTATGGTAACATTGCTGTCCAGGTGACCAATACGCCCTCAGTCTGTCTGAACAGGTGCTCTAGGCTCAGTGCCCTTGTAAGGGCACACCCTGCAGTACACTGCTCGGCTGTTTACCCACTCAGTCAACCAGCTGCACTTCTCGTTTATAATACTCTCATAAGTACGCTACAGATGGATATGGGTCCCCTCGCTGCCGCTCCCTGGCTTATGATTAATGAGCAGCACTTGGAGCCGCATGTGTTGCCGCCTCGCAGCTCCGACATGTCTTTCCGGACCCGACATTTTGTATCCTCTGTGAAAAATGAGCTCCTTGGTGTCATTCATTACGCTGTTCCACTGCCAGAACTCTCCCATGCATATTCCTGTATACTAAGCCTTGTGCATGCTTGTACAGCGCGTGGGTGTCCGTGTCACTTTGCATCTAACTCACTTATTGAGACAGCTATCCAATGAAATGCACGCCGGGGGGAATGACTTGAGTGCAATTTGGGACCATTACAAAGGGAGACAAGTCAATAGAGGAAGACCTGACAGCCCAAGAAGGAAGATTTCAGTGCTCCTGTAGAGGACACGCTGTGTAAGAAGCCCTGGCACAGCAGGAAAGTAGCCACTTTTCTGCTGCGCAGGCACACTGATATGACAATGGTCTAGTAATCATTGTTCCCCTTCTGAAGTTATAGCTGTAATTTGGACTGTCGGAGGATGGAATCCATTTGTCTGACAAAGCTGGCCGCGGTCAGTCGACTGAGTCACCGCACACGTGCAGCAGTACACGCACACACCAACACACAGACACACAACAAACCCATAAGCCTTCATATAAACACACTGTCACACACTATCACACACACAGGTACACACTCCCTGCTACTCAGCACTCTCTCAAGGGCACGTTCCAATAAAGCGGCATTGGAAAACAGCCATCTGATGGATTGGACGTGGATGGCGGCAGCACAGGCAAATCCCCTAATGTGGCATAAATAAGGCTGCCGTGCGCCGATCGCTCTCTGCAGACAATGTAAATTATATTGTCAGCCACAGTCACTTCCCGCTTGCTGTGCAGCTAACAAGAGTCACCTGCCAAGGCTCGACAAGGAGAGGAGGAGCCACCGGTGGGATAGGATAGAGGAATTAATTAAAGTGGCAACACCACACACACACACACACAAGCAGAAACCTGCATGTGCATGCATATAAACAGATGCATTCACACGCAGAGCCACACATACAGGTAGTGTATATGCATTTGATTTATTTCCCTTGCTCCGATGGGCTCCCCTCCCTCTCCTGTGGCTCTCAGTGAAGGTCGATGCGACAGCTCTGCTGAGGAACAGAGGTGATGCTGCTCAACCATTTTAAGACTTGGCTCCCTTTATGTCTGCCTTAGGCCTGCAGATTCGTAGGAGGCTGGCAAACTCAACACAGACGTCTGTGAATAATATCAAGAGTGAGACATTGATTTCAATCATTTCAGAACTCCCCACAGCTGCCTTGGAATGGTCCTTGTCTTCCTCTTCTGTTCACACAGTATTTTACCAAAAGTGTCCTTGTCTCTAGCTCTCCATGCAGCTGTTTTGTTTTTGTCAGGTTGGTTCAAAGACTTCATCAGACCACAGCAGCTTCATCCTTGCCAAGTTCTCCCAACACCGCTTTGTTGCAATTGAGGAAATCAATGGGACCTGTCAAATAATTCTGTTTGGGTATTCCTCTTCTCCTTGTAAAATGTAGTGAAGATGCAGCGATATGCCGATGACAAGCCGTTATAGCTTCCTAGAAATAGCATGTGTTTGATGACAGAGCAATACACAGACTTAACAACCTTTATTGACTGTTAAACAGAGCATGTAGCGTATGTAAATGTTTCTCAATAACTGTGAGCCTAAACCTACAGTTGACAGTGCCGCCCTCGCAATTATGGCCCCATAAGTGGACACATTCATGAGATTAGAAATGCTTAACGCAAACTGCATCTTTCACACAGCCATATTCACACAAACACTGAAGCCCACAAGTGCTCATTCCTTGCAAGCTACCATGCATAGAAACAGCTTTGCCCTCTCTCTGTCAAACATTTCCTCCCATAGCCGGCTAAAAAAGTGTTTCCCAACGTTGACAGGGAGAATGGATGGCCTCCATTACGCCCGGCTACAAACACATTCCGCCAGGATGAAGGGGCCGTAAATTATCCTGCGAGCGAGCAGCCCAGGCCACAGCCGAGCCAACAACCCCCCTCGCTTCTAATGGGGTCGGCCCATCCACAGCCTGCACCGCAGTGAATCACACAGCCCGCACCAAAACATACACTGTCACCTGTGTGTATATCTACAGTGTGTGTGTGTGTGTGTGTGTGTCTGTGTGTGTGTGTGTGTATCATTGAAATAGAGGATGGCTCTTTGAACCAAACACCTGGGAAGAAGTCCTCGAACCCATCATCTGAATAAGTGAGATTTAACAAAGACATGCATGCGACATGGTTTCTCGTGACTGGGCAATATTACACCACAATAACAGGTCTTACATTGTGAAGCTTGAGGGCGTAACTGTAGAAACATCAGCAGTATGGCAGGTCAAATTCAGTTCACACGACACAAGTGTTGTTGGAAAGCCATCGAATAAGCCGAGACATTGCCCCTTGGCGTGGTTAAATACAAGTGTGTGTGCGTAAATCATTACATGCAACTAGTAAAATGTCAGCAACATTGCATTCCCACAAGGTAAAGCTTGTTCTTCTCGTGTGACAGTTGCCTCTCAGCATTGCCCCGCAGCACTGACGGAAATCTAGGTCCTCCCTTAAAATTGCTAGTTGACAAAGAAACCCAAAGGCGAAATCTTCACACTGTAACTAGTTCTCTCTCTCTTCTTCCCGGTCATTTCTTTTCACACTGCTGGGAAATTCATAAGAGGGTTGTTCTTAAATAATTGGGTACGCACACATAGAACAGGTTGTTATAGCTTAGACAAATGTGTTGTGTGAACTTTTAAGGTACATTCATACAAAATGTAAATCAAACTTTTCCAAAGGAAACAATGTCTACAAACCATAGACTTTTTATTTATGTCTAATGATGTAATTTTAAGTGTGTATGGAGCAGCTACAGTGTTAGCATAGCCTACCTCTCCCATTGATCTGAACTCCATTCAGAAAACAAGTATTGTAAAAGTTATTTGCTTATCGTCTTGCAGACAGACCTAACAAACTGTGAGTCATCATAATGTAGTTAATACGGCATCATTTGTATACGTTTATTGCAGTTCAATCACAACAAATTGTTTTTTGGGGGGTTCATACCACTGTAGTAGACCAGACGATGTGTGACTCGCTACTCACAGTGAATACAGCTTAGTTAAATTCACAGAGCACCTCTGGGTGATGTTGTTTGATTATGCACAGTTCGTTTCTGAATTTGTGTGTTTTTGGATACCTACTTGGATTTTTAAATACTTTTTTTATCATTCCTTAAAAAACACAGTATTTCTATCAGGGCACATTTTGCACATCATTGTCTTAAAGCCTTTTGAAGAAATGATCATGTAGGTGTTTTTATCATTCACTTTCTTTGTCAATGTGTAATCTGCTATTATCAAATATGTCTGACATTTCCAAGGGCTTTATTCGGAAGATCAGTTCACCCAACACATGATCATCATTACATTTAAAAATGTATATATTAAAAGGTTTCCCTTTAATCCTGGGTAATCCACAAATCATGCTCTTGATATCCATTTCAGTGGAACCAGTAGTTCTACGAAATATTTGACAATTGATCATCGTTATTTGGTTTCATAACAGGTTCAGCAAAAATGAGGTAGGTGGTCTTATGAGCACTAGCATTATTTTCCTCAAATCATCAAATGTCTCTAGCAATGCAATAAGCTTAGATGTAAGCTAGCTCTAGTGTCCACATACTTGCAAAGCCAGCACATAAGAACTCAACACGAATGTAGGTGAATATGTTATGTGAGGAGCTTTAACTGAAAAAGTATTATGAAAGTCTTAATTTCATAATGATACCTCTATGATGATGATGTACATAAAAAAGGAGACTGCACTACAGTGCAGGGCGGACTGTCATGACTATGCCTTTTAAAATGCATTCAGTTCATATGAACATATCAGTGCCCTCTGAACTCTTACCATAACCACATGACCTGACAGAACGGCCCCTCCTCCCCGCTTAGGCCCTAACCACGGGGCAGCCAGCTGCAGGGTCCTGCCTGAGGTGGAATGGGCCTTGGTGACAAGTCACATTATACCTGGGTGTTGACAGGGGGAAAAGGGGTCAGCCATGCTGTCAGGGTGGAGAGGGAACCGGGGAGGTGATGGGAGTGGGAGGAGGTGAGTGAGGAGGAATGGAGCTCCTTTCATCAGGCCCTTTCTTGAGTGACAGGCGGCACAGCTGTGACACTGATGATGCATTCCAGTACACGTGGCTTGAGTCCACACAGACAGACAGGGTGGAAAGAGTCCCACAGGAATGTGTTGTAGGGGAGACTCAGCGCCACGGATTCTGTTTACCCGCAATTTTAATTGCAAAATAAGTTTTAGCACCCTGTCAAACTGGAATAAATCTCGATGACATGAAATTCATGTTGATCATAATCATAAGATCTTTCACAGCAACGTAAATAAGTGTTCTAACCATAGACCGTAAGAATTGGCCGTAGCCTTCCCATTAGTTTGTGGACAACGATGGAGTTCCCATCTTGGATTTTGGATGTCACCATCTTGGATTTTTGCAAACAGTAAAGGGAAGTGTCCATATTTGAATCTGATGAACACAAGCAGCAGAGCGGCACCCCGAGCACCAACCTTACTGCATCTGGCTCCACCTAGCTTCTGGTGCGAAGCTCTTAACAAAGTTAGCTTCATCATTTAATTGAATCAGTTTTATAGCAAAGTGTTCTCACTACTTCTAAGTATTCTCAGTAGCTAATTATATATAAAAAAAAAAACAATACATTTCACCAAATGACACAAGAACATAAAATATGCTATAAAACATTGCTTAGAGTCTGAAAGGAGTCTGCAAAATATGCCCGGGAGATCTGGTAACAGAAAGGTTAAGAGTAAGAATGTTAACAAAACTTTAATTGGGTTTTTTTTTTCAGTTGTTATGTGACACCATTTGCCAATATTTCTTTCATATTCAATCAGGTTAATGGCACTTCATTATATTTCATGTCACAGTCTGAGCGTATCTGTCTATCACACAGTTTGAGTAGTTGTTCACGTGCCCTCAGTGTTTGGACTCTGATGTTCTCACTTCTTCACTTCTAATTTCAGTCCTTATATGCATGCGTTTGTGTGTGTCGTGCCCCAGTGTTTGGACTCTGTGTCCTCTCCTTCCTCTCCTCTGGCTGTGGCGTAGAAACTGGTCACATGGAGTCATCCCTTTCCTGTCACCACCGTTGCCCTATTTATCCTGCACCCATTCATCAGCCTTTTAATGAAGTAGCAGGTTTATTAGGCTGCGGTAAAACAATCCACCCTCCCGCTGTCCGCAGCCAGCACGGGGAGGCAGCCAGCTCCCCGGCTACTGAACTTTGCTGACAAAGCTAGTGTGCCTGTGTGAATGAGACTGTGAGCAGCAGGTGGGCCAACCGTGATGGCAAGTTGGCTATCGCCCGAAAGCAAGCAAGCTCCAGTACGATTCATCATTGATGCTCTCTCTCTTGAACTATGAAGAGCTTACATAGGACGACCACTTCATTTGTCGAAAAGATGGTTTTGATACATACAAAGATTTAAAGATATTAATCAGAAAAACTGATGCAAGAGGCTGAGATTTGGCGACATTGATAGAAAACAACAGATTCGACCAACAAATTCTGCATGAACATGTCACTCCTCTACTAGCTTGCAGTACTATATGCAGTACTATATGTTACCTTACTGTAAATAATAAACATGTTGTTGCTAGAAGGCCCTCTGCTCCTAACAACAACATGTTCAAGCATGAGGGGTACCCATGTTCCCAGGGTCGTATGTTTCCATGGACAAGGATTTCACCTGGTTCCTCTCACTTCTATCCTTTTCATTGCAGCCAAAACAAACTTCCTGCTAATCCCATTGACTTTACCCATGGAAATAATCCCGGGAGGAGTGGAGAAAGCACAAGGACTACGGAGAATGCGTACAAATTGTTTCAATACAAATGTGAAAATATCAAATCCAGATTGTGTTTAAATTGTATTGAATCAGCGTCATATTGAAGTGTTACAAATGTATTGTTTGCATATCAGATAGTGGACTGTCGGATTAAATCATCGTGTGTGTGTGTGTGTGTGTGTGTGTGTGTGTATGTCTGTCCTGTAGCAGAGAGGTGTTGACGGTGATTCTCTGTGACTGGCTGGTCTCCATTGGAGTCTCGCTGCTGTCTCCGTGCAGACCTCTCACTGTCAATAAGCCACAAGATACTCACAATATACAAATGATTTTGACAGCAGAATTCATAAGCAAGGTGCAGATCTCTGCTGTCTTTTAGTCCTTGAATCAAGGAACAGAGAAGCTGACCTCCAACTGTTAATAATCATAAATTCTTTCTCTTTTTTGCACTCCACCTCTCTCTCTCTCTCTCTATGTCTCTCTGTCTCTCTCTCTCTCTCTCTCTCTCTCTCTCTCACACACACACACACACACACACACGCATACAATAACCATTTGACATGTTCACTATGATGACAGGGAGTCAACATCCCCCTGCTCACATGACATTTGCACAGTCTCATCTTGCTGGTCTTGTTGGGCCCTCACTAATGACCACACACACACACACACACACACACACACACACACACACACACTGACACGCACATACTGAAGAGGATAGAAATCGCTGAGCTATTTGGGTATGTCAGTCCGATTTGCAGAGCAGTTGGCTGGCTCACCAGGCAGGATTGCATCAAACAGACAGGCCTCTTCTATGGAGGTCTGGCCTCTCTCGCTTGCTGTCACTCTCTCTCTCACTCACTCACACACACACACACACACACACACACATTTTGTCCTGCAGGTAATTAGAAGCTGGAGGTCTTCCATCAAACACAAACTCACCCTCTTGACTCCACAAATATTGATTTGAAAGAGTCTGTCCACAGTGATTCAAGAGCAACCACGCAGAAAAAAGTGTCTCCATCAAGGTGTTGTTTGCCATATTTTATTTCACACACACACACACACACACACACACACACACACACACACACACACACACACACACACACACACACACATACACAGACAGACAGACAGACAGACAGACAGACAGACAGACAGACAAACAGACAGACAGACAAACAAAAAAGACAGGATGATCTGCCCTGACTGACACTCATGTCTCACGCTTGGCTTCACTCATACTTGATGCCATTAAACTCACTTTTTGTTTGTTTGTGTGGCACCCATTTGTGTATGAATGTGTCCTTATTCATAGATATAGTGTCTGTGTGTATGTGTGTGTGTGTGTGTATGTGTGTGTGTGTGTGTGTGTGTGTGTGTGTGTGTGTGTGTGTGTGTGTGTGTGTGTTTGTAGCCTACGGAGTCTATCCAGGCCATCACTCACACTTTACCCAAGGAGAGGGCGTCGGACAGGTTTTATTAAAACTCAGTCAGAGGGTTTGTGTGTGTGTGTGTGTGTGTGTGTGTGTGTGTGTGTGTATTCATCTGCCTCAGGCTCAGAAGAGATATCATCTCTCCCTTGACATGTTCTTTCATCTTGCCTTTTTTCTTCTTGACAGACACCATTTTGGATGCCAGTCAGTTTTTTTTGCTGAGGCCTTTCTGCAAGCCTGACTTAATCCATTGCCTGATTTACTCTCCATGTAAAATTCCATTTTAATCATATCATTATCATATCATCATATACAGATACAATGCTAGCGAATCAGTAAACTGGGATCCTAAAGGATGTGTTGAGTAAGTAAGTCAGTAACCATTGGTAAGTTGAGTGACATCACAAAGGGGCCTTTTTTTCTTCTTCGACAGGTGGATCTGATGAAAACAAGCAGCACCACGATTCTGGTGTGAAACTGTAAGCAAAGTTAGCTTCATCATTCAAGGTCAACATTACAACTAAGTGTGAGTGATGAAAGTAGCTAATTGCATTTGTAAAAAATAATAAATCCCTGGTCTGTTGGACTCTAAATGGACCATAATGTACTAAATGAACATCATGCTGGATTGAAGAAGACTTGAAACTAGAGATTGAGACCATAAACTCATGTTCAAGAGAAAAGTAGGCTCATTTCATCTCATAGACTTCATTACAAACAGTCTACTTTCCCCCCTGATGACCAGCAGAGAGAATGCAAGTTTAAGGCACTTCAGCGTTGGCTTTACTTTTCAGTAAGCCTGAAACATATACAAATATACCCTGCCTTCTGCTTGTACTTTCAAAAGAAAACAGCAAAGGAGTAAAAAGTGGTGTGATGAAGGTACATCTTCTGTTTCCAACCAGATGAAATCAACCGTGATCCGCAACGTTGTAGCACATTATAAAAAAATAACATATGGAGCGGCTGTAAGACGTGTCACAGATGTTCTTTCTCCACAAATGAATTACTTCTCATTGCTACACGAAGAAGAGGAGCAAAAGCCACACACGCAGCAGGCGCAGTAATTAAAATGCTGAGACAAGGCTTTCCCTGTATGATAGGCTCTCTCTCTCTCTCTCTCTCTCTCTCTCTCTCTCTCTCTCTCTCCTCTCCTCTCCCAACCTCCCTCTCGAGCTGCTCACTCCCATCAACAGGCCGTAAGTTTTTAATCATGTTGAAATGATTTATTTAAACGTCAGGCAATGTGTCACCTCACTTCCTTTCATTTTTCAAAATGTTTGTGTTCTTTGCTGGATGATAAATTTATCTTCAGACAAGCCCAATATGACTAATTAACTTTGAAATATCAGAACCAGATGTCAAGCTGAAGGAAGTACTTAACAGGCAGCCAGGAGAGTCGGCTCACCTCCTGCCTCCCCCCTCCTGCAGGGGCCCCTCCTCTTTCTCACCCCCGTCCAACCTGCTCCCTCCACTGTACTCTTGGCTCCAGTTATTTTTTATTTTTTTATTTTACACACACCTTCCTCAGAAGTTTGAGCCATCCTGTTGAGAACCAACACGTTGCGCCAGGTCATAAATCTGGCAGTGTGAAGTTAACCTGCACATGCCCTGTGTTTACCTCCTCCCCCTTCCACCCTCTGTGTCACTCAGCACCTCCACCTAATTTATTCTCCTCCTTCACCTCGCCTCATGACCAACTGGCTCACTTTTCTCTCTCGAGCTCCAAAGATTCAGGTTTTTACTGATTTATTGAACTTGTGCCCAGAAAGTGTAACCAGACTAGCAGTTGGTAAGTGTATGCTCTCAGAGCCTGAACAAAAAAAAAGAGCCAGATACTACTTTTAAACTCATTGCCCTCTTTTTTAGCAGCTAATCTCAGACAAATGTACCTTTTCATGATTTATGTCACTCTCCATTTCCGCCTGGTGTCAAAACGGCTTGGATCAGGAGACTTAAGTGGGATATGAGTTCCGTTCATACGTATTCTGGCTCACACAGCTGTAATGTTTTTGAGTCGGAGTGGTGGTGAAAAAATCCTCTGTCCCTGCAGAAATGCCTAGAAAAAGCAAAAGGCCCCTGCAGGAACATTGCGGCGCTGACACTTTGACAGTTTGCCATGAGTGACGTCTGATCTGTACAAATTTCAGGACTAATAAATCTACCTGTCAGAGCTTGGGACTTGAAAGGGCCGCAGCCCTGCGGCACAGCTTTAACACAACTTGTGTTGATGAAATTCTGTAGGCTGGAGAATTATAGCTGTCAGAAAAACGCCCACATCAAACCTGAAGCCTTGGCGTTCCTTCTTTTTTCCCCCTCCGCTCTCTCAACACTCATACATTGCTCATTCACCTCCTCCCTCCCTCCATCCCTCCCTGCTGCCTCTCCCTTCCAGACGTCTCTCTTTTCCTTCCTCCTGTTCTTTCTCACTGCTCGGAAAATGAAACATAGGCGTCCTTTCATGGCTTGACGACCATCATTACATCATTTTGACACCCTGTAGACACCCCCCACCACCACCCCCATCCTCCAACACCTCCCAGTTTTTTTGTTGAATCACTTGCTCAGCCAATACAAAAAGTTTGTTTGCAGACAATAAGTTGCCAGGGGCGACGGGTGTGACTCGTCGGCTATCATGCTCTCAGCTCTCGTTTGGCGTTCGTCCATGATGGAGGACGAGGAGGCGAAGCGTCCCCATTGGCGGGTTTTAAATGCGGCCCTGTCACCGGAGCATCACAGTCACCAGCCAGAGGTTAAGCGGGCTGAAAGGTGGGAGCGCTGCACATGATTTCACAAGCAGGGGTGTTGTATGTGGGTGATTTAAATACCAAAAGGCCCATAAATCAACTACCCACCACTCCCCTCTTGCCACCTCCTCCCATTTCCACATCCTTCCAGGCCCACATGTCCATACCCCCCCCCCCTTCACTGGATTTATTCCTGTTTATCTTTGATCCTGGACTGGTTTGCTCCTCATCTCCTTTCAACCCCAGCCGATGGATCCTGTTGGTGATAAATCATCTGCGAGTGTTTAGATACTTTGCTGCCGCGGTTGATTTTCCTGTAAACGTTTCGAGAGGGGTGGATCATATTTGCATTCTTCAAAGCGCCGTCGTCAGTGTTAAAAGTTCACTAGAGTCCCGGGGACGAATGGCAGCCCAAGCTTATTGATTTAAATGTCAAAAGGTGTTTCTTTTGCATGAGGTTGGTTGGGACCCTCCCGCTGCAATGTGATCATTCATTGACAGACGAGTCAAAGAGCCTGTGAAGGTGCTCGGCTTTATCATTGAAATGATTCAGTCAACTGCGTGAGCTAGGTAGCTTTCTACCTATGAGCAGGCTGTTGGCGGAAAAGTGGAATTAATGTGAAATCCCAGTTGGAGACAGCGTATCTCGGTGGCTGGAAAGGCTGTCGCACAGCAAAAGTTCAGACACTCAGTGCTCATAACAGCCATTTGTGCCCGTCACGCATGAGTCACTCCTGTCAGAGCGTCATTTTAAATGCCTAAATTGCTAATCAGATTGCATTCCATGACTTGAATCCACTTTGATCACAACTAAGCTATTTTTCATCAGTCGTATCACATAAAAGAGTGACAATAGAACATATCTTTGTTCATTAGCCCCATGCTGAAACGGCAGCAGTCATTTACACTACACACGCAGCCACTGCAGCAATCTGTCAATCCGTGTGCTTGTCAATCACTCCGTGTCTCTGTGGGAAGTCGGCTCTGACTGACAGCCCGTGTGATCTCTCCCAAGGGCTGGCAGGAAGGCAACAATAGGCCTGGCTACAGTAATTGGCAAGATAAAGACATCCCGCAAAAGCAGCACTGTCACTCATTTGGTTCCAGAGCGATGAAGCAACATGAAACACGCCACACCAGTTAACCAGAGGGAAAGTATGCTTGTCGGCTAACCGCTAACCAATCAAAGGGCCAGCTCCGGGTCACTTCCCCTGGTGACTTGCTGAGAGTTGGCCTGTTTAAAACAACACACCACCACCACCCCCCCTTGATTTACCTCTCTAACCTCACCTCCGCTCTCCCCTCCCGTGTACACCCTGGCCTCTCACTGACCTGTTGGCCTTTTGCTTAGGTCAGCTGGTGTCTGCCCAATCGTACCCCCGTCCTTCACACACACCTGGTTCTCATTTCCCACATTTCACTTTCCATCAGAGCTGTTGGAGGGAGGCCTTCTGTCTGTCTGTCTGTCTGTCTGTCTGTCTGTCTGTCTGTGTGGAGGTAAGGCTGGACAACGGGACTCGTGAGTCAGAATGAAAATGCAGATAAAATATTCAAGTGACAAATAACCTATAGGAGACAGCAGAGCCAACATAAGGGCTAAACCGTCATATGTTAAAATGATGCATCACATCGCGTCCGTGATGTCTTTTAGTGAATATCACATTGTTCATTAGGCTTGACTTCACGATTGAAAGCCAAGGCAATGGACGTTTGCAGGGATCGTGTTCCACTCTAATGCTCTGTTTACACCAAACGCAAAGCAACATTTCGTGATCCACTCTTGCATAGTCAATGCAAAGATGTTGAATGGATGCAAAATTTGTGTAATTCCTGCAAGCTGAGCAAGAAGTTTGTGTGACGTTGGTGTCACTAAAGCCTGTCAGGTATGAGAGTATCATATTAGTACAGAGACCAGACTATGTGTAAAGATATATGTTCAAAAACCATAGACTGGCTTCAATGTTTACATAGTCTACCTCCGATCTATCCAAACTGCTCGTTGTCTCAGACCTGACAAAGCATCACTCATCATCATTATGTAGGGATTGCAGCATTTTATACGTTTCTTTCAATGTAATCACAGCAAAATAGTTAACTTTGGGTTCATACTGCTGGAGTCCACTTGAGTTAAGCTCGATCCAGTGAATACAGCTTGGTGAAATTCACAAAGCACCTCTGCATGTTACAGGATGGAGTTGTGGCTTATCTTGGACTTCCACAACATGTTCAAAGCAGCATTAGTGATTATTTTGGCCACAAGTTTTGAAAGATTGTTGAGGTCTACACAGAGGTAAGCCACCCCCCCCCCTCCTGTCAGAGCGTCTCGCACGCAGTCAAACTCTTGGTGCACATTTTGCGGCATAAGAGGCCAGATAGAGTATCTGTGTCTCCTGAAGAGGCCCTGTCACAGTGTGTGTGGGTTACTGAGTGTGTCTCCTGATGCCCTGTATCTGACCTCCCTCTCTGTCCTCTCTCAATCACCCCTGTCTCCTCAAACACCTCTCCTCCTCCTCATCCTCCTCCTCCACTTCTTCTTCTTCTTCTGCTGCAACAGGATAGCACACCGAGCAGGGGGGCTCCTTCACGCTGAAAGCCTCCAAAGAGGGACCCCCTGTGCAGCATGTAAAAGCCCTCTCATACATACACACACACATACATGGGGATCACCGTGTCTGCCTGCCCGGCTCTTCACAGGGTAGTCATTAGTCATCAGTCGGATCAAAGGACAACTGCAGGAAGTGAAAGGACCCTGACAAGGAGGAGTCCATCTGGCTGGCAGGCCATCGCTCATCCTCAGCTGACAGGGAGCCACACTCTCCATCTGATGGCCATTTCCACTCCAGGCCTGAAATGTGGCTCATTTCTATGCAACAGTTTGTCTTTGATAAAGCCTAATGTGGCTGCTTGACTGCATTATGATAGAAACGCTGAGCCAGGCGGCAACCTCCGGTTCTGAGAAGTGAAGCCAAGGCGGAAATATGTTAAACTTACATTCTTTCTACTGGCCATCAGGGGGCGACTCATGCAAAAAGAAGTCTGATTGCATGTTAGTCTATGAGATCACTTGATTTATTACCTCTGTGAGCATCGTAAACATGATGTATAGTCCCAATCACTAGTTTCAAGTCTACTTGAATACAGCATGGTGTTCTTTTACTAAATGATGGTCCATTTAGAGTCAAATAGACTGTAGAGCATTGAGTGTTCTAAAGATGCTGAGCTATCGGCGTGTGAATGTGTATGAATGAGTTAGATCCTGATGTGCAGGCGGCTCCTCTACCATCAGTGTATGAATGTGTGTGAAAGGGTAAAAGTGACTGAATGTAGTGTAAAGTGCCTTGAGTAGCTAGTTAGCTAGAAAGGCACTATATAAATGCTGGTCCATTTATCGAATATGACCTGATTTAGCAAGCTTAACTTTGTTAACAGCTTCTCACCAGAAGCCAGATGGATCCAGATCCAGGAAGGTTGCTTCTCTGTCGCTTGTGTTCATCAGATCCACCCGTCGCTCCTCCACAGTCCAAATATGGTCACTTCCTTCACTGGTTGCAATACCAAGGCTTAAAAAACCGTAGCCCACAATCCCATGGCTAACATCACAATGATAACGTCCACTTCTAATAGACAGTCTGTGGTCTAAACATCTCTGTACTGTTTGTACAACATCACTTATATTCCATATTCACAGTCATGATTTTTTTTTTCTTCTCAAGGAATAGTTTTTAAAAGTTGTTTTACATTGAGTTATGTGCTGCAACTGTTTTCTTGACAAAAAACATCTGAACTGAACATCTGAACATCCTCGTGGTCATTACAAGGAGTCCCTGTGCTCAACTGTTGTTTGCCAAGAAATCACTCGAGTGCATCGCCCACAAAACACACAAACTGTTGTTTTTAAGTTTCTGTGTGTGTGTGTGTGTGTGTGTGTGTGGTTGAAACAAACAGGATGCAAAAGGTTGGAGGTGTTAGTTTGTCTATTTTTAACTTTGGACAAAGCAAGGCGACGCGAAGCTAAGCTCGTGGCTCTAGCTTCATACCTAACAGACAGAAGCGTCAATCTTCTCATGTCACTCGTGGCAATAAAGCAAATAAAATATTTATTTTTTAAGTATAAAATCCATAACTTGTTTATGACCTGTTCATCTTTGTCTCCTCATTAACTTTGAGGAGATTATTTTTACCTACAAGGAAGGAGGAACTAACTGTGGGTTCTTAGGGGTTAAATGGTTCTTACCTTCTTATCCTTTTTACCAGATTGTATTTCACTCCTTTCTAGAGTCTATTTAAACTGCTTTGTTTTGACAGTTGTAAGTACAGTTCATAGTGGCAGAAATGAAAATGATTACGAGTGTCATCAGAACTATGCAACATGCTAGAGTAGCAGCAACCAAAATGTAGCTCCACCATCGTCCCTCACCCCTTCCCACCCACCTTGGATAGGATAGGGTGACCCTGCAGACAGCCGGGGTCACCCTATCCGTTGCGTGACGGAGCGCCTCTCCTGCCACACAGGAGGCATCAATTACAGGCCCCGGCCGTCCCGGTGTCACTGCTCTGTAATTAATGGGCTCTCCCGGCGCTGCGCCATGGGGCCTGGCCTCACCGTGAACTCCACAGGAATTCAGAGACAAACACACACACACATACACACACACACACATAACAAAGCACACACACGCATGCTGAAACTTACATGTTGCTTGTGAGACGTTGGCTCCCACCTGTTTATGTGACTTTCAAACTTGCATTTTGAATGCAACTGCTGATCGCACACGTCCATGTGCTTTACTTTGGAATGCACATGTAATCATTCATAAATACCTGTGTCCACTCTTGTCCACAATGCATACGCTCATACAAAGGCGAGTAAGCAACAATCACACACACACATTAACACACACTCAGAGGTCCAGCCCCCTGTTGATTGCCCTGTCATTTGTCAATCAGGCAGACAAACAGAAGCACAAGGTCCCCCAGGTCACAGGGTCATGGGATCCTGTGATTCCCCTGCTAGCCTAGATCTCCCTCTCAACACACACACACACACACATTCTAGATACTCAAGACAGTCAAACTAACCCATGAATGTCTGTCGACGGCTTTTCTTCCACACCCTGATTCCTGTTTACTTTGAATCAATTCCTCCATTTTTGTTGTTGAGAGGAGTGCTGCTTGCAATACATCCCTACGCTTTCCCTCTCCCCTTCAGTTCCTGCTTTCACCCCCCCCCCCCCTTCCTCGTATCCTCCCTCTTTTTCTGTCTTTCTTCCTTTCCCTCGCTCCCTCCCTCAAACATCACGCCTGGAGCTGACACTGAGCGTGACCCTGCCTTTATTGTTGCAGCGGGGCAGAGGTGCAAACATAGGGCAGGGACTGTCACCCCAGTGATTAAGGAGCGCATGTTTTCAGTCAAACGCCTCAGAGGGGAGTGATCCCAGAGAGAGAAGAAGGGAGGGAGGGAGGGAGGGAGGGGGAGGCTCTGAGTTGAGCAGGGAGATAAAGAGCTTCCAACGTTTTCACAGCTGAAGAATAAAAAGCATTTTGGAACAGTCGAAAGGCATAAAAGTGACATTTGGGATGGATACGTTGTGCTGTTAGTGGCTTTTTATTCAAACTAAAGCACATCAGTCAACGCTTTCCGCTGATTGAATGTTAAAGGCTCGTGCTTAGCAGGTTCCAGGGGAGACAGCCTGAAAAACTTGCTCTAAACTTGGTGTGACCATGCCTTAAGGAGCTGCTAACCTACTGAAAAGATTCAATTAGGATGGAGTTTAGACATCAAATGATGGTCTAAGTGTTGTTTCAGAAGTTTGTTACGCTCTAAACCTGTCATATTTCAACATGTTAATAGGAAAGAAATATGCTGGCATTGTCACCGAAGCTCCATAAACCCTGTGCAGGCAGGAGCAACAAACTGCAGCTTTAGGGTGATGTGTCCTTGGCGACTCAGGACGAAGCAAATAAAAGAGCGGCTTGTTGAGTTATGGCTGCGAGTAGGAAAAAGAGCGAGTCATAGATGTGACATTTTGACCATTAGACCTTGCTCCGCAAAATATTATTTTTATTAATGTGAACAGGAATCGGTTTCTCCTACAACACTCGCGAGGATTAAAACAAATAGGGCCATGAAAGCGCCAGGCAAGGAAATAAATAAATAAATAGCTCGCCTGCCTCCATATTTCATATAACAGTCACCTCCAAGAGCTGTGGGCCTCTGTGTTAGGCGTCCAAGCTAAACACTTGGAAGTTTGCTCAGTCATAAATTAACAGCTTGACAGTCAAAAGTGTTCAAACTCATTTGTCAAATCTTGCTTGCTTTTTTCCAGCTTTTAAATTCATTACAGCAGTTTTTCTTTCTTTCCACAAGGCTTCCAGAAATGTGTTTCCCAGTACCACGCAGTTCTCTGTGAGGATAATTCTGGAAAGTGTACATCACGTGTGCTCAGACCAAAATCCATCAGTTTCCCTGCACAGAAAGTGGCTTGAATTAATTCCCACCCAAGTGCAATTTATCTCCTCGGGTTGCTGTCAAAGGATTGAGCTCTGAAGAACCTCCAGGCATCAGATCAACATTCATGGCTCATCAGCTCAACAACTTGTATTTTTGTTAATTCAGCAGCCGTGTTCAGCTAAAGTGGGATAATCGCTATTGACAAGTCTTTTGCCAAACACGCCAGTGCAGAGTAAACACAGATGATGCCTTTGGCTCCGAGCTTCAGAGAAACAAATGTCATGCAGGCTTGACAGAGAGAACACTGCTGCCTGAATGCTGTGCAGCACAGTACCCATAATGCACTGTAACTTTTCCCTCCCTTTGCCAGAATGCACACCGTAAACCTAGATTCCCTTTCCTCAGCCTCTCATTCACACATGTTCTAAGACAGTGATTTGTATCTGGTGAATGTAGATTGTACGTCTACAGGATGGTAATCTTGAGAAACCAATAAATAATACAAAAATAAAAATATCCAACTGAAAAATCCTGCCCATAGTTTTCGATTCCAATCTATGCGCTTGCTCTGAAATGTGCTAAATGGGTTAGGGCTAGCCCGTCATTTCGGGCCTCCCTCCAAAGCCACTTCCCCAAAAATATCATTATGAAGGTAAACAACAAAAAAAGGCTTCAGTACTTACAGCTGTCAAGCTAGCAGCTTGTGGAAGAGAGGGCAGGCAGGTAGAATCTTCTCATTTGGCTAAAATGATGATTGATGATTACCACAGTAAACATTGTAAAAATTACTTTATTGTCCCTTTTTTCAAGTCTTTATTTAATACAACATGATGTTAATTTAGTAAATGATGGTCCATTTAGAGTCCATCCATCCATCCATCCATTGTCTACCGCTTATCCTGTATTCAGGGTCGCGGGGGGGCTGGAGCCAATCCCAGCTGTCATTGGGCGAAGGCAGGGTACACCCTGGACAGGTCCCATTTAGAGTCAAATAGATCATAACACATTGAGTGTTCTAAAGACTACCTTGATTTATGAAGCTAACTTTGTTAACAGCATCACACCAGAAGACAGATAGCGCCAGAAGGTTGTTGCTCGGGGTTGGGACCTGCCAAAGTCCAAATATGGTCACTTCTGGTCCCTGGTTGATAAAGTTCCAAGATGGCGACGCCCAAAATCCAAGATGGCGACAGCAAGACTGAACTCCGTAGTCCACAAACCAATGGTTGACACACAAGACAAATGATTTTGGACGGAAACTCAGAGCAGCATTTTTATTATAAAAGTACCGGTTCGGCTCCACTCTGGTACCACTCACACCACGAGTCTTAAGCCCGACCCAGAATCCCGCTGTGTCCTTCAGTCCTCAACAGTATTTTCAGTCATAAATATTGGGGGGATTGGAGTAGAACACTGAGATATAATGAGAGGGACGGCCTATCGATTAAAGCGTAGGTCATATCCACATTGCATACCCGTGCATGAACCGTACTGTATTCAAATCCACCTCATCTAAGCGTGCCGGGGCCGAGGTAGCATACCATTCTTAAGTACGGAACGGACCGTCACACAGGCCAACTTGACTTTAGTGTGAGTGAGGCCTAACATCACCACTGCACTGAATCTTAACAAAAGCCACATACAGCAACTACTGATATCAGAAATTGAAATTGGAAAAACTTGATGATGACTGGCCAGTTTGGCCATTTGTCTTTCAGAACTTCCTGGTAGCCAGTCTGCCCCGGTTATGAACAACATCGACAAAGTGATGCCTTTGTGAACATCCTATAGACACAGTCCTCAACGTGGTCCTTGTTTAAACCTCCCCTCATCCAGTGACACATGCCAGCTTCCATCTTTCATCATCACTTCCATAGCTACATACAGACTCATTTTATCCTGCTACCCCCTTTTGTGTGTGTGTGTGTGTGTGTGTGTGTGTGTGTGTGGTCTGTGTGACTGTGAAAGCATATGTGTGTGTGTGTGCTCTGTATCCAAAGAGACAGACAGGCACACGAGCATGAAATCCACCAAACCTCCTCTAATTCCCCCTGTAATTTATGGCTCTCAGATACATGTCATGCTGAGGCTAAACAAACGGTCCTTTGTCACTGACAGCAGCCTTTGATCAGAATGAATCGGATTCGCTGTCTAGCTGCCACACCGGATCTGCCCGGCACTGCTGCTACTGCGTCTGCCGCGAGGATTTTTACTGACACACGCACACACACACACACACACACAAAAACGTACAGCCTAATGGTGCTGAAAGTTTTCCACTCGCACCTCAAACTCAAAGCACAACACCCCTCATCACTTTGCCCTGAACTTGTGACCCCAGCTAACACTCCACCTTCTCCCGTCTCTCTGCAGGGCTTTTTACAGCAGGCCCACCGGGTGATTGACAGCCGGGTAGTGGGGGAGGCGGAGCTCTGAGGTCAAGCAACAGCAAGCAGAAGGGAGAGTTCAACACCTGTAATGTCATACAAACTGACGTGACCCACAGCACAAACTGGCACTCCGGCTCGCACGCACATAATCTCTCACCTGTTGGGCGGCCATGTTGCAAGCCGCTGACTGCAGATTCCATCCAAATGTAAACATAAGGTTGGGGCTGGGATGCTTTGCAATGTGTGGTGTAGTGAGATTCTATTTAAGCTGTCAGCCGGGGGGACATGTGGATGTGTGTGTGTGTGTGTGTGTGTGTGTGTGTGTGTGTGTGCAGTAGCGGTTTAGAGTGATTAAGCACGTCACTGCTGGCCTGTGGGATTGACAGTAACGCTGGTTGACTTGGGCACACAAGGGGGAGAAAGACTGGGGGCACTTGTGTAACAGAGACACACAGGCAGGTACTGTTCCCCCGCCGAGCTGGAAACAAACCACTGTTGACATCCCTGTCACCAACACTCATTCCGAGCGCTCAACGAGATTAGACTCAACTGGCGGTGGTAGAGACAGAGGCATCAAATTAAGCGAAAGAGGCTGACAGCGAGCATGTTCGGCGCGCTGGCTTTCTGCAGGCTGTTTTCCTCCCGCTTTGCTTCGCATGAAATGTTATCTTTCAGGCTGCATTCCAAGAGGAGGGATCAAAGATTAAATTTGGGGTAGATTTGGGGAGCCGTTTGAAGAGCAAGCACACCAAGAAGGAAAAAACAAAGTGTGGGTTCAAAAGACGGGAACTTTGAGGTAGAGATGCGTTCAAGACATGTCTGGGAGACAGATTTGATCATTTGGCTTCACGTTTTGCAGACTTTGTTGTGATAACATAGGCTTAATTCATTGCTCTCTCTCTCTCTCTCTCTCTCTCTCTCTCTCTCTCTGTTTCTCCATCTCAACACATGCAGATATCATGTTCCCCACCCATTCACTCACCCACCCACATGCACTTTGAGACGTCCTATCCCTCAAACACACAAACACACCATCCTCACCCGCCTACCTACCCATGCGCTCACACGTAGGCTGTTTGACAGAGTGAAGTTGTCAGGGAAATGGAGAGGAAATGACACAGGGCATATTTTCACAAATCTCCTCTGTTGGCATACTCCGCTCTGGCACAGGGCCTGTCAGCGGCCTGTCTCCTCAGTTTAGCCATCAGACACAGTCACAGTGCCAAACACACTGGGACACGCTTGTCCTCAGACGGGAGGGAAGACAGAGAGAAATGTCAATGGAGAGAGACGGGGAGGCGGGTATGTGTGGAGACTGGGTTTTAAGAAAGACAGAGACAGGGGAAATGAGAGGCGTGATGGAAGGAAAAAGTCAAAAAGAGTTAAACTAGTGAAGCGATTAAGAAACTTCACATGCTTAAAAAGAGGTTAAGTCCAACTCTAACCTCTTGGCTTTCACTGCTCCTCCCCCCACCCCGTACAGAAATGTCAAAATGCCGGGCCATTATCCCTTTTACCGGTACTGTAACATAAACCGCGGGGCTCGGGGCGCCGTGCGTCACAGAGACTTTGGGAAAGTGACTTTGACGAGGTGGCGGCCGGCCAAGGCAGGCGGTCCGCACATCTACCTGCTTTCCCAGAGGCGCTGCGTTGACCCTGATGGCTGTCTCCCACAACCCCCTGCTCTGCTGCTTACCTAAACACACACTCACCCCAGCTGTGTATGCCATCCTCATGGCTGCAACAGTCACTCTACTGTTCTGCCACACCTCAGGGGTAACAGCCTGCTGTCACACAGCCCAACTAATTATCTTGGCATTAAGAGGAAAACACCAACGGGAGATGTTGCACATAATCTTAACAAATGCGGAGACCGTGCATCCTGGAAGTTTAGGCTATTGCTTTTATTTTCAACAAGGTTCTCAAACAACTAGGGACCAAATCCAGGCACACAAATGTCCCCAAAGGTCCCCAACATGTGTTTGATGTATTGATACACAAGGCCAACAAATTTACCTTTTTTATTTTGATCTTCCCAGTCTTTCTACTGTCTAATCAAGATAAGAATTTTCTTTTATTTGACATTTTAATAACAACAGAGAAAGCTGCAAAAACTGCACATTTTGACAACTGTTCAGCTATGACCAACAGCACTAATGGTTTCTCATGGAGTTGGATTTGAAAAACTAGTAAAAGGTTCTTTTACTAGTTTTTAAATGTCTTAACGGTCTCGAGCCTTCTTATTCATCTGCACAAATTTTACCCCATCAACCCTCGCGGACCCTGAGGTCCTCCGGTGCTGGCCTTTTAACCATACCACAAGTCAGAACCAAAACACACGGGGGGGGGGGGGCGGCGTTCAGTAACTATGGCCCCCGGTTGTGGAACAGCCTGCCGGAGAACCTCAGGGCCGCAGAGAATGTTGATGTTTTTAAAAAGAGGCTCAAGACCCACCTTTTTAATCAGGCTTTTAAATGACATGTTTTCTCATTTCTTTTATGCTTCTTACATTTTGTATTATTATTCTATTTTATATTATTTATTTTAGCTTATCCTGTTTTACTGTTTTATAAATTGTATTTATTTTTATCGTTTTATTTATTGGGTCAATTTTATTTCATTTTATACATTTTGATACATTTTACTGTTTTTATTGTTTTTATTCCCTCAGTTTTTAGCTTCTACCTTTTATATAATATTGCTGTTATAGCCCCTCGGTTTTCCAGTGTTTCCTCCTGGGAGCCTACCACACCAGGAGTTGTTTCTGGTTCACCGTTGGGGGTGCTGTCCCTTGGACAGCTCTGGCCCGGGTGGCTGGAGAGCTCTACACCGTGGTGTGAAGCCTCCTGTCTGCCTGAGCTGGGGTGGTCCCTGTGGCGGCGCCCCCTGCAGTCATGGACCATGATTCCTCCATGAACTCCCATTGGTGTGAATGTGAATGCTTGTTTGTCTGTGTGTCACTGCCCAGGTACAAAGTTAGCTTCCTCAATTCTAGGTCAACTTTACAGCTATGTGTTAAAGTCAACTTAGTAGCTAATTACATTAAGTGACCCAGTGGTAGCGACCTGTCAATCACAAGTTAGCCCCGCCCTAAAGTATACCCTGTTTTATTGTCCATTTGACCCTAATTGGACCATAATTTCCTAAATAAACATCAAGTTGTATTGAAGAAGACTTCAAGAGATTGAGTTTAAAAGCTACAAATTCAATTAATTCAATGTTATGTATAATGTCATATCACAACAAAAGTTATCTCAGGACACTTTTCACATAGTGCAGGAACACGCTCATGATTTTCAGAGAAAATGAATTTACTGAGAGAGAGAATGCAGGTTTAAGGCAATTGGCTTCACTTTTCAGAACCGGATGTTGCTGCCTAGTGTGGCAATTCTGAAGTTGATATAAGGAAATGACATCAGATTATGGTGAGATCTCTGTGTTAAAACTCTTTATGTTTCACACATGCATCACACAACATGAGTTGTCCTTTCAGATGCATTGTCACCAACTGGAAGTATTCCATTTGGTTCAGGTGAAGGGAGGCAGGGTATAGCGTAAAAACCCCTACGTAGCTGGTTCGTAATTTGTCTCTTGCCATTGCCTGAATTGAATTAATCTAGAATCTACTTGTGTTTCCAGTTAGACATGGCATGACATCTTCATGTAAATGACCCTCCTTGGATATTTGTATTTTTTTCTGGTTTTGTGCCAGTCCCATGGAAACGTCATCAACTTGTTCGCTGTGAATACTGCAGACTGACAGGCTCTATTCACAAATAGGCTACCTCAGATCTAACAATGAGTTTGGGGAGCTGGCAGGGTAAATTAGTCTGTTTAATGTCCAGTCCAACTGATTTGGACATTCATATTCTCACATAAAGCTTCTGAGGTTAAGTTCTGGGGTGCAGAGCATGTGTGAAAAGGACTCTATCATCCAGGAGTCACAAGTGTCTTCTATGTTGAATTTAATATTGGAAATCATTGAGAAAACAATAGGAAATGTAAAGTCAGTGGGTAGAATACTCACAGAGACAGCAGCTCTATAAGTCCGTAAAAGGACATTTTTCAGCCACATTAAAGAGCTCAAACAGTCGCAGCACAGCAGTAGTCGGTGACATTCATGTTGAAGGGTAAACAGCTGAGGGAGAATGGAGGTCAGTCCGCTCATGGCTCGTGGGAAAGACCCGCAGCCAGAATCACCTTTCACCGCCACCCTGTCTGCAACACGGACATCGCCGGGAGTACAAACAAGGACATGTATGTCTGCTACTGGTTCCTGTGTGTGTGTTTGTTTACATCATTCTACTGGTTCCAGCCAAGGGACTTTTGATTATCCTGTCCTGCGGGAGCCATCTCCCAGGGGAATGTGGGTGAGCAGCTTGTGGCTATTGCCTGTCACCACTAGCCCTTCACATCACTGTGCAGTTCCAACACACACACACAATGCACACGCTGGGAAGGGGAGATACGTTTTTCCATGTACTCCCTAGGCGGCGTGAGGTCACCCAGTTCTCTATTTCAAAGGAGACAGGGTCGCCGCCGAGCCAGCCGAGGCCCTGTAGAAGCAACCAGTCATGTGTGATTTTCCAGTCCGCTGCTCCATGATGAGCAGGTCTGGCCGTGGCTCAGCCCCCGGGGCCCGGCCCGCAGGGAGACTGACGGGCTTGGAGCTTGTCCACCTTCTGCTCCAGCCTTGTCGTATCATTGGGAATGATGGCTCATCATCGCCTGCCAACCCGTACTGCACTCATCATTCTCCTCCGCTCCCTCAGCCTCACTGGGGCCTCAGCCCTGGTAAATTATGCTTACCCACACCATTATTAGACTCATTATAGACCCATTTGAGTGGCTTTCAGCCTGTCACCGGCGCTCAACTATGTCTTTGGCTTGACTTGATTTCCTCTGACAGGCTTTTCTTAACCTAAAATGCTGGTGAGGGGAGTTGGAGAGACGGGAGAGAAAGAGAAAATACAGCATCCTGAAGGAGTCAAGCATGGGGCTTACAGACTAGAACATTCATTTGTTTTTTATGATGAGGCACGCATCAAAGTTTTTGCCGTGGCTCTCTCCAAATCATTTTTTTGCATTTCAGATTGAGGCACATGGATAGAAATGGCTTGAGGGGCAAGAAAAACTGGCAGACTGAGTCCATCTTGCTGGTTGTTGACACATTTTTAAACAGAGTTGAGAAATGACCCTCATTTCTGGAAACCTAAGGCCTTTCAATTTTACTGTGTTTGGCAAACCGAGGCAACTCACTTGGATTCCCAACTGCTGGGTCTGCCATCCATTCGTTTCCCAAGTCGTGTCCCCACTAAGCCCTCTGCTACATCTTTCATTCTGTCATTGCTAACATGATAGGGAATTCCCCGGGAGAAAGAGAAGACCCCCCCCCCCCCCCCCCATGCTAAATGTGCACAGAGCCAATATCTCTCAATCTGTGACGGCTCATTTGGAAATGTGGCCCTGGACTCTAGTTCCCTCTAGCCCTTGCCAAATACAATGATTCTTTTTCATTTCTCCAGTTAAATTTTATAATTTTGTGATTTTTCAATGTCAGCTATAGCCTTTTGAAGTATTTTATTGAATTTCCTGCTGGATCCAATACTGAAGTCCATTTTTTGTTTTTGCCCCAGTTTAGCACCTTACTGCTGGTTCCCTTTTTTGTCTCTGACATACTTTTGCAAAATGGTCAACCTCTAAGCCTCTCCAGCTCCCTTTCCAGTCTTAGAGCCGCTTTAAAAAAATGCTCTCATACTACATCGCTTCATCTGGATTTCTCATTATTTTCACTGATATTTCTTTGCATTTCACCTCTCGTCTCTGTCAAGAGTCGCTGTAGGTGATATCATTGTCATGTCACTGCTCATTTACATCACATGGATTGACAGGAGGGCCTGGGCCAGCTCTGCTTCTGATAATGGCTGATCTAATCCATACCACTGTGTACTTTCTCCCACTCATCTCCTCTGTTCTTGGCATCGATGCTTTAAACCCAAAAAGCCTCTCTCTCTCACTCCCCTACATGTGTTTGCAATTCCCCTCCAGGGGGTTATGATTCAACAGCGGCATCATCTCAATTCGTCTCAAAGCATGAAGCATCGCAAGAGAAACTAAAGTGGGAGACAAGACGGCCCTCTCTGCCCCCCTTTTAGAGGCAAGAGCCTGAGTGTGTTTGGCGGAGTTGGACGTGAGGCTCGCTCTTTGGGATGTGGGAGTTTAAGAAGAGAGTGCCACGCCGGCCTAATCACATTACGGGTGCCATATTATGTGTCAAGCTGTCACTTTCAATTTGAGCCACTGCACTGCACAGTGGACCCTGGCTTTTCTTTATATTCCTGTTTTGATTGGGGCTTGATAGTGACTAGGCTGGAACTAGTTGTACACAGCAAGCAAGGGAGACGCCATTCTACCGCGGCGAGGAACCGCTGATCATATGTTTACAATTAGTATTGTTTGGGGTGTGGATGGAGGTTATGTGTGTTCATGGGGGCTGGGGCAATCGTTCCCGCTGACCTCTCCACACTGAATCACATGTCTAATCTTATTCTTGTCTCCCATTTGAACTGATGTCATGTGTCTCCCCGTCAAAATCTGTCACACTGGTTGATGTGGAAACCGTGTCGAAACGGGAGGGGAGGGGGTCGCACAGGAAAAAGCCTGCGTAGTCGCTCAACTCCACAAGCGGGGTAAATTGAAGAGATACAGACTGACAAGAGGGAAAGAGGGGGTAGGAGGGGTTATGGGATGAGAGGAGCAGGGCGTGAGCTCAGTCAAAGCCAATTGTTCTCCAATTGAGTGGAATGACTCAGAGGAATTGGTAGAAGTTGGGTCTTTTGTGTGCAAGCGGCTGAAACATTTGAGCGATCAAGTTGAAATTCTCGTTTTCTACTCCTGAGTGTCTGTTTTTACAGCTATTTGGATCCAGCCTCCCCTGAGCAATCACTGTCCTCCCCTTCTTTCTCCCTCTTTACCTCCCTCTGTTTATCTATCGCTCACCCAATCTCTCCATCTGTCTCTGTCCGATAGATCATCGGCTTGGTCATAAAGCCCAGCAACCTGTCAAGGCTGAGGGCTTCTAGCTGCCCTTTCAGACGAAGCCTCAGTATCAGTCGTCAGAAGGAACAAAAGTAAGTGGAGATGAGACACAGAGGGCGGGGGGAGGGGTGGAAAGAGGGGAAGTAAAGGGGGAGAGGTGGATCTTGGTGGCCATGCTGCCATCCTGAGACATCCAGCTGGGTAGCTGTCATTTCCAATTGGGGTTTCATCTCAATCTCCTCTGCTAAACGCTAACGCTAAATATTTCACACTATCTGAGGGCTGTTTCGCAGCCAGCAGATGACCCGATATAACTCGGTATTATAATGTGACGGGAACAAGAAAGATGCAGAATTTATGGAATAGGGTGGCTTTGTTAGCTAGAAGTGAGCTAACAGGCTAACACATTTAATTGCATACAAATTTTGTTATCCTTTTGTGACAGAGACTTTACAGTATGTGACTGTAGGCTACTTCTCATTAATACAGTAGTGTAGGTTGACTATGGCGGTAACTAAATGCAGCTGCAATTTGTATGTCATTTCGCGAGCAATGATCCCATTCTTGCTTTTTGCTTGTAATTTTAGGCTGTGTAGTTTTTACTGGCAGTAATGTAAATGCATACATGTCAATATGCAACACTCAGAGCAAGTGACGTAGAATAAAAAGTGAGAAAGACTTGTCATGGTGAGCAGATCGGGTATGTGGATGTGTCAAACAAACACAGGACTTTCAGCCACCAGACAGCTGTCACTGTTGTTGAGTTATTTGCTACATGTTTGCTGTACATTAGGTTTGACTTATTTTAAGCCCAACCGTGATGATTTTCCTAATGGATTTGTTGACTCAACCTAAAGTTTCACAGTCATAACTTGCCGTAAAATGACACGAAAAATGTCAACACGACACACAGAATGTCCTTCAAATATCTTGCTGCCACTAAGGGCGCACTCACACTACACCAACCGTACTGTGCCCAGACACCATTGAGGCTAAAGTCCAGATTGTTTGGAAGAGGTGGATTTGCAATGTGCACATGACATATGCTTTTTATCAATCCTTCTCATTATCTCTCAGTGTTCCACTCTGGGTCTGAGATTTCTTTTTCTCCCCTTGGGACAGAAACAGGCTTGACAAACCACCTGTATGACTTGCTGGTGCAAGTTACTGTCAAGTCAAGTGGTTGTTAACTGTTAACTCGCCAGTGTGTGGCCTGCTTCCCCAACACCTCAAACCTGTTTTCCAGCTGAACAGACCCAGCAGGAGTAATACGGGAGGTTTCCTTCCTCCTTTCTTGTTGCCAGGGCTCTGAAGGAGCTGGTGTGGAACAAGTCTGTTTTGTGCCAAGCCTGGGCCATGGATCATCATGGATCAGATGATCAGCAGCTCCAGCTCTGTAATGACAGATCTGGGACCAAGCCAAGGAAGGGTGGTGTGGTTGTCGGGGATGTGGGAGGCTTCTTGGATTTGGTAAAGACCCTTTGGTAAAGTGAGTGAAGGCTCAATGCATTGATAGCAAAACTTAACTGCAGGGTTGGTTGTACCAATAAGGCTGGTATCAAGAGGCCAAGATAGAGCAGAAAAAGTAATGTGTCGGATTATACGTCGGTTCATATATTCATATGTAGAGACGCCAAAAATGCCACAGGCAGGGCTTCAATATGTGGTTTCATGGTGCTGATGAAGCATGGAAGTCACATTGCTACATGTTCTTCCTCATCATGTATTCATGCTTCTGTGAGGCACTTTGAACAATTTATTTCTGTCACTTTGTTGTTAATACAAGACTACTCTTTGAAAGGCATTTTTACATCCATTGGTCATCAACATTATTCATGCTCATTTCCAGTACTATTCTGGTCAAATTACAAAGGACAAATGATACAGCACAAGGACCTGATTATCCAAATGCAGTTACCAAGGCATCCAAATAAGCACAAGTAACTTGTCGTGCTCTGAGTGTTTCATCTGACTTGATTTATTATGCCTCATTTACATTCCAGCTTCTCACAGAGCTAATGGTCCATAAATCCTGTGTAGATAATGTACATAGATTAAAGTGAAATAACAGGCAGTATAAATCAATCCCAGAACAGAGTGATCTGTTGTTTCAATAATGTGCATCATTAGTTTGAAAAGCAGAGCTCTGGCACACATGAATGCATAAGCAACACTTTATTCTTCTATCTTAATCTCCTTTTCTCCCTACAACTCTTTTCACACATGAAAGATGGTACATTGCTGGGATCATCGTATGGAAGATTTTACAACTCTGACATGACTATTCTGTAGAGATTATTGCTTTTTCCTGTTCAGTGTTCTCACTTCTCACACAAAACTTAAAGTTCTCATTCATTTGAAACTTTGTTTCTCAGTTGAATGAATCTTTATCCCCCTGGATCAATAACCAAACCCACTGTAGCTGGTTTTGGAAATGCTAGGAGGTGCTGAGTGAGGAGATTGGCAGAGGAGATTTAAAGAAAGAAGGACTTTTTTGCAAACAATGGTGGAAATGTGCAGTGGAGTGAAAGAGGGGCTCTAAAAAATATTGTTGATCTTTTATGATGTGTTGGGTCCTAGCCGACCATGGCAAGCAAACTGTATGACTGGCCGGTGCAACTTCCTGTCCATTATTCCCTTACACACCTAAACACAATCCAGATTAAAGTGGGTTGTTTAACCAGCCTGTTACAATAGTGTTTGGCCAGTTTTGTCAACACCGAACCTGTTTCACAGCTGAATAGACCCAGAAAGAGGAATATGGGAGGTTTCCCACCTCGTTTGTTGTTGCCAGGAATCTGAAGGCGCTTGTGTGGAACAAGTCCGTTTCTTTTGCAACATCAGCGCAGAATTGCACTTCTACCATTTTGGACTGAAGATCTGAACGGTGTATCAACGGACGCCAGTAAAACATGATAATACAAAAGTAAAATGTGTTGAATACTAACATATTAAAGTGCAAACTTTTATAATTTTTATATTGATCTTACCTTTAATTTCTGCCCTGCTCTGCAGAGGAGCATAGAGTGAGCATCAAACGTGTCTTTGTACATTCATGGATTCATTGGCCAAAATAGGTAGCACTACCGCAGTGGGGATTGTCAATGATGAAGCAAACAAATAACTATCTCGGCACTGAAAATGTTTTAGAATATATATATATTTTAAAGGTACCATCATCAACCAGATGTGCTACTTGCATTCTGCAGCATTCTGTTTTAGTGAGATTACTAGTTGGAAACCAACTTCTTTAATTAAAAGGCCCAGCCAATGCTGTGGTAGTGACCTGTCAAACACAAGGTAGCCACGCCCTGAAGAATCCCCCGCTTTCTGGTCTGTTGGACCATAATGTACTAAATGAACATCATACTGGATTGAAGAAGACTTGAAACTAGAGATTGAGACCATAAACTCATGTTTACAATGTTTACTGAGATAATACATCAAGGGATAAGTAGGACCATTTTCTCATAGGATTCTATTAAATCAGAGTTCTTTTTGTAAGTCGCCCCCTGATGACCAAGTTTAAGGCACTTCAGCGTTGGCTTAATTTTTCAGAAGTGCTGCCAACAAAAAAACACAAAAGGCGCTCTCGAGAGAAAGAGAAATGTGACAATAAGTGCAAAAAGGCAGACCTGACCCTGAAGAACACCCGCTCTCTATGTAGATATGAAAGGCTCATTCTACTAACAAGATCATAACGATTCTCAGTTTCAGATGATTATACAAAATGAAAACATAGTCAGGAATATTTAAATTTCTGCTAATAGATCCTTCACACTGGACTGGCTTTAACTACTGATCTTAGAGTTAGCTTACTGTGTGAATGAATTTGAAGTTAGCACCAAGAGGTCTGTCTTGCGCAACTCAGCATTGCAAGTTCCTGGTCCTGGGCATTTTGGGGAGCCCAGAATTAAAGCCTACGAGTTAAATTTAGGGCCTGCTTCCTTCCAGTCGAAATAGAGGTCAAGTTCTTGGGTTCCTATAGGTTCTGAGAAAGGTTCCTGGGTGAAAAATGCCTTTTAATTTATTCATGTTACCTTTTTTAACCAGGGAAGTATCACAACTTTTACAAGTGAGCCCTGGCCAAGGCAGCAGTCTTTGTGTTTTTTTCTCTCTCACACATGTCAACACATTTAAACATATTCAATCGAAAGTAGGACTGAAAAACAGCATGCAGGCTGGTTGATGAACCCTTCGCTGTCCCCAGCACAAGTAGAGGTTTAATGTTTTATGAGCGAGCAAAAGTTATGGACTCTAATAAATATGCACACATGTGCTACTTGTGCAGAGTTATTGGCACTAGCAGGCCACATTAATGTCATATTAAAGCAGGACCGCCTGTCGACAAGCCCTGTTCTGACCCCGTCGTTGTGCACGCTCCACGCACACTTTCAAGGATTGTTATTCACTCGCATGCTCAAAGTTGTAGCAGGATACATTATGTCTCCTATGGTTCAAACTGCATAATGCAGTGCAGATCTTGATATGTGACAACCACCAATGGGAGGAGGTAGCAGCGCTGACAGACGTAGAGAAAATAAGAGCAAGAAAGAAATTTAGAGAGCGAGAGGGAGAGAGACATCAAAGGCCAAGTGTTTTCCATACAAGAGGGCGAGCAGGGCTTTGGATCAGACAAGCTCCTCTGTAAACAGCCTCCTCAGATCCTGCCAGCAGGAGGTTCCCCTTCAGCACGCTGCTTTGTCTATCAAAGTGCTCCCATAGTACTGAGGGGCCACTGGAGCTGTGCTCCTTGCCACTTCCCTCCCTCCCTCCTCATATAGATAGCCGGGCCACTACACCCCCAACACTGAATCACAAAATAAAGGTGATTACCTCCTCCCACTCCCACCAGCACTTCCTCCTATTTTCCCCTTTCCTCCCTCCAGCTTCGCCTTCATGTGCTTCAAAGGTTCTTCTCTCAAAACTTCCTCTTTCACCTTATCTCCTCCTGCTTCCCCTCCTCCTCTGCCGCCCTTCAAACAGCTGTTTTGTTCTTGGAACAACACTTTTCACTATATATACTTTTACAAAATTTTGGCATGTTTTGTAAGCTTCTGAGGCAACTAAGTGAAGGAAAACGAGTCGGCGAACCAGCTAAGAAAACCACGAAAAGGCCAAAAGAGAATAAAGTCCATACTTATTAATGAGAACACTCTTTCTCCTCTTCGCAGACTGGAAAGTAATTGTGAGGCTGATTTTCTTCTTCTTCTTCTTCTCTTCACTCTTTTCAATGGGCTTCAGGATCCAGCTTTACAAGCTCTTCCCTGCTCTCATCCTCCACTGATCAAAGCCCGCTCGCACAGATATATTTCCCCTCACAGACAATGCCTCGTCTCAAGGTGCTGTCAGGTTCCCTTCTTTGCTTTAATTTCATCTCTTAAACTTTTTTTTAATCCCCGTACCCCCTGCCTCCCTTCCCTCTCCTTCTTTTGTGAGGGCTGTCAGCTGTGACAGTTTGTTGCCAGGAGGGACTTGTGGGAAGAGAAGGTAGGTGCACTTTACAAAGAGCCGCCGCCTGGCTGCACCTCACTCACGCTGTCACTCAAAAACGGCGCTCGCACACACACACACACACACACACACACACACACACACACACACACACACACACACACGTACACACAGACAAGGTGACACGCCCGGCTTTCATGCACCAGCACCGGCAACGACGCGGCGCTCGCACATTTACACTCAAACCCACGCGGTGAAACATGAAAGACACCTTGACCTTGTGTTTGTTGTGTCACGTAAAGTATCAGCACTGAAGGGAGGAGGGGGGGGGGGGGTGGCCTGTGAAGCCAGTTGCACTGTCTGGGTGTCTCAGATCATAAGCCATAAGGAAACTCTGAGCGACAGAGCCGTGATGGAGCGCCGGCAGAGTCGGCTGACAGGGCTTAGATGACAGACAGAGGCTGACAGACGCTGACATCTCCCTGTCGCCTAGGGGAGACACGCGGCCCTGAGTGAAACCTGAGGAGTCCTCCCTGCAGCCAGTCCTCGCTAGCCTAATCCCTTAAAGTTCACACAAAGACTCACGGGTGACAGAAGAGCAGGAGCAAAAAAAAAAATAAAACCAAGACAAGAGGAGTATCTTTTAATTTCCTGAAAGAGAAAAATGATGAGGAGAGTTCGCCTTGAGGGAAAGGATTGAGTTTGTGAAACATGAATTACACTCCGCCTCCCCACCCATACTTACTCCATGCCTATCTGTCTTCATTTTGGACAGTGCTGGGGCTGCTCTTGTCAAAGTAGACGTAGGCGAGCTGAGGAGTCATTCTGATGTTTTGTCCAAAGCCAAAGTCTTTCGTCAACCAATATAATACAAAAGAGTAAAGAGAAAAAAAGGAAACCAATATTTTGTGGTGATATTCAGCATCTCAGGTTGATGCTGAACCAGCGTTTGTTATCAAATGTAGGATGCTGCATAACTCCTCCTTCCTCACACGGTTGGAATCTGAGGTAAAATCAAATCTGAGATTTGTTTTTAAACACGTTACATTCTATGGTGAGCAGTATGAGGATTTGCTCATGAGACCGAGTTCTCAAGTTTCCAAGCTCTTCACTGAACTTTGAACAGCCAAACACACACACACACACACACACACACACACACACACACACACACACACACACACACACACACACACAGACACACACACACACACACACACCTCCTGGAGGCTATCAGGTCTTGGTCATGGTCTACATCCTGAAAATGAACACTAAACACTAAACTAAACACACAAATCCCACATAAATGAACAAAACTTCATTAAATGAATGTAGAACAGAAACAGTCCTTATCATAGTCCCATGAGCCTTCTTACTCTTTCAGTGTGGGTCAATAGGGGGCGCTACTGCGTCAATATGTTAATTGCAGAAATTATGTGAAATTACTAATTGTGGGGTTGGAAAAAAAGTGTTTTTCACCATTTTTGTGTTTCGGATTTTTTGGGGTAGGCCTGAAACCATGGCTCAATGACGCACTGGAGCCATCCTGACCCCTCGCCTAACACTTTATAAAAATCAGAGCACATAGCATCAGTGGTTCTGCTGCTCAGACGCCAGAAAAAACACTTACATACCAGAGCGTCCAGTTTGCTGGCGAGCAGTGGTGTACTGGCTTTCTGGCATTTCGGGATGAATCCCGGTGGGCCAGTGGTCCGTCAAAAAGGTTTTTACCGGCAGTCCGGCCCTGATGGCTCCTTACCGGCCATCTCTGGGTGCAGATGAGAACTTTCAAGTTCTGTATCTTGCCAAAGGACACTTTGGCATGTGGACTGGAGGACCGGAAATTGAATCAACAATTGATAACTTAAAGTATGTAATCGACCTCCCCCCCAGACTCGCCCCAGTGTTTCATACACCATTAAGAAAACAGCTTATTTTCAATATTTGGAAAGCTACATTTTTTTAAATCATTCATTCATTTGGCAGGGTGGTAAGGTGGTTTTCTGTGGTGTGATGAACTCAGAACACAAATTAATGTTTTGCTTTACTTCGACTTTAACTCTGATCTAGAAGCTTTCTACTGATGTCTGCTGCCTTTGGTTTAGCTGTCACTTGTGATTTTGACCTTTGTTTTGATGCCCATGAAAAAAAAAAAAAACTTGTGTTTTCAGGTTCATTTTGAAAAATTATCAGTCAACACCAAAACAGCAAAAAAAAAAAAAAAAAACTACAGATTGAAGCTACCTCACTGAATTTTGGGAGAAGAACCACATCACCTCCCAACCATACTACTTCCTTCTTTTCCATAAATACCGCCGAACATACTCCTCCTGTTCCACTCACATATTCAGTGGCCCCTTTGCTCTTCTCCTCTCCCTCCCCCTTCCTCTCATCCTCGTCTCTACGTAGGGTGTATAGCACATTCCATATGGAAGCTTCCCTACAACATATTCTGCAAAACAGATGAAAAACAAGCAAAACAATCATATTTTTCTGTAATAAATCTATAAAACTTTTTTTTTTGAAGGTGTGTTCCTTGCTATTGAAAATTCAGTTAAAGGTGTGTACGGTTGAGTTGCATTTAGTCACAAAAGTGTAGCCAAGTTGTGCCTTAAACATTCACTCTAATGGCCATCATTAGATGGCGACTCTTGATTGCAAAAAGAAGTCCGACTGAAAGGATGTCTCTGAGAAACTTGACTCACTTGATTTATTATCTCATTGTTAACATGACTTTCTGGTCTCAATCACTCCTTTCAAGACTTCTTCAATATAACATGATGTTCGTTTAAATTATGCTCAATTTAGAATCAAATAGACCATAAAGCACGGTATGCTTTAGGGCGGGGCTACCTTGTGACAGACAGGTCGCTACCACAGCCTCGCCACTGTGCAACCACATTTCCGACCACACTAATTAGCTGAAGATTACTTCACAGGTAGTTGTAAATTTTACCCTGAATGATGAAGCTAACTTTGTAGCTTCACACATTCACAGATGCAATAAAGTTGCTTCACTGGGTGCCGTTCTGCCGCCTGTAAAATGACGGAGCAGGGTCGGCGGATGCTGAGGCACATAGTGCGCAGAAATCGCTAACTTTCTGCAGAGTCAATCACTACAGACCTCTAAACTTCATGTGGCCTTCAGATTAGCTCAAGAACAGTGAAGAGAGCTTCATTGAATGGGTCTCCATGGCGATCAGCTGCATCCAAGCCATACATCAGCAAGTGCAATGCAAAGCGTTGGATGCAGTGGTGTAAAGCACTCTGCCACTGGACTCTAGAGCAGTGGAAACGCGTTCTCTGGAGTGACGAATCACGCTTCTCCATCTGGCAATCTGATGGATGAGTCTGGGTTTGGCGGTTGCCAGGACAACGGTACTTGTCTGACTGCATTGTGCCACGTGTAAAGTTTGGTGGAGGGGATTATGGTGTGGGGGTGTTTTTCAGACAATTCCATGCTCCCAACTTTGTGGAACAGTTTGGTGATGACCCCTTCCTGTTCCAACATGACTGTGCACCAGTGCACAAAGCAAGGTCCATAAAGACATGGAGGAGAGAGTTTGGTGTGGATGAACTTGACTGGCCTGCACAGAGTCCTGACCTCAACCTGATAGAACACCTTTGGGATGAATTAGAGTGGAGACTGAGAGCCAGGCCTTCCCTCCAACATCAGTGTGACCTCACAAATACACTTCTGGGAGAATGATCAAAAAGTCCATAAACACACTAAACCTTGTGGAAGAGTTGAAGCTGTTATAGCTGTAACGGGGCGTACCCACCAAATGCGATGAAACTTCATCTCGCGACAAGATTACATGTAAAGTCAATGCAAAGACGCGATTAGACGCTTCATCGCGCCAGACGACGCGATGGACGCGATAGCGCGGCGCGATGGACGCGAAAAATCGCTTCATCGCGCCATCGCGCCATCGCGCCATCGCTCGAGTTGAAATAATTGAACTTTTGCGGCGAATTCGCGTGAAGACGCGCCGCGACAGCCTATCAGCGTTGAGATCGTCACCGACGTGCTGACGTACGGACATCCTGGTGTTCCCTCGCTTTTTGCCACAATATTTATATATTATATATTGCCCATAATCAAAGTTGGGGGGCGCACGCACGCGCGCACACACACACACACACACACACACACACACACACACATACATATATATCAATCCCAGCTCTTTCACACACAGAGATCTTTTTTTTTTGCGATTGTTTATCACTGGGGCTTATGGCCGGCTATGAAGCACCAGTTCTGGGCAGAGCAGCAGCTAAACCTCCCGGTCCTGTACCCTGGTTAGCAGGTCTTCAAACTGGGCAACAGTCAGCCTGAAGTACCGCTGGAACCGGCCGTCGTCCAGGCGCAGCTCCTGCAGGAGACGGTGGAACTCGCCGAGCTCACGCCGCCTCCGTAGGGTAGCATGCACCCAGAACCGACATCGGCGCCTAGCCCGCAGACGAAGCTGGGAACTTCTCCAGAGTAGATACAGTGCAGCGATGGTGGTTATCTCAGCCATGATCGACGAGAGAATGAAATGGCGGAAGAAATGTTGTTGTTTGGGCGAGCGCGACGCGATGCCGCGATGAGGCGTTTTTTGGCATATTGGACCGGCGTCAAAACTGGAGCGTCTAGCGCGACGCGATTTCATTTGTCGCGCGATTAAATCGCGTTCATCGCGTTTGGTGGGTACGCGGCGTAAAAGGTGGGCCGACGTCATATTAAACCCTATGGATTAGGAATGGGATGTCACTTTAGTTCATATGCCATCAAGGCATTGAAGTGTATACTTTTGGCATATATATATATATATATATATATATATATATATATATGTATATATATATATTTACACACACACATACTTGCTCACATACTGTATATACTGTATACTGTCTTATATACAAGCAACAAGTTTGTGTTTGTTCTGGGCTACTGTAGAAATATGAAGAAGACCCACCCCCAATGTAGACATGAACAGCTCATTCTAAGCAATTTCCGGTCATACACTGATGAATATATTCTTAAAAATATCAATAGCCTACACACTGTTGCTTTAAAGACACCTCTTTCAGAAACACACCTTTACATATTACTATTACTATTATAATACATATTTCAGCCATCATAAGTTAAGGTGGGACAGACACAGCCCAGTTACTTCACTGTGTTACTGCTGTCAGACATTGAAGAGTGATTTCACTGTAGCACTTAAATACTACCTGTTAACAAAAGTCTTTCCTTCATGTCTGAACTGAGACGTCAATCAAACCTGTCCAACGACATGACAGAGACGTCTGTGGCGCGCCGCAACATTTAAACCACCACGCCTTCTACACAATCCTGAATTATATTGTTAATTAAATGTTCAATGTATTCATGAAATTGAGGGTTCGGCTTTCCTAACGGCATTTCAGTGTGTTCTTTCTATGTACAGCCTGTCAATTAGGACTGCGGTTGAGTCAGGTCATAGGAATGTGAACAACAACAACAACAAAACTTTATTCTGAACCCAAGGCATTTTAGAGGCATTCTGAGTGCTCCCATGCCATTCTTACACCTGTTACTATGTTACAAAATGCAATCATTGTTCAGGTTTGCTCTTTAACACAGTGTATCACACAACACAAGATTGTTCACATCAGAAGCGTCACCTTCTGGATGTTTGCTTTAGGTGAGGGGGAACCAACTTGACCTCGTCTTCACAAGATCCTGTGGCATCTCGGCACTCTCTTACCCCTTTTCCACCAACGCGAACCTAGTTCAAGAGCCGGGCCGGTGCCGTGCTGGTTCGCGGTTAGTTCAATTTGCGAACCGTCCGAGAACCTGTTTGCGTTTCCACCGGCTAGAGAGCCCAGAGAGCCACGTCATTACGTCACTGTATACGTCTGAGGTTTCCCCGCAGCGCCCATTTCAAGCATAGCAGACATGTCTCTTCAGAAAGTGTTTATTTTGGCAAATAATACAATAACAATAAAATACACAAAATACTATATACTAAATCACAACATTTTTTACAGTGTAGAACAGTGTGTGATCAATAGATCAGAGTGTTTGATGTTTAGTCATCTGCAGGTTGGACCTCCGTTCAATATCGCCGATGTCTGACAGCTCTACAAACACAAACCAGAGAACAGCGGTTTAATCACAAACGTGTCCACGACGCTGCGAACACAGATGTTAAGTTACGTTTGTAGTTGGTAACGTTTAGTGAACCAACGGCAGTCAGAAAGTGGCATGCTAACGTTGTTGTTAGCAATATCCCGCTAGCGGGCTAGCTAGCCGGTCAGCTTACATTACCCGAGGAAGCAAAGCCACTAGTTGCTGCTGTTACGAACGTAATCACTAGCTTGGTAAACTAAACAGAAATGTGTCGTTGGTTTGCAACGAGGTGAAACAATTCAAAAGTGAAACTTACCGGGAAGAGTAACGTTAGTAAAACTCCGCACTCCGCAGCGGCGTATTTTCCCCCGTTGCCTCGAGCGTTAACCCCGCCCCCAGCCCCTAACGTAAGCCGGGCCCAGTTCCAGCCCAGCAAAGAGTTGGGGCCGCTCGGGAACCAGTTTTCCAGGCCGAGAGCCGGCTCTTTGTCTGTGGAAACAGGAAGAACTGGTTCGCGATTGGGCACCGGCTCCGAACCGGCCCTCAAAATGCCTCGGTGGAAAAGGGGTATCTGTTACCCCACTCACCATGTCCGACCACCACTTTGTGACTTTCTCTCTCCCAATAAAGTCCACCACGTCCCTCCCCTCTATGCCTCGAACTGTCACCACCCGCCACAACCTGAAATCCCTCACTCCCTCCGCTCTCTCCTCAACTGTCCTTTCCTCACTACCATCCACAGAAAAATTCTCCTTAATGCCTACTGAGGAAGCCTCCTCCATCCTGTTGTCCTCACTCTCCTCTTCTTTGGACGCTCTCTGTCCCCTCACCTCACCACCAGCGCGATCATCTCCCTCCCCTCTCTGGCTGTCCGAACCTCTGCGAACCAACAGATCATTGTTGCGAGCAGCAAAGAGAAAATGGAAAGAAATCAGGCCAGGCCTTGATGACCTTGCCCAACACCTCCTCTCTGACTTGACCTCAACTGTATTGGCAGCTAGATCTGCCTTCTTCCTGTCAAGGATCAACTCTTCCACCTCCAACCCCTCCCCATCCTTCCTCCCTCACTGCTGATGACTTTGAAACTTATTTTACTAAAAAAGTGAAAGACATCAGCTCGTCATTCACTCCTATAACCACCCAGAAACCATCTCTCCCGACTCTCAACTCTGATGGCCTTACCAGCTTTAGCCCCCACTCCTCGGATGACATTCACACACTTGTTACGTCTAACCGTGCCACCACCTGCTCCCTTGACCCGATTCCCTCCTCTCTTCTCTAAGACATCTCACACGACATCTTGCCATTCCTCACCACCCTGATCAACTCCTCCCTCACCTCAGGTGTCATTACAGAAGTTTTCAAAACAGCTACAGTGAAGCAACTCCTGGAAAAAAAAACACCCTAGACGCTGCTGACATCCAAAGCTACAGACCTGTATCTCTTCTTTCATGCCTCTCTAAAACTCTGGAATGTGCCGCCTACAACCAACTGTCATTCTATCTCTCACAGAACAACCTCCTTCACCCTAATCGATTCAGGACTGCTCACTCCATTGAGACGGCCCTCCTCACAGTGACCGAGTCCCTGCGAGACGCCAGAGCCTCGTCCCACTCCTCCGTTCTCATTCTCCTCGACCTATTTGCTGCATTTGACACAGTCAACCACAAAATCCTCCTCTCCACTCTGGCTGAACTTGGCATAACTGACTCTGCTCTCACCTGGTTTACATCATACCTGACAAATCACACCTTTGAGGTCACATGGAATGGCTCTATGTCCAAACCCTGCTCTCTGGAAACGGGTGTCCCTCAAGGCTCAGTACTAGGACCATTTATGATCTCTTTATACACCAGATCACTAGGCTCTGTAATCACATCACATGGATTCTCCTACAATTGTTACGCAGAGACATCCAGCCGTTCCTCTCTTTTCCCCCAACCTCCAAGACTCACATTGCAACTTGCATCTTTGAATGTGGAAGACATCCAGAGCCACAGTAACTGGACAACTGTGCATCCCCTCAAGCTTGACTTACATAAAAACAAACTCCTCTTCATCCCAGGGAAAGACTGCCATTGCATGGACCTGTCGGTCACTGTCAAGGACATGCAGAATTGCCTTCGTCAACTGCTAGGAACCTGGGTGTAATCCTCGACGACCAAATATCCTGCACCCCCAACATCACTGCTGTGGCCCGATCCTGCAGACTTGCACTCTACAGGATCCGGTCTTTCCTCACAAACGCAACTCCTGGTCAAAGCACTGGTCATCTCCCACCTTGAATACTGCAACTCTCTCCTGGCTGGACTCCTGGCCTCAGCTACTAAACCATTGCAGGGTATCCAGAATGCTACAACACGCCTTGTCTTCAATCTACCCAAATTCTCCCATGTGACCCCCTCCTGTGTGACCTCCCTGTTGCAGCCCGCATCCAATTCAAGACGATGGCACTGGCCTTCAAGGCCACCAATGGTACGGCACCCATCTACCCCCAAACACTGGTGAAACTACATGCCCCAACGCGAGCATTCGCTCCTCTTCTTCAGCTGGCCGGCTGGTACCACCATCGCTGAAATCAAACAAATGTTGAGGAGCAAAGTCCGGACTCTTCTCTGTTCTGCCACCTCACGATCTGGAACGATCTCCCGACCAATGTCAGGACAGCAGAGTTACTTGCCATCTTCCACAAAAACTCAAGACTCACCTGTTCGGACTTCACCCCGAGTCTGCATAGCATGACTCACTCCTTCTTCTTCTCCTCACTTCTGTGGTCTTACATATAGCACTTTGATCATAGCACTGTTGTACATAAGGTATCCTTGTTGAACAGCAACTTCTTTACTCAGATGCAACGTCACATCACACATCACAAAAAATGAGTATGTTGCTGTTCCTTGAGTTTGTCTGATGATTTCGGTGTTGGACCCTATGGAAAGAAGTCTCTGAATCTCGTTGTCTCTCCAGTTTCATTGGTGCCTTTGTGAATTTGATGTTTGATTTACTTCTCGGTTAACACGAGGGAAGTTGAAACATCATCAAAACAGCCATTGGAACTATTTGGAATATGACTGGCACTTATCACACATTGTCTGTAGATCATTTTCTAAAAGCTAACACAGACCATGATGCCTTTTGAAAATGATTATATATGGATATTTGCATTTTTCAAATTCATCCGAATTAGTGTAAATTAATTTTCATCCTACATAAGGCCCCCCACTGCTTGTTGGGGGGCTCCCCACCTCCCAGACCCCCTCCGTCAGTCCTGCTGAATGGGCCACCAGCTGGATGCTGTAAAATCACCTCGAGCACTCAGTAACCTTCAGTGTTGAGTGTCATGGGCTTAAGAGATGATTGTGGTGTCTTTGATGAGCAAAGGTGCCTCATCTCACACCTCCGTTTTAAAACTTCAAGAGACAAGCACTCAGCTCCCAGGAATGAGGATATTAGCTTGTCAGTGGGGTGACAAGTTTAGCACAATAGGGCCGTTTTGGCTGGAGTGTATATATTGGGTGTGTCAAAGGGTTGGAGGGGAGCAGTCACATACTATTAGGCTCATGTTGGTGCTTTCAAGCTGGGTTTTTTTGTGGGTTGGATTCCTCATCAATTAAACCATTTGAGAACGCCAGGCTTTTTCTGCATATCCAATCAGTTGTTTACAGTTTGGTTAGTTTATCTTAGAGACAAAACTTTCAGAAAATCAAATGTTTCAGCATGCGTACAGAAGGTCAATGGATGAATTCCAATTTTTCCCTGAAGCATCACAGGTTAAAGTCCAGCTGCAGCGTTTCATATCATGTGTTGGAGTCAAGAGAAGGCTCGTACATTGTGCCGCCTTCGTGGTTATCGTTTCTCATCTCAGGCGTGAATGCTGAGTGAGTATCTATAAGACATAATGTATTCTCCACACTTACATCTCTCTCATCCTTCCCCTACTCCGTATTTCTCCCAGTTCCTCCAGTTGCAAACAACGCATTACTTTGACTGACAGCTCCAATCATTCTGCTGCGTTTGCTTGGCAAGTTCAAAATGTGACTGACACTCAGCTCATTGGATGGGGGAGGGGGAGAAGGGGCAAGAAATTAAACAGAAAACAAAATCCTCCCTGCCTGACAACTCCCCCCAACCCCCCACTTCTTCTCTCCTTCTTCTCCATCCTTTTCCATCATCCTTCCATTCCTGTCACTTCTTTTTCCCCCCCCGCAAAATCCGTTTTGATAGCAAATCACCACGGGCCCGCCAAATGACAGATAATCCTTCACAGTTTTATCACTAAACCCTCTTCTTCTTATGTTGTCTCGCAGCATGTACAGTACGTACAGCTGCCATGTTTGCTGATACAATCTGCCATAATAAAAATGTTTTTTTTGCCAGGACAATATTCTTATAACAATATTCCCTTTCCTACCATAGGACCAATGGAGCACTCAAGTTTGTGTTCCACTCAGATACTTGACAGAACGTCAAGGCCGCACCCTTTTTGGGGGGATAGAAAACTGAAGATCCAACAGATATTAACCTATTGGCATGATTGCATTCATGTCTTGAATGTATTGTGTTTACAAACAAACATTTATTTCATATATGTCCATGCCTGAGTGTTTGCAATACCTTAATGAAGGCCATCATGCCCCTTCAATTTTCATCCAAGTGGATCAATCACCCAACACAGTGGCTGGATATTGGTAATCTGGTCACCTATGCTAATTTTATTGGATCATCAGGTATCATTAGGTGGTGATGGTGTTGGGGGCTGGGAGGGGTTGTTCCAAACACATATACTGGAAATGAAGTTTTTCAAATTCATCTCCAGAATGTCTTTGTCAAAGACGTCAGAAATATGCATTTATATATAATAATTTATTAATAATATAATATATAATATATTTTTTTATGTGGGCTACATGATGGTGTAGTGGGCAGCTCTGTCGCCTCACAGCGAGAGGGTCCCAGGTTCAATTCCAGAGTCGGCCCCGGGTTCCTTCTGTGTGGAGTTTGCATGTTCTCCCTGTGTAAGTGTGGGTTCTCTTTGGGTTCTCCGGCTTCCTCCCACAGTCCAAAGACATGAAGGATGGGGATAGGTTCATTGGTGACTCTTAATGTCCCGTAGGTGTGAATGTGAGTGTGAATGGTTGTTTGTCTCTACTTGTTGGCCCTGTGATAGACTGGTTACCTGTCCAGGTGAACCCTGCATTCACCCAATGACAGCTGGGATCGGCTCCCCCCCGCGACCCTGAATACAGGATAAGTGGTAGACAATGGATGGATGGATTCATTCATTGAAACGATTTGTCTCCATAGTGACATGTGTATTAGCAGCATATCCAAATGATCATGGCAGATCCTGTTAAATGATATTTAAGCAGCAGAACACTGTTTATAAGACTAGTCTGAAAATCATGCTCTAACTGTAATATATGAGCCTAATGATTTCATTATCACAGACAGAGTAGGACATTTCAGGCCCAGATTTCTGTATTTTTACTGTGAATCTGGAATTATATGTTCACTGAACTGTTTGTTCCAACCTTTAACTGCATAATTTATATAAATATTGTACAAAATATTGTGCAAAATATTTTAGATATCGACACCAATGTGGAATGAGAGACAGTGTGTTGTTTCTGTCTTGTCATTCCTCTCTAGCCCCTTTTAGACAGATGATCCCGCAGTAATGGCGGAAAGGCGAGTCAAACAGAGGCGAGAGAGGGGGGCATTATTCTGGTAAAAAAGTTTGCTACTTTATTACGATGCTAACAAACAACCGCTAGCTAACTTCCCATGAATGTAGGCGGGGCGTAATAACGGCAGAATACTCCCGCAATGAAAAGGTAGTCTAAAAGGGGCTAGTGTCACTTACCACAGACAATTAATATGCACATTTTCTCCCTTTGTTCTTTTGTGGTATGACACATGTGCTTAGTACAAAGCTGCCATAACCCTACACACAAAGGTTACTGAAATAGTGCAGTTTCCTGAGCTTGAACCTGAATCTACGGAATTATTTTAGGCAGGTCGGATTTCCCTCTTTCGTATATATTATACCGGCCTCCCAATATGCATGCATACAGTGTATATAGATGATAAACCGTAGGGAGTACCCTGCTTTCGCAGCTGGGATCAGCGTACTTATATCTAGGAAAAGTAATGCATCATAATTAGTATCGTAATTACTTAAAACTAGCATTTACAAGGCGTATATCTTAAAACGTTACCAAATCAAAATTTGGTTACAAACACAAAACATTAAAGTGAAACAGTCGCGATTATGCCTAGGCAACTAATTAGTTTTGTTTTGTTCGGGTTTCGTTAAGACATCGTGGTTGGACTTTCTCACTTGTAACTTGTGTGTTATTTTAACTCACTAGTTCTGAGTGTATTCACACGTACCTAGCACAGACTTAATTATGTGGAATGACACGCCAAGAGCAACAACGCTGTTGTCATAGCTCATGAAATGCGTTGTGAGGCCAGGCTGGTCTGTCAGGAACATAGATTCACCGAACACCGAACACGTATATCTAAATTCCTACTTGTCAGAAATAAAATTTGGGCCATAAAGACAAAGAAAGCAAACACCAACAACATACTGTATATGCTAATTTCTTTGCAGAAACAAATTTGTGTTTCAGGTTGACAGAAGCTACTTTGAAAACTGTCAAACAGGCATTGACAGTCATGTCAGCCCTTTAATTTACCTATTACAAGACAATTGTCTCTATTAAATAGGGAACATGCTTTGTATCATCTACACATAATAACTGATTATTACTAACTATAATATATTGTTGTCAGTCTCACGGCAAATAGTGTAACAAGTGGGCTTGGCTGGATCATCAAAGAGAGCAACGCCTCAAAGCAGTGCTGACGTGAATATGGACGTGAGAAAGTAAGATGAGGAATTAACCCAATGACTTACTCTGGAAAGCTCTGCCTCCAATAATGGGTTTGGCCTGAGGGATGACTGTGATCCAGCAGAGGGAATGAACAGTACAGAGCCTCGGTTCCTCTTGTTTGTTCAGCACATTTGCTTAAAATCGTCATCTGATGAAGAGCTAAATCCTACAAGTCCTTTGTTCCGCACTCGATATAAAGGAGGCCTGAGAAGTCATTCACACACCTGCACAAAGCATACTGCCCCCGCCCTTCTTCTTTAGGTCGAACAGGCTTTCTTACACGGATGACGATCTCAGAGACAGGGGGGATGTGTAGAAGCACACAACCATACAGGAAACAATAAGTTGGGGAAAGAAAGGCTAGAAGATGCAGAGGGATAAAGGGGGCGGATGGAAGCAAAGTTGAGAAGACGAAAGAAAATGATGTGGTGTGAAAAAGAAAATGTGTTGTGTAATATGTAAAGTATGAAAAATAAGGGTTTTTGGATGAGCATAACACTCTGACACATTGAATTCGCAGCAGCATAAAGGTATTAAATAATAATCTCACAGCCCTTTGCCCCCAAACACAGCTAGAGGGATGTTTGTGTACACCTTTGTTTGATCTTTGTGGCATTGTGGATTGTAAGTACAGTATGTGGATGCTTTCCAGTGTGTGTGTGTGTGTGTGTGTGTGTGTGTGTACGCACACACCACATGTGCAAGAGTGTGCCGTTGTGAGAAAAACAATGTTATGTTGGATTTGCAGGGAAATGGGATTTATGTTGTGGAACTTTGATCACCAAAAGGCTTTGGTATTCGACACAACAATAATTCTCATTGAGCTCAGCTTAAATAAATGATGTGCCTTTTGTGAGTGTCCGATCGGTGTTGGACTTGAAACAGGGCTGTGGCTACACTTGACATGTCTATGGATCTTTGGAGACCAAACTCCAAAAAGGCCTATTAATGGGTGCTTCATTTATTGGAAGTAACAATGCATTTTTAAACATGCCTGATTTGGTTCTGTCTACGAGTACCAATTGATACAACGCTCATGATGGTAGTTAAGTTTACAACTGTGCTAATGCCACATACTCACAAACACACACTTAGGTGCATGTGTGAGATGACTCACAACAACAATGGCAGCTCCCGAAGATTTTAGTGTGGATGTTGCGAGAGCATCAGTTTTATCAGAATTAGAGAGTATGTTTTAATTGCAACAAGAGAAAATGAAGAATTGGGTGTGGTTCTAAAATACCTCAAATCCAAACAGAAGCGCTAACCGTATACTGAGAATAGCACCCAGACAGGACTGGATCTCTCAGTCCTAACAGGAACTTTTCGAACATTACCCCAGAAATGAATGACATGCTACTTGGCAATGGAACCATGCTAGGTTAGAATTCCCACTGTAGGTAGTTATGCTAACATAATAATGTCTACATCTTAGAGCAAGCAAACATTCAATCCATTCTTTCCCCTTATTTGCTAACTCGCTGTGATGAAAAGGTCAGAGCTGCAGCCCTGGAGCTGAAGGAAACTGCCTTTGCTCATGGGCGCTTCAGTAGAGGATACACCCGGACCTTGACCTTGGGTCCTCCTGTTCAAGAGCAGATTCTCCCTACTCACCAGAGATATAATATATCGAATCACAACCAATAAAAAAAGGAGACATAATGTGAGATCTCATTTCAGAAGGGCAAGAAAGAGTTTACAAAGAATGAGAAGTGGGATTTCTGTTTGCGTGTGTGAAGGAAACAAGGTCTGTGTTTCTCATTATGTTTTGTGTAAGCAGTGAAATCGTGCACACGCAATTTTACAGCTGTATTATAGGATGAAGTCATCTAAAAATCAGCACACGCTCTCATAATGTAGTTTACCATATAAGGTCAAGACTGCTGACAAACATTCAAGCCGCTTAAATTCAGATCACTTAAACACACTAAGGGCACATACAAACCAGCCTGAGTGGAGCGTTTACATCTGTGGTGCGGTGCGTTGTTGTGTTTGGTGTGAATACCGGACTAGAATTCTGGTGCGGGCCACCACCCTCTGGTCCACCTGGCAAGGGTGGTCTCCAACCGCTGTTTAGCGAACTCTGGAGCTGTTATGGAGCATTTATGTCACTTCATCCGTTAAAAAAAAACTTGGGACTAGAAGCCTTATGAGCATGTGTTACCACTGGATCTGACAAATTTACTGTTCATTAGACCAAAAATGAGACAGTAATTAGCTAGTGAGTGTAGCCCACAGTCCCTCGTCTTCACTCCCGCCGCTAGGAGACTAGTTTGCTGGCAGATGAGCGGTCGGCAGCTGTTTGAGTTGAGCTCTACCTCCTGTTTCACTCAATTTGCAGGTTACAAATTACACAATGTTCCTTTCTGGAAGCACGTCTGTAAATCTAATGAAAGTACAGGTTGGTTTTTAAGCATGTATACACTTTGATTTCCTGCCATCTTCGCCTTTACAGAAAAGACAGGCAGTCTGTCAGGAGAAGAATTCCTCCCAGCAGGCCTGCTGAAATGAACGACCTGCCAGACCATGGACTTGGTTTTAATAGCAGCTCACACAAACACTGTAAATTTACAGCTGGGAACTGCTCACTGAAAAGAACCTCAAATTTGCGAAAGCCATAAGTCCAGTCAGCAGTCTCTCACTCTAACCATGTCTCCATCCTGTTCTCTCACACTCCTTCAGTAGATAAGTGACTCTCTCTCTCTCTCTTTCTCTGTCTTACATAAGTAGTAAACCTGCACATGACCATCCACACAGCTCTGGTAATCAGTGGGGCTGTGCACACTCGACATGGCTAAATGTTGTCATTTAAAAGCAGTCGTTAGACATGTTAGCAGCTTAGCTCTAGTGATGTCAATAAAAGCTTAGTTCACCACTTTGGTCCAGACCAGGCAGCAACATCTGGTTCTGCAAAGCCATGTTGGTATAAACATGTAGATTTTTAAATTTGGTGATTCTGAGCACTTGTCACTTTCATGACTCATTGTCCATTTTGGCAAGTTAGTTTAAAATATACTTCAATCCAGCAAGATGCCATTTTGTAAATTACGGTATATTTAGAGTAAAATAGACAATATGCTTTAGGGCGGGACTACCATGTGATTGACAGGTTACTACCACACTGCCAATACAGTTAGCTACCAAGATGACTTTAACACGTAAGTTGACTTGAATTATGAAGCTGCCCCCGCGACCCGGTCCCGGATAAGCGGAGGAAAATGGATGGATGGATGGACTTTGTTAGCAGCTTCACACCAGAATCCAGATGGATCCAGATCCAGTAAGGCTGCTGCTCGGGGTGCCGCTCTGCTGCTTGAACCAGAGAGAGTGTGACTTGTAACACAACGGCGTTGGCAGTAGTGTGACGTAGTAAATAAGTGTCGGAAACACAACTATCCCCAGTACACCAAAACAACAATGGAAGATGAACCCAGACTTGAGGTAATTTTCGTCAAGCGCAAGCAAAGTCAACATGTTGATGCACACAATGGTTGCCACTACTGCTGGCTTTCGATCTTCTTCTTCAGGATAATGTTATATAATAACTGAGCTTTTTATATCCCCCTGGTGGCAGGTCGAGCACATAACACGTCTTCAATATGGGCTAAACACTATACATTTCTCTTTATACATCCACAGCCTGACAGAGCTGGCTACCAGCATGCATGGCTATCATCTTGTTACAATCACAATGGCAGATGGTTTGTGTGCTATGAAAGGTTCAAGCAAAGACTTGTGTTAACATTTATGTTGAGGCAGATTTGCGATTGAAAAATGGAAACAATCTGTCTTAAACAACAGAAGATGATGGCAGTAACTGCCAGCATCTAAAGGGTTATTACATTTACAGTGCAACTTGAGTTATCCTGCTGTCAACATCTCCAATGGAGCCGTCCAACACGGTCAGTCCCCCACGATGACTTTGAACCTCCCCTAACCAGCTAACTTACTTACATGTGGGATATTAAAAAAAAGTAATCCACCTGCAAATTAAATATAAAATCCCATCATCATCTAACCAGCCTTGGTGAGGGATCAGGATGTTCTTCTGTCCACAATTTATCGCTGTTCTCCTACTTTATAACCACCCATGGGGAATAGAAAGAAACACCTGATCTTTTTGAAACGCTCACATTTTGTGATGAAAGACTCAAGTCAGAGTTTTTTTCCGTCGAGAAAACCTACGTGTGAACCTCAGGAACCACGACTTTTCTCCACCGAGCCAAGCGGCGTTTCTCTGTCTATGCTCCTTGCTGGCACCTGGAGGTACTCAGCACTGACTCTAACATGGAGCTTTGAAATAGCAATCAATGCCTTTATACTGCAGGGAGGGCTCGTAAAAGTGTCGTTGGGAGGAATATATGATGTCGTATTTCACCCTCCCCTCCCTATTTTTAAACGCTGAGTTATGGCTGCAGAAATGTGTACCCATTAAAGGTGATATGATGTATTTTCTGCCTTGTTCAGAAACTCATTCATCACCATGGACCAAAAAGAAAACTGCACTTACTCTTTCACCCCTTCCTCTCCCATCTTCCCTCCAATCCTTACCCCGACACCATTCTTGTACTCTGTCTTGAGTAATTTACGATACACCGGTAGTGCAACCTCCTGGCAGGAACTGCAAGAGCAGCTTGCTCTTTCTCCTGGCAACTAAATAACCTTTTATAAAGGACCAAACTTGGCCATGTCATCTGCTGCTGCACATTAAGACAGGACAGAGCCGGACATGCGGATACAATCCTTCACACTCTTCTTTCTCAGGGTAACAGTGCTGAGATATGGAAGCCAAGTAAAGCCATTATAATTTGAATTTAATAAATACATTATTTATATAAAACTAAAAATATTAGTCCTTTCTTTACTTTCTGTGACATTTATAGAAGGTTATTTCAAATTCTGCTCAATATTCAAATATGAAATTCAAGTCTTTTTCTTGGATCACATGACTGACTGAGAATGTAATGTGAAGGTAGATGTTTGAATGTTCATCGTGAATTTTGGTGCCTTAAGTTTCACCAAAACTTTTTTGTATAGTTGACTTGAAATTTAAGATTCCAATAGGACTATTAATGACCAAGTTTTGAATATTTACATCTCTACAAGTATGATTTTTTACGTTTGTAGAAATTTCTGAATCTTAATTTTGTCTGAAACTATTTGGATCAGAATTAGAGAGTATGTGATGATTTCAGAAAGGCCGATGTGACATATCTATTACAATGATTTTATCAAAACATGTATTGTAAATGTGTATAAGAGATGTGGCCAGAACAGTTTCAACACAGGACGTGTTATCTAAGCATTAGCATTGTTAAATTAAAAAAATTAAAAAATAAGCTTGTTGAAATTAGCTAGCTCTGTCAAATGTATGTATGTATGTATATGCATGTTACGAGGACTTCAGAACCTTCCAGGATGTTTGTGAAACTGTGTCACTGTGTTCATAAGAGTTAAGTCAGGAAATGAGATGACGTAACTTCAAACAGATGGTTTTCAAAGTAAAATAGTTCAGCTCTCTAAATTCAGTGTTATCCATTTCAACATTTAGAAGAAGGTAATATGTTGTTTTAAAAAACTTTATTGCAGCCCGCCTTTGCTTCCTTACTAAAAGTACTGAAAAACCTGTGTGAGCTTGTGCTGAATATTAAATTACATAGGAGCTGCTGTATTCCCGTACCGCCTGTTCTTTACTCATTTGGGTGTGTGTTCAATATTTGCTGTATGGTGATGGCTCATAACCTTCATTGCATGCCAGTTTACTCTCTCCCGACCTCCTCTGTAAGTGGCAAATCAACAGAAGCTGTAATTATTACTCCTGTAACGGAACAGTTGAGTTGTTGCCGTTGCTGTTGCTACTGCTGTGTTTTGTAGTCAGTGTGTGTGTGTGTGTGTGTGTGTGTGTGCTGCTGTTGCATTCTGCTCCCAGTGTCTGCCGACAGAGGATTAATCGCCCAGCTGAGGCAGTAGCTAAGGTCAGCAAGGGAAATATTTCATAAGTGTCAGCTTGGCCCACAGCCCTCAACGCAGAGTTGGAAATGAGAATGCACGGTCGCATAACAAACGGCCGTGTGTGACTTTGCGAGGCATGCCGGGGGGAGGGGGGGGGGGGGGGGGATGATATATGGCAGTGCTTCACTTTCATGTATTCATCTGAGCTGGTGAATTACTACCAGGGACAAGCACGGTGCTTTGTCACCACAAGGACCCAGTTGAGAGAAATATTTTGGCCACACGAGGTCTTGTCTGGAATGCGTTTTCCATTACTGACTGTTCTTTAACTCCTGGGTTTTTTTTCGGGGGGGGGGGGGTAAATAAAAGTAATTCCCAACTTCTGCTTCGCCACATTTAGTTCGATTCAATAAAACAGTTCGTTTAAAAAAAAAACCAACTCCATGTGCTGTTTTCCATTAGGCCTAAAACGCTCTTCTAAATTGACTTTGTCATTTTCCCTCCGTTTAATACTCTCACTGTTGCAGGTTTCTCTGCTCCTGCGGTGACCCAGGGTTGGCAAGCACATGCAGGGAGATTAATGACATGGGCGGGCCGCTTCAATAACCGATTGTTTGATGTGTCAAGCCTGAAGGGCGCTGATTTACTTACACATTGGTCGGCTTTTAATTGAGCGATGCCATCCCTTGTCACATCGAAGCTGTGGCATCCGACATGACTCGGCCTCGCTGCGGGCCACGATGACTGACATGCACCGCTGAGCCTCGCCCGTCCTTCGTCATCGTACTCGGTTATGTTTGGCACGAACTCTGTGGCTCCTGCAGCCTCCGGTAACTCCTGTTGTTTATCAGGTCACGGGTGCCACAGTCTTAGTGGGGCTACGTTGGAGAAGCTAGTTTTTGATTTCATGACAAAAGCCATTTCAAAGATAGGAAAAGAGACCGATAGCATGTTCCCAGAAGCCTCCCCCTCAACAAAGGTTAGTGATGAAGACACGGAGACGGTGGCCATGTGTGCTGGAAGCAGCATTGACTTTAACAAGCGTGAGGAATTTGTGCTGGGAAGATTTTCTTTGCACGGCTTGTTATCGTTCCTTTTACCGAGACCTGTCACGGCTCCAGCTCGTGAATACCTCGATTGTGCTTCTATCAGAATGACCCCCCTCCGTCATCAGACCAATGGAAAGAAGAAAAAAAAAAACATCTTTTCATGTCATCTGAAATTTCACACAACAATGTAGGACGATCTGATTCGAGGCAGACGGCGTCTGGCATGGCAGGGCCCCGTTCTCCCTCCTCCTCTTCCTCCTCCTCTTTCTCCTCCTCCTCGCTCCGTGCTCTTGATAACTTCTCCGTGTGGAGAACAATAGCGCCTTTTGTTTCCGAGTGCGGAGAGAGGACTTGAGGTTGCGTGGTTGTGGGCGGCTTACGTGCCTGTCTGCGAATGCGTTTCAGGTGTAGCGAGTACGACAAGGCGGAACCCTGTGCGGTGTGGGTTTCGGAAATAAAAGTGCCAATCTGCGAACAGAGAGGGAAGCCTATTATCCCGGTGTGATTATAATGCAGACAGATAGACGACAGGTAGGCAGAGTGGATAAGAGCGTTAGCTTGCGAGACGTGATGAGCTGACAAGAGAGACAATCTCCCTCCTAAACTGGAGAGATAAGGTTGTCAGCCCCAGCTCTGACTCTCTCTCACACACACACACACAAACACACACACACACACACACACGCACACACATACACGTACTGTATACGAAGGGCCCAAACACACGGGTTTAAGATGGCATCTTGCGCAGTATGGCCTGTCTGTTTGTGTGCAAAGGATACACTTCCGTGCGTGAAAGGATTAGTGTGCGTATGTCAAAGACAGAGGGAGAGGCGACCGCAGAAAGATAAACGAGGAAGTGTGAATATATTAAGTACACTGTGTAGATATTGTTTGTGGACCTTTCAGCTCAAGGAAATCCTTGTTTCAACATTCTGTCCCGGCTGGAATGTTGCCTGCGAGGCTCTTTTTAAGTGTTTGGGTCTAAATGCCATGTCTGCTACACCCCATGAAACTGTCTTAATCCACTTTTTTTCCCTTGGTTTTATTAGTGCTGGAGAAAACACTCGGGGTAGAGCAGAGCCCCAGCCTCAGGCCTCTATTCCCATTCCACACACCCCATAAGTCAGTCACAGATAATTAAATAGGAGTTATTTACACTGGTTTTCCCTCCTCTGCCTCTCTGGCGCTTTTATCATTTCTCTCCCCTTCTCTTTGTACAGTACTGCACGCAGCCAGACCTTGTCGAAATCTGGCTGACACCAGTGAAGGCCTGTGTAACTTGAAAAGAAAAAAAGAAACAAGGCTCTTATGAGCTCACATCAATGTCAGCCCCTCATTAAACAATCACACAGAGCATCTACACAACACTAATCCCCGTGTGTGCCGCAAAACACCTCAGCACTTCCAAACAGAGCACGAGACAAACGAGCAGATGAGGATTTGCTTGAGTCAGGTTTGAAGAATTCAGCTGCCTAATGTCAGCGTTATATATTTACTCTGGAGCCAGGCAAACAGCAACGTTTCAACACGGGGATGAATTAGGCCCCACCACGGAGCTGTGGCGTCCATTAAAGGCCTCAGAGGCTCTATAAATCACTAGATCACAGAGGCATGTGGGGTCCCCTCCTCCTTGCTCCTCCTCAGCCCCTATCAGCCCCATCCTGGGGGTTTTGTTTGGCTGCTGTTCCAGCCAAAACGCAATGCTTTCATACAGCCATGGGAAGGCATGGAAATGCCCCGAGGGCCAGCGGGACCTGGACATGCTGAGAAGCCTCTTTAACGGGAAAGCTGTCCTCTTAAAATATCCACAACAGGAAACAGCCATCAGTCATCGACACGCCAAAACAGCTGTTACCAGCCTACATCAAGGGGACACATGAAAGGAGTCGCTCCCTGTTGTTTGAGCCCTCCCTTGTTTCATTCTCTCGCTGCCTTTGTCTGGCTTTTCCCAATGCCCTCCTCTTTGGTCTCCTTTTAAACGCCCTCCCTTCCTTATGCAACTCCACCCACACTGCAAGCAACCCACTCGCCCTTTTTAACAAGTGGATGACTGTGTGATAAACAAGAGCGCTATCGGAAACGGCACAACTTAACTAGCAGTCTGCCTTGTAAAGAGATGACGGTGTAACCCTTTAAATCTGGTGGGAGAAAGCAGTTGTCATGCGTCACCTGTTTACGCGTCTCGGGCCGAGGCGCTGACAGAGTGTTTTAAACAAACAGACGGATTCAAAAGAAGATTGTGCCACACTTAGCCGCAGGCGGCCGTGCGCATTTGCGTTCACATATTCTCGGTTCCCTGCAGGTCATTGAAGCGTGAGCAGCAATGCGTGGCCCGATGAGTGATGACTAAGCCTAATGATGACAGGTCAAACAGTGGCGCTGTTGAGTGACGCTGAAGTGACTTCATCCTCCTCTGGGCTGCAGATAAATGGCAGCGGCCATTACAGCGGAGGAGCAGGCAGAGCGGTTTGATAAGGCCTGTCTGTGTTGAGAAATGTTCCAATCAACGAGCAGAGTCACTACTTTAAATGTTGTAATATCTTGGCTTTATCGGGTCGTTCGGGTCGAGCGTGGAGAATGAAATGAGGTGACTGGGATTACTGATGTGGCAACCAAGGAGGAATGTTTTTGTGCTCAAGCTCAAAAACATTTTGAGTTGTGTTGTAGACCACTTGTTTTTGCGGAGTGACTGTCAAAAAAAAAAAAAAATGAAGATATCATTTTACCCTCACACAGAAAATGCAATCACGTCAATTAGTTTCAATCTGGAAAAATGGAATCAGTCGCAGCTATAATGCAATAAAGTCATTGATATGCCAGAAATGATTATGGACAGATTTTTTTATTTAGAATTGAACACTATCTATTTACAGGAACGGCTGGCAGACGCACAGATATCTTGACCCTTACTGGGGATACCAGTATGTTATCACACCCTGTTTCGGGTCACATCTCTGATTCAGGATTCATATTTTGGCATGTTCAGTTTGCAGGTTGCTTATGGAGGTCAATGACACAGATTTCCACCCAGACATTACAGCCCGGGTATGAGGGTGAGGCGAGGAGCGAAGCCACGCCCCCTCACAGCGTCCCGCCCCTGCTTATGAATGCAGGCACTTGCGATTGGACGGCGGCTCGTCCCTTTGAAATCCCTCCCTTCACGTCGCCAGTATGTGGAAGGAGTGAGATACTGTGAGGGAGAGAGGGAGAGAGAGAGAGACTGCTGCAGAGGGACACAGATACACGCCGGAGGACTGTCACGCGCTCACACCAACCTCTGCGGGGATATTCCTTCACTTGCACTCCGTATTTGGATGAGCAGTAACTACTTATGGTGGGGGTTTTTCTTTGTTTTTGCTCCACTCCTCTTTTTCTTCAACACTGGACAAAGGATTATTTAGGATTAATTAGGTGGTCTCGAAGATCCCGATAGAGGATGACATTTGGGCAATTTGTTTCTCTTTAGAGCGAGTTTGGGTCTGACGCGGAGGACGCGCAGTGCGCAGCTACATGTCCTTCCGGATTACCGCACTCTATCTAACGTATCATCATGAAGCGTGCTGGTGAATGAATTTCGACCCCTCGCCACCTCCTTGCCCTCGTTACGTGCCATCGTTCCTCCGCGCGCGCTGATCCAGATGAGAGATCCCCCCGGTGGACCTGAGCCGCTTTTACGCAGACAGTCCCCGGAGCGCAGCGCCGCCGACGCCACCGGTGATCGACGCCGGACGGGAGCGGAGAGCCCGTTCGTTTCCATACTCGCTACTTGTCCTCCAACGGATCCCTTTCGTCAGTCCAAAAGGCTTCCCGTCCGGATCGTGAAGATGTTGACGGCGCACAGCGGCCACTTGCTGCACCCGGAGTATCTCCAGCCCCTCACATCCGCGCCAGTCAGCATTGAAGTAAGTTAACAAAAAATAATAATATTAGAAGAAATGTGGGTATCATCTCATGCCGCTTTTCTTCATAATATTAATCTGATGGTATAAATCCGTAGCCAAGTTTGAGTGTTACTCAAACTGACAAATATGCGCCATTTTACGCACGGCGTTTTGTTGGCAAGTTCGCAAGGCAGTTCAGAAATGTAAAAATACTGCAGTTAATATTATAAATTAAAAGTAAAACAGTCAGTTTATTTTACTGACATTATATATTATAAATAAACAGTCTCTTTACAAATGTAGGAGCCGTTTTTTTCCTTAAACTTATCATCCCGTGACATCCTTTGTTCACGAATACACAACTCAGGGTTGGGTTTGTGACTAATTACCTTGTTGTATAATTACCACAGTATTTTAATGTGTGCGTATTATAATAATGATAGGGTGTATATGTTTTATGATGCCAAAAAATGAATCGACTCTAAAACAAACACTTTCTTGCCCTCCCTTTTCCTTCTCCAGCTGGATGCCAAGAAGAGTCCTTTGGCTCTGCTGGCCCAGACCTGCTCTCAAATTGGCAAACCGGACCCCCCCTCCTCTTCCAAGCTGACCTCCCTCTCCTCAGGCAGTCTGGGAGACAAGGAGTCGTCCAGCCGATCCTCCAAGTCTGGAGAGCAGCACCAGTCCCAGGAGGACAAGTCCAGCTTCAAGCCTTACTCCAAGTCATCAAGCGACTGTCGTAAAGATGCTCTGGTGACAAAGGGCTCTTCAGATAAAGCAGCTTTCAGGGTGCCAAATGTAAGCTCCAGCAGTGGCGCTGCTTCATGTCCATCCTTCCCCCCCCATTCCCGGTCACCAAGCTCCAGCCCTCCTCCCCTGCACACTCAGAGCCAGCCCCACAGACAAAGCCATTCCCCCTCCACGCAGCCCCCGTCACACTCCCAGGCCCCGCACATGGACATCAAACCTGGGAGCTCAGAGCAGTCCAGCTCGGACAGTAATAACAACAGCGCTAGCAAAAAAGACTCGGATGCAGCTAAGTCGGGGATGGATGGGGCTCAGTTAGCCAACTCCAGCCACATACGGGCCAGCGCCAACTCCAGCAACGCCAGCTCTGCCAGCAGCCCGCGGCCGGAGAGCAAGGCCGACCCGCAGGTCTCCTCACAGCCTGGCTTGGGCTCTGGGCACATCGCCCCCGTCTCCCCATTTAAACCAGGACATTCTGTCTTCCCCTTGCCTCCTGCTACCATGGGATACCACGGCTCCATTGTGGGGGCCTACGCCGGGTACCCCTCCCAGTTTGTTCCTGGCTTGGATCACACCAAGTCTAGTTTGGGGCTCGGACTTCCAGGAAAGCACCCCAGTTCCAGCCCGCTCACTGGAGCTTCACCTCCGTCCCTGATGCAGGGCTTATGTCGGGACCCGTATTGTCTGACTTACCCCAACGCACCCCACCTAGGAGGAAGTAACTGCTCCACCTGCGTCCACGATCCCTCCAGCCTCAAGTCCGGTTACCCCCTGGTTTACCCCTCCCACCACCTCCATTCCCTGCACCCTAGCTCCTTGTCTTCCAGCACCGCCCCCAGCCTGACCCACCCCCTCTACACCTACGGCTTCATGCTCCCCAATGAGCCGCAGCCGCACGCCTGTAACTGGGTGTCTGTCGGAGGTCCCTGTGACAAGCGGTTCTCCACGTCAGAGGAGCTGCTAGCCCACTTGCGCACCCACACAGCCCTGCCCGGGATGATAGACAGTAAGCTGTTGTCGGCCTACCCGTCATCGGTGTCATCAACTGCCTCTTGCCATCTCCACCTGCCCCCACACAGCAGTCCAGGTACCCTACCCAGCTCCTTCTCCCTCAGAGGCTCTCCTGGCCTGAGCCTGGCTCGCTACCATCCCTACAGTAAATCCCACATGCCCGGAGCACCAGGACTTCCTATGAGTAGCCTCCCCTCCTCCTCAGCCTATTACTCCCCCTACGCCCTTTACAGTCAGAGACTGGGCTCAGCCTCAGCCCTTGGATACCAGTGATATCAGAAATATTGTTTACACCCACAGACTGCAGGCACCAGCTTGGACTCTCTGCAGCAGCACCGAAGATGGATTCTTGGGATCGGGGTCATCACCAGTACAGGGCATCGTGCCTGATGGCCTGCCTGCCAGGAATACCACCTGTTAGCTGCAAGATTGTGACTGGCGCTGCCGAGGCGAAAGACCCGGTGATGGATTGTCTTCTGCAGAACCAGCAGACTTTCATGATTAAAGACGGCAAGACACAAAGCTTGAAAATTATGGAATTGTGGGATTATTACAACAGTCTTGATTTTGGTTTTTGTTAAGTTTTTCTCTATATCTGTCTCCCAGAACTGAAAGTCTGTATTTATTTTTCACTCAAGCGCTTCAACTCGGGATGGGGGGAGCGGGGAGGGGGGTTGCTGTCCAAATAAATTGTTCTGAAATATACAAACTGAAAAAGAATGATTTAAGTATAGTACCATTATGCCTATCATACACTCTAAAAATAAAAACCTTGCACCACGATGAAGATGGACTGTGAAGCTTTATTCTGGGGACCTTTTCATCTGCTTTCCTCTCTGCTGTTGTATTTTTTTTTTTCTTTTCTTCCGCATCTTATTCAGACTCTGGAGAATTGCATGTCCATGAGAATTATCTCGAACAATGCCATTATTTTTATTTGTAAATATGCAAAGATGTAATATTTTTTCAAGCTTACTTGGGGGTCAGCAAGTTGGGGTCACCGACTCAAATGGTACAGAATTGAGAAAGAGACGACGTAAAAATAAAAACAATTTATGATGGCTGTGCTGTCCAACCAACAGGAAAGGTCTTATTTTGATAAATAAATGATACATGATTGCATTTCACCTTGTTTTCTTCCTTATTGTTTGCTATATTTAGTACCTTGAAGTGGCTTTTTGTCACAAGCGTCAGGGGATGGAGTAAATCTTGCCAGACTGCTGCACTGCACTTATCTAGGTCTATCTATCATTACGGCTGTTACGGCCACACGAAAATGTGGCTGTGTGTAATAATTCATGGCTCATATCAGTTGACAGGGCTGTCCATGGAGGGCAGGCCGGGTCACATTAGCCCTGTTAGCTAGTCTCTGAGGACTTCCATCCCTCCTCCTCTCTCCATCGCCCGCATTGCTTGTTGTTGTTGCGAGGGCAGCTTTTAATTGCTGATTCTTGTTTGCGAGGCCTGAAAACAGCCTCCTCAGCAGAGTGGATGGCTGCGTGGAGTGGCCGCTGGGTCACTGGGACTTCAATAATGACCTGAGGGAGGTGTCGACCTAGGACCTCCTCACGGTCTGACGGATTGGTCTGCAACACAAAGGCCAGAGCTGACAATGGGAGGCGGTTAATAGAGAAATATTCATCAAAGTCCTGACATTTCCCCTGAGGAGCGCCGGCTCTCTTACAGGAACCGCAAACATGGAGGCCTCCTGTTCTGACGCGAAGAGCCATTTACTTGCTGCTCTCTGCTGCTCTGTGGTTTCACTGAAGTCAGCGTTCTGGACTGAGAGCCCGCTAGACACTAATTTGAGGGGAAGGAGTCGGTCTATCTTAAAGCCACACCGCTGCCATTAGAGCGTTTCGGCCTTGATAATGTGTCTGCGTCTCCGCTCTATTTGGCTGTCAGGTTGTAGGTTGCACAGAGCGAAGAGGCTGCAGTCTCCAAGGCGGCTATTGACCCCGACTCCCAGACTCCTCCACTCTCGCGGTTCATTAGCACTCCAGACAGGAGAAAGGCGAGCACAGGTGTCACTTGACAGGACCATTAACAAAATGGATGACCCTCCCAAACCACATCCAGCCCCTGCCACACCAGCAAGGTCACGGCGCCCTGATCACCGCTCTGGGTAGCTCTTTGGGACGATACACTTATTTTTCATCTTTAGAAGCTGGAGCCGGGATTTCTTGTTGCCGATTTAAAAAAAAAAATTGTTTTATGGACTTAGATAAAATAGGTCAAGGATATTCCGGTTTTAATCCTGTATTGCACTTCTTCCTATCTTGCAGCGTGCCACTAGACATGCACTGGGCTGTGTTGCCCCCTAAAGTTGTGTTGGTGAAGTACAGGTGAAATCAGTGTAAGAAGGGCAGGTACCTCGCTCACACATCCACGGCGCTATCTCATTTACAGACTGTAGATAGTGGCCTGGTTACATTGGCTTGGATCTGCAGATGATTCACACTGGAGGTCATGCAGAGGGGAGAACTTTCAATCTTGTCGAGGAGGTGGAATTAATTCCACTGTTGCCAGTTTACACTCGTTCATCAAATGCCTCACTATTCTCCCTTTCCCCACGCTCATCAATCTCCCCCATCTATCTCTCCCCCACCCCGCCCAACACACACACACACACACACACACATACACTCCCGCAGCTGAGTCAACACCCACACACTCCAATTATGTCGCCTGTGTGAGGCTGTGTGTGTGTGTGTGTGTGTGTGTGTGTGTGTGTGTGGTAGTATGTGTGTGTATTCAGGCTCCAATCCTTTGTCCACGGACGGTGGCACATGTGAGGCTGAATTTTGAAACGGTGAGTTGAGTTACAAAACCCTCCAGTTTTAATATTTAAGTCCAGTCCCTCTGAGAAAAAAAAGTTAAAATATGAGCCAAACCTCAGGGATATTTCTGGAGATTTAAACCTCAAAATTGTCATCATGTTTTTAAAATGAAGGAATTAATACCATATCAAAACATGACTTGCTGTCTCTCTCTCTGGTTTTGGTACACATTGCCAAAATACACTGCAAGGGGTACACTGCAAGAATATCAAATTCCCAAAGAAATGTTGTATTAGGATGTTTCTCACACAAATAGAAAGCTATTCCATTGTAACTAAACTGCACAGTGTACAGGGCTTTTTCACCTTCTTCAGGGGTTTTATTGAAACAAATGGCAATATACAAACACACGTGGACGTGAATACTCTGCACCTCACCATTTTTAAAGTAACATTGTACATATATATGTAAACAATGTACATATACACATTGTATAGCAACTGACACGGTATACAGAGTGAGATAGTCCTCACAGGGCCAGCAGGGAGGTGCATGGGTCTAACAAACACAGGACTCTTATCCAGGAGACCGCTGTTCGTGTCCAGTACGATACGGAAATATTTTGTCGTGTTGTCACATGAGGCGTTACTATAGTTAGTCACGTGAATCATTAGTGAAGTTGTGAGCTGTGTTCCAAACTAGCATCCTTTGGAGGATTGCATTTGAAGACATGCGTCATATAAAAAGAATAAATGATGATCTCTGGCTCCATTCAATCATATAACGTCAGTTATCTCTTCTGTGCTCTTTCTTGTCAACCACAGCTGGTTGCTATAGGAGACCGGACCGGCAAAGGTGACGCAAACACGAAATCCTCTGTAGACCAGATGTCTCATCTCGATGAAGGCTGTATCCTCCGAAGGATGTGGCTGCTGAACTGGGACACAGTTAACATCAACCACACTAGTTTTTAGTTTAGTTTAGTTTAGTTTAGTTTAGTTTAGTTTAGTTAAATTAAGTTAAGTTAAGTTTAGTTAATTTAAGTTAAGGAAAGTTAAGTTAAGTTTGGTTTAATAAGCATTTAAAACAATATATATTTTGGCACACCTAACACACCAGTTTGAAGCTTAGGTGCCCTGACCAAGCAGTGTTATTTGATGCACTGGTTAAAAAATGTGTCGCATGTGTGTGTGTGTGTGTGTGTGTGTGTGTGTTGTGTGTTAGCTTAGCATGAAGACTGGTAAAAAGAGGCGAACTGTCCTGTCCAGAACTAACAAAATCCACCAAACACAGACCACCTTGTTGTGAGCGGTTTCATGTAGGAACTATGGTGGAAAGAAAACATTTCCCACATGAAACTGCTCTCATCAAGGTCTGTGGATTATCCTGAGTGACCGGGTCAATATGTCTGGACAGAGACTGTGTTGAGTTTGTCAAGCGTATATTTTTGGCCGCATCGTTCCGTTATATTAGAGAGAAGTCAGACATCTGTAAGGCCAATATCTCCACACCCAAACAATCTGATTGATAAATACTGTAGGAGGTCTTTATTTTGGGTTGAACTGTCCCCTTAAAAGTTCACTAATAAACACAGCTAGTAAGGTAACAGATGTAGGGTTGTTGGCGTGGTGGTGGTACGAGAGCGATGGAAGTAATCAGAGTAGAGATAGTGATGGTGATGAAGGGGACTAATATCCCCCCCCATGCGTCAGTGCAGAGATGGTGCAGAGTGCCACTGTGAGGTCCTGAGCAGCCGGCTGACAGGCCTGGTGATTAATGACGACAGGGTGTGGAGCTGCTCTTCAATTAGACGCCAGCTCTACCCCGGCTCACCATTCCTGCTGACAGCTAGGACAGAGAGAGAGAGAGAGAGCTGGGTACTCAGTCTCTCTCTCTCTCTCTCCCTCTCTCTCTGTGTCTCCAGAACAAAACATTAACCTCAACTCCATGACTACCACCTCTGTGTTTAACATCAGGACACAATACAGAGCCTTCGGCATCCAACAGTGACCGCAGTGTTAAAGCAACCCAGATGGCGTGAACACATCCCTCATCAGGGCCTGTCACACAACCTCTGCTTTATTTCTCCACAGAAACCCAGTGACGGACTATTTTACACGGCTGCTTCCACTCCTCTCCCCATCCATTGCTGTGAAAACCACACCAGGCATCCAGGTTGTTGAGCATGGGTCGGGTGCTGGTTATTCGGAGATACTTCCTCCCTCGATTACAAGCAGCTCGCCAGCGACGTTGCCTTGATCAGATGAATAAGACAATGATCACTAATTAAGCTGCTTTTTATTGGGGTGTATTTGGTTCTGCAAGCTTGTAAACATCACTTCAAAATGCTGTTGCACCTTCCTGTCAGGGTTGGAAGTAAATGACTGTGGACATACTAGAAGGACAGTGTGTGTAGATAAAGATGTAGAATCAGTTTCATACAGCCTACGTGAATATAATGATCTTGTGTTATTTACTCATAAAAGTAATGTGAGATGAAGGTATCCATAAGGATTCTAGTTTTCAGTCTTCTCGAAAATAGCATGTAAAAAGTAGCCAAGTTGGATGCAGGTTTGACGTGTCCCTACTAGTACTATTATTACTCAGTATTAAAAGGATTACAAACTACCTTTGAACTTACCGCATCAAGTATCTTCTTGCCGACATCATTACTTCACGGCCGACCTCCGGGTCTGAAAAGGTGAAGTGTCTTAAACTTGCATTCTCTCTACCGGCCATCAGGGGGCGACTCCTTGCCTTCGTCATTAATCAAAGACATTGACAGCTACAGTTAACAGCACCTGAAATTATTGAAGAATCAATACATTATTATGCTGAGGTTGACAATAACAATAATGTTTTGTAATTTGTTTTGAAGACTTAAAATTAGGCTCTTTAACCTTTAACCTTCCAGGAGGAAATGTGTTGCGACACCAGCTGCCGTGTGTGACCTGCCTCCTGTTAATTACTATTAATATGTTGGCCATATTAATAGGTTCTTGACAACTAATTTGCATAGATTCCAAAATAGATATTTACTTGGTATTGGAACGAGCAAAGAGCTCTTTGATAGAAGCTCATACAGAGGAGAAGAAAACTGTATAAATATATGTGTACAGACCTAGACTGTCCATGGTCGTGGCCGTTTGTCTAGATGACATTATTTCATGGGTGTTGATGGAGCAGCTACAATGTTAGCATAGCCTAGCACAGATGGATCCAAACTCCAGTCATAAATCAGGCATTTTAAAAGTTCATTATGTAGTTATTTCAGCATCATTTTAAGCGGTTTATTGCAATTAAATCCCAGCAACATTGTTGTTAGTTCATACTGCTGATGTGTTTCTTACTAGATACAGGAAATACAGCTCAGTGAGATTCACCAGCACCCATGGATGATGTCATGAACTCAGACAGTGTTTGGTTTCCCGGGCGTATCTGGGACTTCACAACATGTGCAAAGCAGCAATAGTGGTTATTTCAGCCATGATGGATGAAACATTGGTGTCTACATGGAGTTATGGCCCCCGCCCCCTCCTCCCTACCACGTCCAGCCCACGTGATATGAATAAAAACAAATTATCCGGAGATCCACCTCACACAAGGTTAAGATTCATACATCATGATCTGACTTTTCAAACAAGGACTGTCATCTCAGTGGCAGTTTGGGAGATAGAGAAATAGTGCTTTTGATTTAATGTTCAGCCAGGCCTGACCTTGGCAAACCTCTCCTGGCCTCGACATGGTAATCTGCCCAGAGCCGCTGTGGTCTCTCCAAAGTTCCAGTGGTGTGAGTGAGCACTGTTAATAGACGTGCTGCCCGAACCGCCAGTGGAGAAATGAACGTTTCAATTACAGTACGGTGCACTGCTAATAGCACTTGGACCGCGCGTCCAGCTGGATTCCATTTGTTTGCCGCGCTGGGAGATCGCCGGCGAAGATGCCGCGAGCGCCCGGCAATGAACGTGCCTTGGCGGGGAACGGGGAGCAGCTCGGATGGTCGTGATTCATGCTCAGATTGACAACTTGTTTTTTTCCTCCACTTTGGGATGGCCTGTGGTCATCATCTGCTCACTTTAAGCATCATGGGCCTTGCCTCTGTTTTATGTCTCCCCTGCATGGGCATCCAGACTCAGAGGCTGCCATTAACAATGATTACACTCATTCGCCGCAGTGCAGGCCAGAATACACAGTTTATCCCCATTTATACATCAGCTGCTTAGCTTTTCTTGCAGGATTATTGCAGCTACATTAAGGCAGATTGTGCCTTTCTGAAAATAAATGAATAGGCATTTACAGGATAATAAACAGTTCAGATAAACAGGAACTAGGAATGGCATGCAACAACAGAAACTACAACCACATTATTGGCAAATTGGAATAAATGTGTAGTGTAGTGTAAATGTAAGTCCTAGCCGAGCATTAAAATAAATCACAGATGTCACACTATCTCACTCAACACTTAGCACACATGAGATGTGAGGCAACAGAGTGACGGTTGACTTCAACTGACAAACAGCCTTCAGTGTGTCAGCACGTCGCCGTCACTCAGCATCATGGCATTCAGACATAGTTGTCTCACAACTATTCAAACAGATACATTAGCCCACATGTCAACACACTGCAGGAGCCCGGCCCGTACACACACACGCTGTATACATTACACATCTCTATGCATTACACACATCTGTATGCATTACACACATCTGTCTGCATTACACACTCACTCCATAATACACATGAGCTGTGTTTCTCAGCTGTGCATTAAAGCTGTGAGTAACTGGGTATATTGGATGTGTACAACATCAATGATTATTTATACTAGGCTCAACAATTACTTAAAAAAATAGATACAATTACAGTCAAATGTTGCACCAATGACCAGCATTTTAGGTATCTTAAATTATGCCAGAGTTTTATTTCATCTTGGGGAAAAAACAGCACTGTGGGTCCTCAAACCACGGTTACGATAACAAGAATTCTTATTAATTATCAGCATTTCAAAGGAGATTCTATTCTGTTCTGTCATAGTTGGGTGTAGTTAATACATTCAATGGTAAATAATCTGTTCCATTCAGGCATCAACTTCCAGTTCTGAAAAGTCGAAGTGCATGGTATTTTTTGCAAGTTGCATTCTCTCTGCTGGCCAGTAGGGGGCGACTCCCCTGTGTACAAAAAGAGGTTAGATTGCATTGAAGTCTAAGATAATGAAGTGCATTTTGAATCCTCAAGCTCAGAATTTTGGCTGTCGCCATCTTGGAAGTTTTGCTACCAGTGAAGGAAGTGACCATATTTGGACTGTGGAGGAGCGACGGGTGGATCGGATGAACACAAGCAGCAGAGCATCATCTCAAGCAGCAGCCTTACTGGATCTGGATCCATCTGGCCTCTGGTGAGAAGCTGTTGGCAAAGTTAGCTGCATAATTCAGGGTAAGCTAACTGCATTGGTATTGTAGTAACATCCTAGCTAGCTAGCTAGCTAGCTAGCTAGATAGATAGATAGATAGATAGATAGATAGATAGATAGATAGATAGACAGACAGACAGACAGACAGACAGACAGACAGACAGACAGACAGACAGACAGATAGATAGATAGATAGATAGATAGATAGATAGATAGATAGATAGATAGATAGATAGATAGATAGATAATTTTCCAACCCTTTACTCAAACTGTAACTCATAGGAAAGACAGTATAAACTGAAAAGTTGTTCTCTTTTAGCTTCTGTCTCCCCAAGGTGCTGCACTGACAGCTCCAGAGTCCTGGACTCTGTTGGTCCAGAGTGACACAGCGGCCTGATTCCTTCACAGTGGACGTAGTAATGTGCTGCGTGTGTCCGCCCTACAATGCAGACACTTTCGATTCTAATTAGATTAGACTGGAAGCTTGGCAGAAATCATTTTACCCTCCATGTTTAACACGCAGAATCATTTTGACTTCTTCCTTCGACTACATTTTGACTTACAGCTCAGCTTAATGTCGAGCTGAAATCAAATATATTTCACCGTTTTTGATCACATTCCCACTAATATTGTACACCACAACAAATGCCAATATATGCAAATATTTTCTTCATCAAAATAGCTTTCTTTTTTATATCAAAATCCAATATCGTCCTGAACACAAAATATTTTATACTAATTTCATCCATTAATGTCATGTCATCCATCTATCAATCAACCGGCGCTGCACAGAGCTGGAGAAGGTCCTGGGCTAATCTTTTGAACGAGCAAATTAACTTAAATGGATGTGCTTTTAGTCTTCTCAAATCGCTTTACACTACGCGTCTACATTCACGCCACATTCATTGGTATTTTGTATCAGGTTTTCACGCCGCAGGGTGGGTTCTTGTTTTTATGTTCCTAACAACCTTCACCCATTAAGCGGTTCATGGTTTATGTTTGCAGCTCTGTGCGTTTCATTGAGCAGGACTGTGTCAATGTGAGTGTGCACTCACACACACCAGTTTATATTAGGAGAGAGGCCTCGCGGTTTGTTGAGTGAGGGTGAAAAGAAAAACTTTCTTTCCACGGGCGGCGTGATTATTTTTACTTTTTTTCAGAGAACCTTTTTGAAAGACGTCCCCTCCCTCACCTCTACAGTCCCTCCTCCACCTTCTCCTCTAATAGTGACTTACCCTCATGTCAATGATGGCGCTCGGGGCAAAAGAAGGGAAAAAAAGGGAGAGAGAAAGAGAGAGAGAGGGAAGAAAATGGGGAGGGGATAGGAGGGAGAGCCAGGGAGAGGGTGGGAAGGGAAACAGAGCTGATTATCCAAATACAGTCATTAAAGGGGAAATGTGTTTTTCAAGCTGTCAAGATGATTAATGGGTGAGAGCAAATCCTCACAAATGCTCTTGTTTAGTCTAACTGGCAGGCACGATCCTGCCCATTGATTTATGGCAGGCCTGCTGTGTGTGACCATAGTGAGGTTAGAGGGTGTGTGTTTGTGTGCGTGTGCATATGAACGGCTGCTTGTGAGCGTGCCCGCGCGTGTCCGCGTGCACATGTGTGGTGGCGTGTTCGTCCACATGACCGAAGGGCCGAGGAGGGATCGGGCCAACACAGGGAGCAGTGAGTAAATTCTCCTCATCAGCTTTCAGCTCTGACAAATCAGCTACACAAACCAGAGGTTAGCCGTGTCCCCTTCCTCTTCTTTTTTCCTATTTTATGGCTCGATGATTGAACATCAACAACAGGATCGATGTTACATCCAGAATTAATCAACAGCTGTCCAGAGGTACTTGTGCTTTCATCTGTCACTTGCCAATACCCCTCACAGATGAGATTGGTACAGAATAAGTAATATTTCTCTCATCCCTCAATTGTTACTGATGTTTATCTGGCCTGGGTTGTAGATGGCATTACCCACAGCAACAGCAAGGCAATAGTCAGTAAGGATTAAATAAACAGCGCGGTGTCATGACATGGTTTTAATTTGGCACTTCACACTTATTTTCTTGCTTATTTTCTTTCTTGCCGAGAGGTAGATGAGAAGATCGCTATCACTTTAATTAAAAATCTGTGAATATGGAGCTAAAGCCAGCAGCCAGCTAGCATAGTGTGGCATAAAGACTTACATTAAATATGTTTTTTTTTAAATGGGCAAAGTGTGGTCATGGTTAGAGTTGAGATGTTTGGTTTTCATTTTAAAAAAATAGGATTTTCCTCAGAAATGAAAAATCCACTACGCGTCTAAAATATAAGGTGGAAACTACATCCATAAATCCATGGTGCTTTTTGTTTGTCCTACAACTCCTGTTCCTTTCAAGGGGGTAAAAGTCTGTAGCAAGTTATTTGCAATTTAAAGACTCTTCTTGCAGAGAGTTAGACAAGAAGACTGATACACTCTCGTATTTGTCTCTCATAAATGAAAGGCGATGGTTATCTTAGCTCCGGGGGAAACAGCTGGCCTGGCTAATCACAAAGAGTATAACATTCACCGACCAGCACCTCTTAAGTTTACTGATTAATAACATATTTGGAGTCTGGGCTCACAGTGATGACAGAACTTCAGGAAGGCACTGTTAACAATCAAGAAATAGTCTGCCTCATAAGCCCCCATAAAACCACAACTTGACATTTTTACACTTTGGTTTATGTACCAGGATATAAAGTGTTAATTAGTGAGCTTTGGAGGTGCTGGTATTTGGATTTTTTTGCTTTTGGACAGACCTTTGTAAACCGTTTCTACATGTTCTTCTTTATGTTAAGCTAAGCCAACCTGATAAATTAATATTATCATACTAACATAAAAGTGATATCAATTGTCTGCTCTCTATAATACATTTCCCCAAACGTCAAACTATTTCTTTAATTCTTTTTCACCATTTACTCACAGGGGAACTTTTCTCACTTTGAAAGAAAGAGTTTTAATTTCTGTGGAATTTCCTGCACTTCTGTGGCAAAAGATCTGAAGAAGTAAAAATCTGTTTTCTAATAATCAAAAAGTGTAATGTATTGTGAAAAATCACTGAAAAAGATAACAGAAGAGCCCCATCTACGCGAACTGAAACTTTGCCCATCATGATCTCATTTTCCTGGTTCTTTTTACTTTTCATTAGTAAAGTATGAACTGTGCAGGGATTGTGTAGTATTCGTAGAATATATTTTAATTAGTTGTGCACATTTGTGTTTCTATTTAAATTCTACTTGCTGCTGGAACCATCCACATTCTCCATAACTGAACTGTTATCTTATTGCATTTGAATAAATTGGCCCTTCAAGGAGTTCGTTTATTTAAAACAAACTCCATAAATTTATTGCAAATCCTTATTGACCCTGGGCTGATGAAAGGTCCCAGCACAAGCTGAATACGTCACTGCGATGCAGTCCAGTCCAGCTCTCTAGGCCGGGGCCAGATGGATGGCTAGCAGCTGTTGGCCCTACAACCTCTTCCCTCAGCACAACCATTAGGCCTATCTGTCTGCAATTTCCTCATTCTTCCTCAGCTCCCTCTGAAGTACACTCCGATGGCTTTCCCACACCCCCACAGCCCAGCACAGCACCACACTGTACGTACAGTGCAGCATGGTTTGGCCTGAGCGGACCCGAGCACATTCACAGTACATATTACTCTGTCCGCCCACACATGCATTACACACATGCTCATAATCACAAACACATCCTCTAATAAACTTCACCATGAAGCAAAGCAGGCATGAGGAAGATGTTAAAGGGAGATTCCTGCAAGCAGGGAAAGATTGATGTTGCACCGCTACATTAGAGAGCCAGACCAGCCGTGAAACTTTGTGCCAGGACGTCCGCTGGGACTCGGCAGCACCGTGGAGAGCAGGACGTCCTAAAACTCTCAAACGGTTATGTACCAGATGCTACTGACACAATGAGATGAGAGGAGAATGAGAGTGAGCGTTTGGTTATCGGTGTCTAAAACCACATTTTGTCTGGAGAAAGGAAGGAAGCTGCTTTGTCTCTTGTTGGTAAGTCAGAAACTAATTGTAGATTTGAGTTTAGGCATTGTGTGAGTAAAGCTAGTGGTAACATTTAGTCTAGTATTGATAGCTTGTTGTTGAAATTCTTGTGAAGCTGTCTGTGCTAAGTGAGCAATCAGCTTGTTTTTGAGCCAGCTCACCTGTAGTGAATAGACTTGATTAGAGGGAAGGAGGAGCCACAGTCAGAACTTAAGGGACAGCAGTAACTCTCTTCAAACCACATTTTGTCTGGAGAAAGGAAGGAAGCTGCTTTGTCTCTTGTTGGTAAGTCAGAAACTAATTGTAGATTTGAGTTTAGGCATTGTGTGAGTAAAGCTAGTGGTAACATTTAGTCTAGTATTGATAGCTTGTTGTTGAAATTCTTGTGAAGCTGTCTGTGCTAAGTGAGCAATCAGCTTGTTTTTGAGCCAGCTCACCTGTAGTGAATAGACTTGATTAGAGGGAAGGAGGAGCCACAGTCAGAACTTAAGGGACAGCAGTAACTCTCTTCAAACCACATTTTGTCTGGAGAAAGGAAGGAAGCTGCTTTGTCTCTTGTTGGTAAGTCAGAAACTAATTGTAGATTTGAGTTTAGGCATTGTGTGAGTAAAGCTAGTGGTAACATTTAGTCTAGTATTGATAGCTTGTTGTTGAAATTCTTGTGAAGCTGTCTGTGCTAAGTGAGCAATCAGCTTGTTTTTGAGCCAGCTCACCTGTAGTGAATAGACTTGATTAGAGGGAAGGAGGAGCCACAGTCAGAACTTAAGGGACAGCAGTAACTCTCTTCAAACCACATTTTGTCTGGAGAAAGGAAGGAAGCTGCTTTGTCTCTTGTTGGTAAGTCAGAAACTAATTGTAGATTTGAGTTTAGGCATTGTGTGAGTAAAGCTAGTGGTAACATTTAGTCTAGTATTGATAGCTTGTTGTTGAAATTCTTGTGAAGCTGTCTGTGCTAAGTGAGCAATCAGCTTGTTTTTGAGCCAGCTCACCTGTAGTGAATAGACTTGATTAGAGGGAAGGAGGAGCCACAGTCAGAACTTAAGGGACAGCAGTAACTCTCTTCAAACCACATTTTGTCTGGAGAAAGGAAGGAAGCTGCTTTGTCTCTTGTTGGTAAGTCAGAAACTAATTGTAGATTTGAGTTTAGGCATTGTGTGAGTAAAGCTAGTGGTAACATTTAGTCTAGTATTGATAGCTTGTTGTTGAAATTCTTGTGAAGCTGTCTGTGCTAAGTGAGCAATCAGCTTGTTTTTGAGCCAGCTCACCTGTAGTGAATAGACTTGATTAGAGGGAAGGAGGAGCCACAGTCAGAACTTAAGGGACAGCAGTAACTCTCTTCAAACCACATTTTGTCTGGAGAAAGGAAGGAAGCTGCTTTGTCTCTTGTTGGTAAGTCAGAAACTAATTGTAGATTTGAGTTTAGGCATTGTGTGAGTAAAGCTAGTGGTAACATTTAGTCTAGTATTGATAGCTTGTTGTTGAAATTCTTGTGAAGCTGTCTGTGCTAAGTGAGCAATCAGCTTGTTTTTGAGCCAGCTCACCTGTAGTGAATAGACTTGATTAGAGGGAAGGAGGAGCCACAGTCAGTACTTGCGGTAAATTGAGCACTTAAAAGGCTGTCACTTCAGCGTCAGCTGCAGCGTCGGGCCATCAGAACGAAGACATCTGAACAAAGACACAGGGAGTCTATCTGTGGGAGTCAAGACATCTGAACAAAGACACAGGGAGTCTATCTGTGGGAGTCAAGACATCTGAACAAAGACACAGGGAGTCTATCTGTGGGAGTCCATCGAGGAAGCCCATTGAGGTAGGTATAACATCTCAACCCCTCGCAGCCATGTGTCTTATCCCAGTCAGGACATCGCACTGGAGAAGATTTCACCGAAGTCCCTTCACTCGAGGCTGTAACCCATCCAATCTCTGCTACCCACCACTCTCCACCGGTAAGGAACTTGAAGTACTAGGAGGGCTTTGGAACTGCCAGTCTGCAGTCAAGAAGGCGGACACCATCTCAGCCTATGCCTCCCTGCAGACTCTCCACTTCCTGGCCCTCACGGAGACCTGGATCACCCCAGAAAACACTGCCACTCCAGCTGCCCTTTCAACTGCCTACTCGTTTTCACACTCCCCAAGACGAACAGGGCGAGGAGGAGGAACTGGGCTCCTCATCTCACCCACATGGTCCTACCAGGTCCTTCCTCTCGACCACCTACCCCGATCTACGCTTGAATTTCACGCCGTCTCTGTCACGCTTCCTCTCAAACTCAACATCATAGTGATCTATCGCCCACCCGGTCCTCTTGGTGACTTTTTGGATGAGATGGATGCCCTCCTGAGCTGCTCCCCTGATGATGGCACACCACTCGTCGTCCTCGGTGACTTCAACATCCACCCGGGAAAGCTGCATTCATCTGAATTCATAGACTTCTTTTCCGCTTTTGACCTTACACTGTCCCCCTCTCCACCAACTCACCGGGCCGGGAACCAACTTGACCTTGTCTTCACAAGATCCTGTGACATCTCGGTACTCTCTGTTACCCCGCTCACCGTGTCCGACCACCACTTTGTGTCTTTCTCCATCCCCATGAAGCCCACCTCATCCCTCCACTCTACGCCTCGAATGGTCACCAGCCGCCGCAACCTGAAATCCCTCACACCCTCCGCTCTCTCCTCAACTATTATCTCCTCGCTCCCATCCTCGGAACAGTTCTCCTTAATGTCTACTGAGGAAGCCTCCTCTATCCTGATGTCCTCACTCTCCTCTTCTTTGGACACTCTCTGTCCCCCAATCTCACGACCGGCGCGATCATCTCCCGCCCCTCCCTGGCTGTCTGAACCTCTGCGAACCAACAGATCATTGTTGCGAGCGTCAGAGAGAAAATGGAAGAAATCGGGACATCACGAGGACCTTGCTCACTACCACCTCCTCCTCTCTGACTTCACCTCAACTGTTTCGGCAGCCAAATCTGCCTTCTACCTGGCTAAGATCAACTCTTCTGCCTCCAACCCCAGGAAACTCTTCTCCGTGTTCTCTTCCCTCCTCACCCCTCCTGCCCCTACCCCCCCTTCCTCCCTTACTGCCGATGACTTTGCAACTTACTTTACCAAGAAAGTACATGACATCAGCTCCTCATTCACGCCTATTCCCTCCCAGAAGACATCTCCCCCAACTCTCAACTCGGATGGTCTTACCAGCTTTAGCCCCCTCACCTCTGAGGACGTCCACGCACTTGTTACATCTAACCGCGCCACCACCTGCTCCCTTGACCCGATTCCCTCCTCTCTTCTCCAGGACATCTCACACGACATCTTGCCATTCCTCACCACCCTGATCAACTCCTCCCTCACCTCAGGTGTCATTCCAGCGGATTTTAAGACCGCTATCGTGAAGCCTCTCCTTAAAAAACCCACCCTAGACGCTACTGACATTCAAAGCTACAGACCTGTATCTCTTCTTTCATTCCTCTCTAAAACCTTGGAACGTGCCTCCTACAACCAACTGTCATCCTATCTCTTGCGGAAAAACCTCCTAGACCCTAATCAATCAGGATTCAGGACTGCTCACTCCACTGAGACGGCCCTCCTCACAGTGACCGAGTCCCTGCGAGACGCCAGAGCCTCGTCCCACTCCTCCGTTCTCATTCTCCTCGACCTATCTGCTGCATTCGACACAGTCAACCACCAAATCCTCCTCTCCACTCTGGCTGAACTTGGCATAACTGACTCTGCTCTCGCCTGGTTTACATCATACCTGACAAACCGCACCTTCCAGGTCACATGGAATGGCTCTATGTCCAAACCCTGCTCTCTGGACACGGGCGTCCCTCAAGGCTCAGTATTAGGACCGCTTCTGTTCTCACTATACACCAGATCACTAGGTTCTGTTATCACATCGCATGGATTCTCCTACCATTGCTACGCAGATGACACCCAGCTGTTCCTCTCTTTTCCCCCGTCCTCTGACGCTCACATTGCAACTCGCATCTCAAACTGTCTGGCTGACATCTCTGTCTGGACAACTGCACATCACCTCAAGCTCAACCTGAACAAAACCGAACTCCTCTTCATCCCAGGGAAAGACTGCCCTCGCATGGACCTGTCGGTCACTGTCGAGGGCATCACAGTATTACCTTCCTCAACTGCGAGGAACCTGGGTGTAATCCTCGATGACCAACTATCCTGCACCCCCAACATCACTGCTGTGGCCCGATCCTGCAGATTCGCCCTCTACAATATCCGCAGGATTCGGACCCTCCTCACAAAGGATGCAACGCAGCTCTTGGTCCAAGCACTGGTCATCTCCCGCCTTGACTACTGCAACTCTCTCCTGGCCGGACTCCCGGCCTCTGCGATTAAACCATTACAGCGTATCCAGAATGCCGCAGCACGCCTTATCTTCAATCTACCCAAATTCTCCCACGTGACCCCCCTCCTCCGTGACCTCCACTGGCTCCCTGTTGCAGCACGCATCCAATTCAAGACGATGACACTGGCCTTCAGGGCCATCAATGGAACGGCACCCTTCTACCTTCAAACACTGGTCAAACCTCATGCCCCGAAGCGAGCACTTCGCTCTTCTACTTCAGCTGGCCGGCTGGTACCACCATCGCTGAAATCAAGCAAATGTCGCTCAGCAAAGTCCAGACTCTTCTCTGTTCTGGCGCCTCAGTGGTGGAACGAACTCCCGACCAATGTCAGGACAGCAGAGTCATTTGCCATCTTCCGAAAAAGGCTCAAGACTCACCTGTTCAGACTTCACCTTGACTCTACATAGCATGACCCACTAGCACCCTCCCTCGACACCCCCCCCCCAAAAAAAAACAAAAAACAAACAAACAAACAAACAAACAAACAAAAAAAAAAAAAAACTTACCTATAGCACTCTGATCTTAGCACTGTTGCTCTTGAAGTACTACTTTACTCAGATGAGGACCTAACACTTGTTCTATTTTTAGCTCTTACTTTATCGGCAATGATACGTCGTGGTTTCTTTGTTTCCTTCTTTTGACAAATGTACTTATTGTAAGTCGCTTTGGACAAAAGCGTCTGCTAAATGACCTAAATGTAAATGTAAATGTAAATGTCTTGTTATTTGTGGTGGGCATAACCAGGCAGCCTGAAAAGTGAAGCCAACACTGCTGGATACGCTTTTCCACAAGGTCACTACCACGGCCCCGATACCGATACCATCGCTACCACGCTACCAAAGCTATTAGCTACTTAGATGACTTCAACACGTAGCTGTAAAGACCTTGAATTCTGAAGCTGACTTTGGCAACAGCTTCTCACCAGAATCCAGATGGATCCAGAACCAGAAAGGTGCCTCTCTGTCACTTGTGTACATCAGATCCACCTATCGCTCCTTCACAGTCCAAATATGGTCACTTCCTTCACTGGTTCCAAAAAATCCAAGATGACGACGGACAAAATCCAAGATGGCAACGAAAAAAATGCTGCAAAACCATAGTCCACAAACAATGGTTAATGTCACCATGACTACGTCCACTTCTTATATACAGTCTATAAGCACAACAGACAAATTATGAACTTATGATATGTAATGCAAACACAGCTAATGATCAGTGGCTCACTCTCACCACTCAGAAGTTTGACAGCAGGCAGCAGTTTCAGCAACAACAGCAAAAAGCACAGCTTTACCTGCTTAGCACCAAATAGCAGACTGACAAACAACAACTCTGGTGAACATAGCGGAGCAGTTAGCAGCTAACGATTCAGACATTTCCCTCAGGTGCTGGTGGGAAAACAGCTACAAGGAGAGTGAGCATTGGTCCTCAATGGCCGGCAGAGAGAATGCAAGTTCAAGGCGCTTCACAGATTGCCAACTGAAGTCACAAATATATTCATCCTCCAGCTACTTTTTGAAACTAACAAAAATAGATTTGTGTCATTTAGACTCTGCAAATATAGTTTTCTCCTATTTCACGTTTTTAAGACATTTTACAGCCCAACACATGTGCAAGAGGGTTATAAGATCAAAAGTCTCTTGGGACCAGAGCAATTTTTACCAAACCCTGATGTCAACACATTTTGTTTTTGTTGAAATAAGGATAAAGCTTTAGGCAGCATTTAGTTAGTTTAGGTTTAAACCATTAATGTCAAATTACTGACAACCAATTCTGCCCTCATAGGCTTTGTTCATTTTAGTTGAAAATCCAACCTGAGCTGACCCGGCTATGTGAGATCCAGCCGAGTCCTGTTGGGTTTTGGGTACGGGTATGCAGCACTGAAATGGAGGAGGAGTTTTGGAGCTGGGAGGGGGGGTCGATCCAAATCTGAGCCATGTTGTCCAGCTGTGAGCTCATACTGTATGTCTGTAGCCTACACGCTGTATATGTTCACTTACTGAGTGTATACATGCACAGCTGCTCGTACGTGTGTGTGTGTGTGTGTGTGTGTGTTAATGCGTCACCAACCAATGATTAATGACCCTGCTTTCTTCAACTTCCTTCCTCTCCAGCCGTGTCACCCACATCATCATGTGTCACCGTAATGGACGCCGACAGACTGCTGCTACAAGCTCCTGCTCGGCCTCATGCACACAAACAGACCATAACATCCCCCACATGCAAATGCACTCACAGGTTTACATTATGAAAGTGCTCTGGGAGACTTTGCATGCCAGTAAATGTGTGTCCTCCTCTGACCTGAAATGGAGGTCAGCTTCATGAATTCTATTTAAAGAAGGCGTTCTATGTTCAATTTCAAAGTTTTAAAGTTAATTGTACAGATGTGATGCAGTATCATCCACTAAGTCCCGCCCCTCAACTGGCCAATCATAGTGCAGTATTGGGTCTGACCAGGTTCCGACTAACCATCAGATTTTGGATGGTGGCAAACAAACGTCTGTGATACGTGCATGTTTTGTTCAGCAAGATAATCTTCACAAACGAAGAAGTTAGTAAAAGTTAAGTTAAATGAACGCATCTCATCCATCAGAGAATCAGACTTTTCCAAACCCAGTCCTGTCAAACACACTTCTATAGCGTGTATGGAACACCAGAGGAAAAAGACAAGTGTGTGTTGGTGCGAGCACGTCTCCGGGACCGTCCGCTGACATGCTGCAATGTGCCGTGAGTGAGAGTGAGAGGGGGGAGAGAGACGGAGAAAGGCAGTGGCACTGACAAAGAAAGAGGAGAGATAGAAAAAGGGAGATAAAGGAAAGAAAAGAATGAGCGGTGGAAAAAGAGGGAGAGAAGATAAAGAAAAGGGAACAGCGGAGAGACAGAAAGCAAGCAAGTCTTGCATGTGTGTTGGTTCCCAGCCCTGTCAGGGCCCTGTCAGCCTGTGATTTATGGCACCGAGACTGGGAGCAGTCTTCGCTGCCAGCTCAGTATTGTTACAACTGACAGCTAATGAGGCCGGACGGGCTTTCAAGCACAGCACTTAACAGAGGCCTCCATCTTCACGAGTCACGAGCTCTCCTCTTTCTTTTCTCCCCTCTCTTTCCCCCTCCCATCTATTTCTTCTTCCAGGGTGGCAGCAGTGTGGCGAGCCACCACAAGGTTTCTGGGGGTGCGGAGAGAAAATAAGGCAGGCCGACAGAGATATATGGGCGACACTCTGTTACTGCAGCACTTCCACTCGCTTCCTCCTCCTGCATGCTATTAAGCCAGGGGCTCAGCTCATATACATGAGGGAGAGAGGCTGAAACACTCAAAGTGGGTAGAGCCTCTCCTCTCAAACCAAAATATTCCACTCTTTCTACCATCACGTTGTCATGTTTTCAAAAGCCTGGAGTTCCACGTCTACTCAGTCAGTCTGTGATTATGTGAGTGTGATCTCTGTGAAGGTACCTGAACTTTATAGCCTTGGCTGCGGTGCGTTTTACCTTCAACACCCATGGCCCGGACTGCTTGGACCCCATTCTCTAATCACTACCAGAGTCTCTGGCAGAGCTGCCCTCCCTCCCTCCCTCCCCCCACCTCCTCCCACGGCCCCTGGTTTCTTGTCAGTCGTGATTAATGGCACTAGGGCCCCAGCGCGGCTTACGCTGCCAGTTCCAGCGATGTTCCCTTGATACTTAATGAACTCTGACAAACTTCTTTTCCCTTGCTCTGTTGTTCCCTTTCCCCTCCGCCACCCCGCCCCATCCCTGTTTAAAATGCACGGCACAGAGCTGCCACTGCAGCACCTAGGGGTTAGCTCTGGTCCTTTGTAAATTTCTCAAGAGGCCAACGTCTAAAAATAAAGCACCACAGCCATTTTGGTGTCAAGACCCTTAGTTGTGCATCACTTCCAGCGGCTTGTTCCTGATTGAAGGTGGAATAAATGAACTTTTTTTTAAAGTGTGTCTGTGATTGCCTTTTTTATAGGAAAATTGCCTAATTTTCTTTGAAAATATAAAAATGTAAATTAAACAAACAGATATAAATATATATAAATGTTTTTTTTAACAATCAACAACAACCACTGCAAAGAAATGAAATAAACATTTGCCACAAGATAGAAGTGCTGCTCTCTCTATCTGAAATCATAGCAGGAAGCAGGATAATGCAGCCTCTCCACAGTTTTCATGGAAATGAATCAATGCATCTCAGCTGGTCTGTGTCGCCATCTGCTGCCCACATTAGGAAAGTGTGTGAAGCACTTTTCTCATCAACATTCACATGTTGACCGAAAGGTAGGAAATAAGTAAATAACATAAGGGTGAGAAATATGATACTTTACAATACAACCTATAAATTATATCATTATCACGATGACAAGAACAGGATGGTTTGATGTTTTTGTCATTGTGATAATGATATGCAATAATTTTATATATATGATATATTCTGCTTGTCATTGTGATAATGATATCATTATATTTCTAAATGCATAGATGGTGACGGTGAAAATGTCTTGACTTCTCAAAACTGTAGTCCACAGACCAATGGGTGACATCACTATAAAGTCTACTCCTAATATACAGTCTATGGTTTCAGCTCACAAACCCAAGAGAAAACTGAGGCTGATAGTCAAGTTAAGGAAACCTTGCAAGAGCAACAAACATTTGAAATGAACAACAACCATTTAAAATGGGCTATGAATAACTTCAGTGGGTGTTGGGAAAGGTGAAAAACAATCAATGTCACATTCCAGGTTTGCCATTAAACTAAACCAAATAGTGTTTATTATTATTATTATTATTATTATTATTATTATTATTTGAGCATTTTCTACCAGAGAGACATGAAGGAGAGAGGAATGCAACAAAGATCCCCAGCAGAACTGAATCAGAGACTCTGCTAGTAAGCATCCCCATAGGGATGCCCCAACAATGTGTATCCTCAACCTTGTTGAACAAGGTATGCTGTGTGCTCTTTTATAAGGAAGTATAAAACAGTGTATGCTGGTTTCGTTATGACAAAATGAATGGAAGACTTCATTATTGTAATGTTAGTTTCTGGACCTAAGCAACTGCTTTGCATATTGCCCAGGGACTGGTCTAATTTGGTTGCAGTGTATTCATAGCTGTACTTTGTGTCTAGTTGTTTGTTTGTTTTTCCTCACTGTTCCTCACTGTTGTATGAGCCTTTTCAATTTCACCCACAGCTGGTAAAGTACTCACAATGAAAAAGACCAAGTCTTAGTCTTGTTTGCTTGACTCATGTTGCTTTATTGTCTGGGTGATCTGGTTGCTTCCCACAATCCAGAGATATGCAGGCAGTGTTAAGTATCTTGTGTTGTAGATAGGTTAATTGGATTTTTAAATAACGTTATTTATATGTGCCTCTGTTTTATTTATTTATTTATTTATTTGTTTGTTTATTTCGGGCATGTCTGTTAAATCATCATCACACATCATTGTTCACATAGTAAAAAAAATAAATACACATGGCCGAAAGGGAAAGCGGGAGAAGCCAAGGCTTATCTGGTCCCGCCCCCATTACCCACAGGATGAAATCGTCATCATAATCTTTTCTTATCATTGCATTTTTCACTTAACATAATTTTCCATTTTTACTTGTGACGTTTTACAGAAGCAGGTCATCTGTTCAGGCCACTGGGGCCACCAGTGCTCAAATGTTGTCCAGCACTGTCGACATGCGACGACAGAAATAGTTAGTCAACTGCCCACGAGGGGGAGCTAATGCGTAAAGGCGGACGCCAAACAGTCAAACACTACCGGAAGAAGAAGAAGAAGGTAGCAGGTGCCTGAAGTGCCTGCTTCTTGTCTTGTCTTGTCCTTTTGGAGGAAAAAAGTACAGGTAAGACCTGCCGAATAAGAACCCATGTTACCGTCTATTTAAACAAAGTGTCTCGTATCCCCGTCTTGTTTGATACGGAAGTATTACGTCAAAGTGAGATAAGACGTGCTGATATTGTTTTGCTAACTTGTAATGTTAGCATAGGTTAATCAGTATGTCCCGCTGTCTTGTGCTTGAGGCTAATAGTGAAGTGCATTGGCCAGCTAGCGACATCTAACTGAGAGTACCGTAAAACACGCTGTAGGAGAAGACGCTTCTCTTTGAGGCAGCAGTAACATAGATGAGTAACTTACAGTATGCTAGCACAGCTAACGGTAGCGCCCAGGCCATCCAAACCAAATTCGGTTCAAATATTCGGATATTTTAAGTTGCATTTCTAATAAGTCATGCTTACCTATGATACTTCGATTAATTTACGACTGCATATACATCTTTAGATTCACCCCTGCCATTCGGCATGCATGTGTTACTTCAGATGTTGTGTATTTTGATAAAGTGTTCGTTTTTAACTTTGAACTGCCGTTTCCGTGAAGATGAGGAAGTTGTGTTTACTTGACTTAATTAGACCGGTTCTCTGGTCGATGATTAATATTCCGAGTTCACCTGATGACTCTCGATTCGTACAAGATTGTAAATACTGATCCAACATAACAAATGTGTGCCTTTGCGAGGATGTCGTAACCAGATTTCTGTGTTCACTTCCTTCCGTTGTACTCATGCAGGATGTGCGTAGAGCGACACTTTAATACACAAGATCTAACGTGGAAACGTCAGGGCCTCCGTTTCTTATTGCAAATAATTTGATTATAAGAAGTGTTTCTTTGTTAATTCGATTCCTCCCTAAAAAAAAAAGCATAAAAACAAATAGCAAACCAGCGTCTTACAAAAAACAAAACTAAATTAAAAAGTTGAGACCAGCGTTGACACAGCAGGATCTCCAGGTTGTAATCTAAAACAGCACCTTATCCAACTCCTTCCACTCCAACAAGCTAAAATAAATGCACATGCATGTAGATACTGTTGCAGATGGGACTGGCAGATTATTTGATGTACGACGAGAGGTTAGTGTTTTCGCACATTGGCCTCAATCCTCTTTAAGTGTGACAAGGTCATTGAGTCCCAGCTGATGCCTGGCTAAGCCTGAGCTCAGAGGAGATAACCCAGTGAGAAAAAGCCAACCCCAACATGTTACTACAGCGACGCAAGCTGCTGAGTGGCTGGATGGACTGAGTCTATCCGCAATTGAACATTTAATGGTAATTAAAGGGAGGACTTTGTGTAAACACCAAGAGAGAGTCTCTGTTCCCATGTGCTCGTTTTCATATGCTGTCTCCCTTGTCTGCCTGCCAGGATGGCACCGTGGGGTGCCATATTCTCAATCATTGCTGCTCTTGGAGGAGCAGCGCTCTTAGCCTCCGTGCACAAGATTGATGAAGGACACACTGGAGTTTATTACAGGTGAGAATGCAGCGCACATTGTTGTTGTTGTTGTTTTTGATTTAGTTCCAGAGATGTTTGTGTAAAAGTGCTGCTGTTGTAAAAACAGACTATAAAAAGAGAGCATTCTGCTTTAAAGGTGCCAGAGAACAACTGTTAACAGTGACTACTATAAATACCTTAAAGGTGTTAAGATTGTGAAAAGAGCCAGCTTTGTGTCTGTGTACCTCCTGAGGTTCATTCAATGTTGTATTACTTGCACAGACTCGATACGATCAGCGGTGAACTTTCAGTGGTGCTCTTTAAATAAATGACGTTGCGCCAACAAGACTTTGGTCTCTTCTGCGTCATAATGATGAATAATGATTCATAGTTTATTCATAATTACTTTCAGATACATGGATATGTAGTCACTTCTTGTCCAGTAAAAACTATGTATCTCCAGATTATGGTGAGTGTATGCGATAAACTGAAGGATTATATGTTTTTCTTTGTGTTTATAAGGTTAATGAATTTATTTTCTGAGCTCATGAAAAGATCTGATAGAATATGATGCTTTGCTGTAAATTAAACTGCCCATAAAACAAATACTGGCAGGGAACATTTTACTGCACAATGAATACTTCTGCTTGCCAGGCTTTAAGTAAGTTTGATGATAATTATTGCATACTTTTACTTGAGTATTTGAAAGCAGGGTTTTTACATGCAGTGGTGTATTTTTACAGAGTGATATTATTACTTAAGTAAAGGATCTTCTTCCACCTCTGAAGAAATTCCTAGATTTCCTTTCTTTAACGCTGATAAATGAATTGCCCCACTATGTGGACAGTAAAGAAGGAGTATCTGTACTTCTCTCAGCAGTCACATAGAGGACAATGATTCAGCTGTCCTACTTGCTGTTACTGACTAAAGTACCTTTACTGTTCCTGTGTTTGGAATCAAAGCTACCTCAGGTCTTATCATGTGGACTATGACCCAGACCTTCAGTTGATCATCTTGCAGAATAGTTTTATTCATTACAAGCTAAAATCCCTGGGAGGAAGTTTCATTCTATGATTTTAATGATCAACTGTGTACGTCACACAGGGGAGGGGCTCTCCTGACCACCACCAGCAGCCCGGGTTTCCATCTGATGCTTCCATTCATCACCACCTACAAGCCGGTTCAGGTGAGTCGAGTGATGTCTGTGTTTTTTTTTTCATATCCTAAAATCCAGATCACTAAGAATCTGCAGCATGCGTCCACCTGTGTCCTTAAATCCTCTATTCAGATCAGCGAAACGATTTTAACAGACGTACAACAGATATCATAATGTACAGAAATACAAAGAGGGATATTACACTTTGCACGTGTGTCACCAAGAAGTTTAACATAGTGAAAATGAAAGATCTTATCTTATTATTAATGTATTTATAATTATTTTAATATTGATGTTAACTGATGACATACAGAATCATGAGTCCGTACCATTAAGTTGGTACGACTACATAAAGGAATGACAGGATTCCCTATATATGTAAAACATGAGGATGTGTATATATATATATGTTATGGTGTATATATGTATAGTAGGAGGCATGTTTAATCTGTCACATTTGTAATAGCAGTAATATGCATATAATAATAAAATAATCAATTCTGAAAGGAAAGGAAATATGTAGTTATAAATAACTAGCCCTATAATCCAAGTGTGGAGTATTAATTCCATATTGGGTATGTTGGCCCCAATGTATTCTAACAGCTGCTAATTCAAGATTTTTGACATTTCACATGCCACACACATCTGAATACAGAACTGTTGTTGAAATAGTCACCGCTTCCTTCCATAAGAGGACGACTGCAGGGTAGGGGTGGGCGATATGGCCTCTAAATGATATCGCGATATTTTTTTGCTATATCGCGATACACAATATATATCTCGATATTTTGACATTTCCTCTAAAGCACTTAAAAATGCTTAATTTAACCCTTTGATGCATAGTCACGCCAGTATGATGATTCTAGTAGTCCCTGCAACATATGTCTGCATTAAACCATTCTTATTTATACTGTATTCATTAGTGGTTTCTATTAGAACAATTTTAAACTTGTGTGCAAAAGGGGTAAATCACAACGAAGTTAAATTTAACAAACAGTTTTTATTCAAGGCAATTGCAAAATGCACATAAGCTTTTAGCAGCTGGTAAATGAAAATAAATAATGCCACATGATGTAGGCCTACATACTGTAGCCTATTTCTATAATAATACAATAATACAAATAATACAATAACAATAAAATACACAAAATACTAAAATCACAACATTTTTTAAAGTGTAGAACAGTGTGTGATGAATAGATCGGAGTGTTTGATGTTTAGTCATCTGCAGGTTGGACTGTTCAATATCGCCGATGTCCGACAGCTCTACAAACACAAACCAAAGAACAGCGGTTTAATCACAGACGTGTCCACGACGCTGGGAACACAGATGTTATGTTACGTTGGTAACGTTTAGTGAGCCAACGGCAGTCAGAAAGTGGCATGCTAACGTTGTTGTTAGCAATATCCCGCTAGCCGGCTAGCTAGCCGGTCAGCTTCCATTACCCGAGGAAGCAAAGCCACTAGTTGCTGCTGTTACGAACGTAATCACTAGCTTGGTAAACTAAACAGAAATGTGTCGTTGGTTTGCAACGAGGTGAAACATTTTAAAATGGAAACTTACCGGGAACAGCAACGTTAGTAAAACTCCGCACTCCGCACAGCGTATTTTCCCCCGTTGCCTTGAGCGTTAACCCCGCCACCAGCCCCTAACGTAAGCCGGGGCCGGTGTGTGTGGGCGCGTGTATGTGACGTAAGTTGAGCTAGTGGGTGTGACTTTTTTTCTGTTGTCTGTGAGCGGGACAGAGGAAAGAGCTGCGCTAAAACCAGTCACACTCGGCCGCGGCGGCTTAGAAACTGACGTAACAACATACACTCGATGTTCACGATATAGTCATTTACTACATCTCATGTAGAACAAGCCGCGATACATCGAGTATACTCGATATATCGCCCACCCCTACTGCAGGGCAATACCATGTCATATGTACGTATATTGTTTGGTATTGGTATTTATAAAGAGAGTCCCATTTATCAGATTTAAAGAGAGAATACTTTCTCTATCCTTCATTAGAAATGGTCTATTGGCTAAGGAATAAACGACGTAGTGGTTAGCACAGTCGCCTCACGGCAGGTTTCATGCTCCAGTTCCTTCTGTGTGGAGTTTCTCCTCGTGTCAGCCCGGGTTCTCCAGCTTCTACAGGCCAAACACATGCAGGATGGGGATAGGTTCATTGATGACTCTAGATGTCCCATAGGTTTTAATGTCAGTGTGGATGGTTGGCTGCCTCTAGTATCAGCCCAGTGATAATCTGGTGACCTACCAAATGCAGAAACCAAAGCTTTAAACCAGCAGGACAGTGTCCAAAGAAAAAGGCCTTCAAGAAGCCTTCATTAAAAATGTAGAATATTCTGACTGCCAGACTTTTGGAACCTGATGTACACTGAATTGTGGTTGAAAGGAAATACGACACTAGTCTGGCATCGAGGTCTGGCTGGTTTCACTTGTGGATCAAACAAAATGGAGGTCCAGGATGATGGAAGTTTGAATATCTTTATGTCAAATAGAAAAAAAATTCCTCATTTAGCTAACGCTTGCTTCAATTACATGACTTCCTAAAGTATAGTGGAAAGAAAACTTCCAAAATACACATTCAGCTGTTTTTTTAATACTCTATTTTGCATCTAAATTCACCAAAACTGACCATAAAATAATGCCTAATTTGCATATTTAAACATTTAATGTCTTAAATTATGTAAATAATCAACTGAGGAAGTTTCATGGTGAGGTGTAATATTTAAATATTACCCCTATTGACCTGTAGTATCTTGGTATGGAATGTGTTATTTATATCTATAAAGCCAGAAATCTCCACTTCAGTACCACAACAATGCTCAAACACTACATTTACATTTACATTTACATTTAGGTCATTTAGCAGACGCTTTTGTCCAAAGCGACTTACAATAAGTACATTTGTCAAAAGAAGGAAACAAAGAAACCACAACGTATCATTGCCGATAAAGTAAGAGCTAAAAATAGAACAAGTGTTAGGTCCTCATCTGAGTAAAGTAGTACTTCAAGAGCAACAGTGCTATGATCAGAGTGCTAAAGGTAAGGTTTTCTTTTTTTTTTGATTATAGGGCTTTTCACTATTTAGTGATTTAAGGACTGATGAAAAAGTGAGATCCAAACTTCCCTCTGAAGACCTTCGACGTCAAACAAAATGAAACACAAAATTAGAAATTGATCTAATTTTCAGATTTCTGTTCTGGAGAATCATGCACATATTTGATACTGCCTCATTTTCATCTTTATGAATGGCCAATTTGAAGGTTAGAACTTTAGGTTAGACCCATGTCATCGAGCTGTTGATTCAGCTCATTAGTTGTGTTGCCTTGTATTCCAGGTGACTGATCAGGACCTCCTGTAACTGTGTCGCTCTGTTAAATTGAACATATTCGGTAGTCTGATTTAATACTGCATTGGTGGATTAACTCCCAGTCTTACCACTGACTCGTGTTTTAATGTTGCTGACGTCTGAAAAAATGAATTAAGACACTAATCTTTGTTCTTGTTTTGTCTTGCAGACGACGCTGCAGACAGATGAGGTGAAGAATGTTCCATGTGGCACAAGGTGGGTCAGCTGTTTGGTCAGGTAGAGTTGGGTACAGTGTCGTATGTACCCTACACACTCCCACAGGGTGGAGTCAGAGCTTCCCCTTTTATCTTGCTGCTGTTTTGGATAAAAGTGTGTTAAAAGGTGAATGTTGCGTATTTGCTGTCTTTCAGTGGAGGAGTGATGATTTACTTTGACCGTATCGAGGTGGTGAACTACCTCGTCCCAGCAGCAGGTAAACCAGTGTTCACTGCAGCTCTATGTTGCACATGCATATGTGTGCTCCGTGTCTGCTGTCGTTCCTAACAGACTAATCCCTCCCTGCAGTGTTCGACATCGTGAAGAACTTCACAGCAGACTACGACAAAGCTTTGATATTCAACAAGGTCCACCACGAGCTCAACCAATTCTGCAGCGTTCACTCACTGCAGGAGGTCTACATCGGCTTGTTTGGTAAGTCTGCAGGCTGGGTGGAGCTGGCTGGGTAGCGTTGGCTATTGTTAGACTGAATTCTGACGTTCCTACCTCAACTTTAAGGAACGTGTGACACATTTCACCACATTACAGTAGCTGCCTCTTACCTGAGCAGCAGAGGAAACGAGACAAAGATTCAGAAACGTTTTAACATGCCATCCAAAGTACGAGCAGTGTTTCCTCTGTATTCATGCACCCCAGATGGAACTTCACACAGACATGAATGTGCTCTGCTCTCGTGTTTCACCAAATTTGTTCTACACGCTAACATGCCGACAGATTCAGTGTTTTTATCTGAGCTGGACCGGTGGATGTAATGAAGCCCTGGTGCATTCATGTGGAGTGAGCACTGCATCAGTGTCCATTTAAGAAAAGACAAAAAATAGGCTTTTATATGCCAGATTGTCAGGAAATGGTCAGGAACCAGTTTTAAAAGTGATGTATTTCCTTTTCAAATAAGTGCTGGATCTCATTAATTCCCACGTGTCGAGTGGCTGATTTGTAAAATGTGTTGCATTTGAGAACAGAATGTGGGAGGTTGGTTTAATGTTTTATTAATAACCGGTGGTGGTTAGCACTGTTTCCTGATAGCAAGAGGTTCGGGTTCCTTGCGTGGAATTTGCATGTTCTCCTCTGCTGTGGTATAAAATTCACAGTATCCAAATCTGTATGGGACATGTACAAAGAACAGCCAGTACTAGGTGTAAAATAACTACTTAATACTTTGTAGTGGTACATCTACATAAACAGCATGTAGTCGCCTACAGCGGAGGGTTCTGAACCCCGTAGGTTTTTATGGCTCAGCGCCCTACACACAGCTGCTCGCCATCTGCACTCAGCTAAACAGCCCACACTTAATATTGTAGTGTATCCGCCTCACCATCGTAACCACATCGGTTACTGTAAACTTATTTTCGAGCAATTATTGCCCCATACCAGTAAGTTGAATGGAAATATTATTATAAATAGTAATAGAACTTAACTGCTCTCTAGCAGAAGAAATGTGGCTGTATTGTTATTGTCTTCATACCCATTTCTAAAATATGGAGTCCTACAGCGAAATGTATCTGTATGCAAATATGAAACTTTTTTTTGAGTGTGGATTTAATGTTTTGCTACGTTGATCCGATCTCACTCGCCCACCTTGTGTCTCTCTAACTTTCCCCCCGCAGACCAAATAGATGAAAACCTGAAGTTGACGCTACAAGAGGACCTCACAGCCATGGCACCCGGACTGATCATACAGGTACACAAAGGATGAAGTCGAGAGGAAGGGGGGGATTATACATATGGATCACTGTTCAACTACAGTCCGTTGCACCACACCACATCTCTCAACACATAGCAGCCTTAGTGGACCAGAATGCAATGCAACACGTTTCTTATGTAGGATAGTTTCCAAAACACATAAAGCAGTAGTTAGTGTGTAAACACACCTTAGATAGAAAACATCAGGCGTGTCGACATTCTCTGGGTGTTCAGCTGTATTCTGGGTTTAACTATGGGATTTTGGGCCTTTACAAGTAAGTTAAATTGAGTATCAAATTTTTGCTAAAAAAAAAAAAACTGACTGAAGTATTACCTTCCATTTTTTTGTTAAGAAAGTCACCTTGCTGTTTTTCTTCAGGATACTTTAAAAAAGTGCTATAGACAGTTAAACTCAGACTGGACTGCTTCACAGAAGCTGGTTATTTAAGTATGAAATAGTAAAGCCGATCTGATTTAAAAGAACAAAAGTTGTTTTGCAGCCTCATACTGACCTTCAAAGCTTCTCTCAAGCCTCTCTGCTGGAGACTCTATGATAACAGTCCATTTGTCCAAAGAGTTGAATGACAACTTTATGACTGACTTTAAAAGGAGTCTCAGTGGGTTTTCACCCATACTGAATCCCCCTTCCCTCCACATCCACAGAGATGCACACATTTCACTCCTGAGTGTTTAACACTCCACTGGGCTTTAATACTCCAGCCTTTCCCCGTAAATCTATGGAAACAGATGAAATAACAATCGCAGTTTATTCTGGGAAACCAATAACCCAACAGTTCAGAGGGCCTTTAAACAGGACGGCCTTTGTCTGAATCTTCTTTTTCTAACTGCTGCTTTTTCCCTTGGCGAGCACCTCCTTTTAAAGCTGTGCTGCTTAAAATACTCCCTCTGTCTGTCTGCGTAGCTCAGAGTTGTCTGTTTGTTTCTCTGTCTTTGTTTATGTCTCACTGGTCCACAGGCGGTCCGTGTCACAAAACCCAATATCCCAGAGAGCATTCGCAGGAACTACGAGCTCATGTGAGTTTTCCTCCTCCCTCCCCCCCCCCCCCCCCCCCCCCCCCCCCCCTCTACCCAACAATGAATGTTCCCTGACCCCTCAGTCATGTGTTGTGTAATTATTTCTCCCTCCCAAGTGGTTGAACCTGATGTTCATCCAGCTCGCCCCCTCCCCAAAATCCTGCAGGGCCCTGCTGCTTCATGTCAGTCTATGAGCATCTTACTTTGGCCTCATGAATATCAACAGCATGCGATTCCTCACAGCATGTGATACAGAGAGGAAATTGAGGATTTACTTGAAGTTGTAGTAAGGTTCACTAGGAGTCATCTGCCACTGTGGAAAGTGGAAGTTTTCAAGTCAGATGGATTAAGTGTCAGAAAGGGGAGTTTTGATTTGGAGTCTCCCACACAGCCTGATTAATGCAGCATGAATGTGTCGACTGGTCCAGTGACTTCCAGAGTGACGTCCATGGCACGTATGTCAGGCAGTTTGCTAAATGATTTGTTATAAAGCATAAAGCTGTGCTGTATCATTAAAACATGTATATCTACATGTGGGATCATTTGTATCTATAAAAGGAACAGATTTTGTTCATTACTCCCACCCACGTGTGCTGTTGGGCCAGTTGAACCTCTGCTAGATTGTGAGTCACACCAATAAGTTCATTATGTTTATGTTGTAACACTCTTTGAAACTTGAAAATCAATCAATTACTTGAAAAGTGTTTTCCAAATGCATTTTGGATCAAACGTTTAAAAGACAATGTGGTGTTAAAATGATTTGATGATATGAAACGGGTCTGATGTATTTGGGTTTTATAATGTTATAATAGAAATGGTTCCAATGGCATTACAGTACCAATGCATTCATATTCACTCAGTGTTATGATTTAGTGAGTCTTGTTCTCTCTTGTAAGTTTGGGAATGCCTGACTGGTCCACTCTGTTACCTACAGATGTGTTGATATTGTGGTTCAAGGATCTTCCGTCCCAGGAATCCCTTTCAGCTCTTTATTACATGAACTCCCTTCAACTGTAGAAAAGCATTCACAGCCAGCACTGTGCCGAGCAGTGTAACCTGACCTGCCAGCAGGTTTATTACACAATCATTAGCAAAGGGCACTTTAATGTAAGTACACTCCTTCAATGTAGAAATCCTCTCCAGTTCTTACATACCTGATGGTATTTCAGCATCTATGCTAACATCTTCAGGAGCCGCCATTGTGGTTTTGAACAAACGGTCACCTTTCTAGGTGTATCACACAACTAAGCCAGTAGCTCCTCAGGGGATGCTGATTGGTCCGTCTACCGGACACAAACTCATTCTTGAAGCCTGACTAGATGGATTTCCAGGTGATATGTGATCCGGCGATTCTCATGAGAATCCAGCTGCCTTGCATGGCACGTACGGTAGATTACAAATGATGATGATGATGATGGCACATTCACCATACACTTAAATAAGGTGTCCACTATTTCAGAGCTTTAAGTCCTCTGCAAATAGCCAACACATCCCAGCAGTGGATAGAAGATCTGATGCATTTTTAAAAATGAAAGACCATAAGGTTATGCTCTCAATCAGTGCATACTATTGTCAACAGCATTTTGTCACTTTTAATAATTCAATAATTGGTTACCACTCAATTTGAAGTTGTACCTTAAGAAGACGTCTCCTCCTTTTTAAGGACCTTCTTTTTTACAACCTGGGTCCTAATCTGTAGATTTTGCAGGCAAAGTAATGAACCAGCAGGCAGCAAAAGGAAGACAATCACAGAAGTTGTTCCCGGTTTCCCATGTATAAATGACTTACATCCATCTCATCCTATGAAACATTTTTTTCATCCTGACTCATGTCTTCTGGTTGTTTCAGTGGTGAACCAAAAGAACACTTACTTTTGGTTTCACTTTATAATATAAACTTCAGGATGTGTTGGAGCTCATTTTGGTTTTTCCAGTCAGAGTCTTGGTGTTGCTTTCATGACCGGATGCCAGAAATCCAAACGAGTCCCAGCAGGATGATGAAATCAGAGATGGACAAGAGGATGGCAATAAGCCCCAGATTGTAAAAGAAACTCAACTTGCCTTTAAGACCCCGGTGGATGTGGTTCCTTTAGTAGTTGGATGTTACCGGATGAAACAATGGCATGAAGATAAAGATGCAACGCAGAGATTTCTTGCAGAGCAGAGCCTTTTGCTCCATGTGTCTGTGATTGCATCATGTTTTTTCAATGTTTTTTTTCCCAAAGGTTTGTTGGGCTCGGGGTTCTCATGGACTTTTTTGGGTAACTTTTTGCACACTTTAAGTAAATTCAATTCAAGTCAATTTTAGTGTTATCATCGCAACAAAAGTTATTTCAGGGCACTTTTCACTAGAGCAGGACTTAGAACTAGAGCAACTACAGCAAGAACAGTGGCGAGAAAAAACTGCTTTAACAGACTTTTAGGCCTAAAAGTCTGTTAAAGCAGTTTTGCTCTTGGTAGTTGTATTAACAGTAATAGTTAAAATCTGCTTCAGAGTTGGCCTTAACCTTAGTCATTTACCAGTTTGAGGTTTGTAATGATGAATTGTCTGTGCCACTGGTGCAGAATGATGGCAAGCTGCAGGATTTCCTTCCAGTAAAAGGAGGGCTTTCAGGCTCTGTAGAGTTTGGCATGACCAGTCTCCAGATTACCAGCCATGTGCAGTTTCAGAATTCAGAAGTAATTCAAACGGCCGTGAGGCAGAAATGAATCTGCTTCTGGTGTGTTGGCATGAAAAGTGGCTGTATAATTTTTTTTCTCCCCTCTCTGTTCATCTTTTCTCTCCATGCCCTTATTAATGCGTGATCTATAAACTGGTTCTGTATTGTATTGTTTAAAAACGCATTCTATACAGTTTGTGCTGCAGCCAGCGCTCTATAACAGACTTTGGAAGTCTGATTGCCATTAATATGTCTGAAGTTAATCAAGCCTGCTCTGCACATGCCCACGCAATCCTGAAGAGAGATGTAATCAGTGAGAAGAGTGAAAACACATCTATGGGTGTGTGTGTTTGTGTCTTAGTGTAAAAGTTTGTGTTTGTTTGCAGGGAGAGCGAGAAGACGAAGCTGCTGATCTCTCAGCAGACACAGAAGGTTGTTGAGAAGGAGGCAGAAACGGAAAGGATCAAAGCTGTGATAGGTGAGAGAGACAACAAGGAAACCACCCAAAAGAACACGTTATAAAGTCTACGGGTTGAAAATTAAAATGTGCTTGTTTTATAGAGGCTGAGAAAGTGGCACAAGTGGCAGAGATCAAGTTTGGACAGAAAGTCATGGAGAAGGAAACGGAAAAACGGATCTCTCAGATCGAAGGTTTGTATCCGGCTGCTGAGGAAGTACTCGGATACTATGCTGAAGCAAAAGTAGCAGTACAAGAAAGTAAAAATGGCAATCATTAAGATTTCAATGAACACAACATGACATGGGAATGAATTTGAGAACAAGCCTCTGCTTTTTTGTAAGTTTGTCACAAACGATCAACAAGAATGACTTCTTCTAATCAGGATAACAAAAGTTAACCACATATAGGAGCAGCGGGACATGTGATCAGTACAAGAGAAGGGAATATTAGGATGAGATACAAATAAAACTGTGAGGGATGTTTTAAAATCTCTTAAGCTTGTGTTTAACACAAACATTATTTCAGGCATCTGACCAAAACTCCATTGACTGAAGAGAACAAACATGCTGCCGGCCCATTCCCACAGCTCTATTGTCAGATAAATGTTGAGCAATTTAGCCTCTGAAATGGAGTAAATGTGTCTTTGACTTCTCATGTAGTGACATGACTCATCCTTCTGTGGTATTTAGGTGTGGGCTTTGATTCCCTGAGGTCACTGTGTAATGCAGTGACCTCTTTCTTTCTTTCTTTATTTATTTCTTTCTTTCTTTCTCTCTCTCTTTCTCTCTCTTTCTCTCTCTCTCTCTCTCTTTCTTTCTTTCTTCATAAAAAACAACCAAAACGGGCTGAACCCCGTAAACATAAAAATGTCAAAAGTGCAGATGTGAAGAAGTGCATCTCACTGTGCGGCGTGCCTCTTATTTCAAAGTGTCTTTGTTTTAAAGAGTGCTTTGCTTGTTTTTCAGTCTGGGAGCCAGTTGTTTATATTGGACTCCTGTCTGAAGAATGCAGTATTTAAGACCAGTTTCGCAGTTTGGACTTTGTATTAACGCGTTGCCTCTGCTTCTGATTGATAGACGGGGCTTACCTGGCCCGGCAGAAAGCCAAGGCCGATGCAGAGTTCTATACGTCACAGAGAAATGCAGAGGCTAATAAGGTAAAGAGATGACACCGACACACGTCCCACTTTAGCCAGGACAAAGCGTGCTCTTTTTCTCATTCACATTGGGCCTCATTTATCAAACGAACGTACGACCGAAAACCGTGCGTACGACCATTTCCACGCAAACTTCGGCATTTATCAATTTGGACGTAAGCGGAAGCTGCGATCAGATCTCACGTCAGGTCTGAGCTCGTGTACGCAAATTCGAGTCTGTGGATTTGCGGTGCAGCACAGCAAAATCTGGCGTAAAATAATGAACAAACCTCAGCTGTCATTAAGCATAAGCAGTCACATATTTAGAACAGATCAAAACGGATTATCAAAACGAAAACATTTCTTTTAAAGCCCATGTTTTTACTGATACCACTTTCAAAAAATTAAACAATAGGATAAATAGCCTAAGATGACAACTAATTATTACACATTAAAATGTGAAAGAATCATAAATACAAGCAGAAATGTGTGTTTGCAAATTAACTAAAGGCAAAAATGTGTAATTGTTTTTGTTTTTGTCCGATGGGTGTGACAGAACTGCAACAAAAATGAAAGCACCTGTTGAGATAATCATCGTTCCACTGTGGTTGGTCAGATGTTTATTCATTCCCCTATTTAAACAGATGCTTTGACAGTTATCAAGTCTTGATGATGGCAGACTTGCTTATTTTGGAGGAACAATACGCGCGTGTCAGACGTGAGCGCGTTTTCAGGGACCGCAGGGATCTCTGTGTCACCTCCACCACTTATGCCACAGATCGACTCCGACCTAATTAAGGAGGCAATTTTTTCCTCCGTCCCCATCAAGATCAGGCTGGAGTCTGTTTGGCCTCCTCCAGTCTGCCTGATGCTAACGCAGCAAAGCGTTTCTTGGTGGCCAGCTTCATATCCGACCATTTTTTCTTGACCTAAATGTAAAGAATTGTTTTGATCAGTTAGCAGACATAAGCTTTTAGGCTGCGGATGAAAAGATTCATTTAAGTCGTTAGGCATGGGTTAAGTTATTGAGAATTATATTCAAACCTCAGCTGGAGTCCGTTCCTCTACGGCAACGCTGTTGACTGCCTCCGTTATCTTTTTCCAGACTGCGTTTTTGTGAGCCCCTTTTATGCCACCCTTCAGTCTGCCAAAAAGCACTGTCTTGTTGTGTTCCACCTCCGATGTCAGGATGCCGATCTCCGTGTCAGAAAAGCTTCTTTTCTTACCCATGTTTCGTCTCTCCATGTTTGACCTCAGTGGGCGAGGCCTCCGAAACAGGAATATTTATGGGCGTAACATGTTAATGACGATCGAATTCAGCCGCCGCATTTATCAAGGGCCGCTCATTCGTACGCTGAGATTGGTCAGATACGAACGTTTCATAAATCGCACGTGTGTCCTGTCGTAAGACCAAATCTGCGCTCAGATCTGCGCCCGTTTTCACGCAAGATTGATAAATGAGGCCCATTGTGTTGCCCCTCTTCCAGGTTAAGTTAACACCAGAGTACCTGCAGCTCATGAAGTACAAGGCCATCTCCGCCAACAGCAAGATCTACTTTGGGAGCGACATACCCAACATGTTTGTGGACTCTGGCTCTGCAGGGAGCTCCATCAAGGCCTCTGCAGCCATGGACATCGTTGCTGATCAGTTCCTGGACCTGGATTAGCGAGGGGGGGTAATGGGCCCAGAAGGACTGACTGCTGGCCGGCCCAACGGCTTCACTGGTAACTTCTCCCTCTGACTGGGAGAAGCTCTGCTGACCAAGGCCTGTATTTCTCAAGCACCTAGAAATGTAGAAATCACAGAAAGTTTGACTAGGATGTTGTTTCTCCCGAGCTCAGAGCACGTCTGCTTTCACTCCGCACTGATAGAGAATGAGATCGTCGAGCAGACGAGTGAATTGGGTGGAAGAAAATTAATTTAGCCAAAACAACCACAAATCCATCACTACTTGTCATACTCTGTAATCCTTTCACATGTGTGTGTCCTCATCGAGCATGTTATGTTATGTTATGTTATGCCTGTCAAGCTTTCAGTTCTCACAAAATGTCTATCAATGATATTAACAATTAATGATTTACTATCAAAGATTTCAAAGCGATTGGTCTGTGATTTCCTACACAGGTGGGGAAAAGCAGTTTCTCGCCGTTGACCATAGATTTGTCTTGTTTTTCTTTTGTTGAAATGTCACAAGCAGATCTGATCTGCTGCTCCATGATAAACCCTCATTTTAATGCTGCTTCTAGCTGCAGCATTTTAACGAAGGATCCCATAGATGGGACTCTAAATTTGGACTTAAATGCAAAATATTGTGCTAAAAGTCTTAAAGCTTGTTATTAATAAGCTTCTTTTTTCCCCTGGAAACTCACATAAGGTATGTTGTTGGTTAGCACTATGCTAACTATTGGCCTCGGAAGTAATGTATTGGCCTGGGCATGCTAACAACTGCAGCTAACGTTAAGAGAGAGATGAACAAAAAGTTAAATCTGGTTCTTTTGTTCCTAACTTTGCTCAACCCAGTGCAAACCACTCACAGAGGATGGTTTGATTCACGGAGCAGTCGGCTTCACCAACTTCATATTCATGAATAAAACAGTTGCATCCCGGGAAATAAAAACATCAGCTTGTTATTCCAGGATGTGACTGGTTTTGCATCCCCCCAAGGCCAGGAAAGCTCTGCAGCTCTGCTTCATCCCAAAGGAACTCAAAAGACTTGACGAGTTCAAGGAATTTATTAAAATGAAGGAGCATATGTGTCGCTATGAGGACGGATTCTTCTTCTGAATGCTTGAAAAATACAGGCCCCGACGTTAGACGAAGCACAGGGATGATGAATGTACTGTGTGGTAGCTGCTGCCTGGCTGATGTAATATCACTTTTCGTTTGTTCTATTGTAAAAACAATTACTTTGAGCACTGGGGACCTGTTGATTATTAATTGAATTTGTGCAGCTGTTTGAAGTTGTACCACACGTGCTGTATATGTATGTAGCATTTTGTTTTCTCCCTGTACATTCAGTGGAGAGACTATGTTTGTGCAACGTTTTATTTGACTGTTGATGTATTTCTGGGATTGTGTTGGGTTATGACAAGAAAAAACAAACTGCTTTTGTACTCCGGTTTACAGACGTTTGATGTGAGCTTTTCTCAATCGGCAATGATGAATGCAACCATTCCATGTTTGTCCAGAAAGGTTACAGGAACTGTACAGTGGGGAATTGGCTTTGAGCCTTTGGCCACATGACACATTGCATTGCGTATGCCTGAATTGTCTGTAGTCATTTTGAAGACCTCAAACTGTTTTTTTTTTTCTTTGTTGTTTGACTTGATCAGGATCCCAAACCAACTCTGTGTCATGTGTCATCTCTGTCTTAGATACTTTGTTTCCCAGCGTTTCCTGTGGGATTATGTCAACATAATGATGCTAATGACTTAATGACCAAATGTGTTCTGAAGAAAGCAGCTAGTCATTAAAAGTTGAATCATTTGATTATGTAGCTTCTGGCTGGGAAGTTGAGCAGGTACTGCCCCGCTGAGTAAATACTCCCTTATCTGAAGGTTAAGGTCTTGGGACCTGAATTCACTGTAACTCAATACATCCTCTATTTCTCATTTCCTGCTCAGGCAGGCCCTTGGCTCTCTCACACGCTTGCACATCAGGTTATTTTAAAACGTTAATAAAAGACTAGACAATGAATCCAGAAGGAAAGTTTCCTTACTGTTACTTCGATAACAGGTTGGAGTGACACAGGGTCACACCTGCACGTTTTGCCTCCTTAAATATTGTTTTAAATGATGAGTACGATGAAGGGAAAACAGAAAGCAATGAGATATTGTGCCAGCGTGACAACCACTCCTGTTCTGTCTGAGGAATGCTCTCTTTCCTGAAAAATTACCCAATCCTAAGAAGCCTAATCTAAATTCTAAGTTAGTTTATTGGTTGTGTCATCAGCCTGCGTGTCCCCATCGTCACAGAAAGCCCCTGCGTTTCCAACATGGGAGGTGATGGTGTGTAAAACCCGAAGCTGCCACCAGGGAGATCATTCACTTATTTACTAAAAAGGCACTTTTAATTCGCTTGGTGTATCGACAAAGGTCTGCATCTGGGGCTCCTCCTCCTCCTCCTCCTGTCACCGCGTGGACACGACTTCAGCAGCAACATGACTCCTCCAGGAGTGAGTCAGGCAGCAGCCGAGAAAAAGCATAGTTACCTACTATATATATGGAAGACTTCATCCAGGGTGCTTCGAAGTGACATATAACTCATAGTCACAAGGGTGAAAAATAACTGCTTTTTTAAAATATGTATATATAAAAAAGCCTTTTTCTCTGGTAAGACTTGATCCGTGCCCTGAAAGAAGATGCAGGAGGCGGTGAGGCTGGACGCGTGATGAATGCGTCCTCCGCGGAGCATGGGGGAGCAGATGCGCCTCTCCTCCAGGGGCTGTGGGAGTCCATGAGAGCGGGCCAGGAGGAGATCCTGCTCTCCCCTTACCTGTCTGCGTCCTACGCCTTCCTCATCCACGTGCTGCTCTGCGCACCTTTCCTCGCGCTGGACGCGCTGGGCAGCGTCTGTCCGCGGGTCTGCTCCCGGAGGCTCGCTGCAGGCTCGGGTCCGCCGCCGCCGCTCCGCCGATGGTTGGACTGTTTTCTGAGGTTGCTGTGGAGATACCTGACCACCGTCCTCCCGGCCACCGCGCTGTTAAACAGCGTGAGGAGCCCCGCGCTGCCGCCGCTGGCTCCGTCCTGCTGGCAGCTCTTTGTGGAGGTCTTCGCGTCTTTGCTGCTTTTTGACACGCTCTTCTTTCTATGGCACGTGCTCGTGCACAGGTAAGCTTCACGAGCATCCTGGACACAATCATCACGATTCACGATATTACCCGATAATCTTCAAAATGCGCGTAAAGCTCTGAAAGATGGCACATTCATATTTTTATTAGATCAGACATCTATTCTTGGTGAACATATGTTTTAGTGTAAAAGCAATAAAAGCATCTTAAATACGATAATGCATCAGGTCTCCAAGTATAAATACCGTTTTAAAGTTTGTTTTAGCTTCTCTACCTTCATGACTGACAGCTTTTATTCACGATGACGCAATGATGGAAATTCACACGATGATGAGATGATGATGATGATGATGATGACGATGATGATGACACGAGGATACATTCCTGTATCGTCCCATCCCTCATCTGCACCCATAGGTTATTTGTGTACTCAAGCCCATTAAGAGGAAACGTAGGATTCACAATTTATCAAATACAATTTTAAAAAATGCAACATAGTCGAGCCCAGAGCCGTCTACCCTTTGGGGGGCCCTATTTTGTCAAACTACAATGAGGGGTGGGGGGTGGGGGGTCCAAACCTTTAGATGATCCTGTTACACTGTAAGAGGAAAACAGCCTACATTTGTGAAAACCTCTCATCTCAATTGACCCAAGCAATATATAATAAAAGGTAGAAACAATGAGGTACTTTGGCGTCAATAAATGGAACAGATGCATATAAAAACAATAATAATAAACTTGCAGCTTGGGGCCCCCTAGTGGTTGCGGGGGCCCTATTCACACATGTAGTCCATGGCGCTAGTGTTTTAAAAAGGGAAGAGCAACGTTGGGCAGTTGAATATACCATATAACACATCTGCAAATATGAATTATGAAGCTAACTTTGCTAACAGCTTCACACCAGAATCCACATGGATCCAGATCCAGTAGGTTGCTGCTCTGCTGCTTGTGTTCATCAGATCTCCTCCACAGTCCACATATGGTCCTACTGCACCTAAGTACACTTCAGAGGTATTTGAACTGTACCTTTAGTCTTCGGCTAAAAGTCTACACTTAAGAGGGAACCAGTGTACTTGTTTACTGCAGTATGCCTCCATTCATCAGACAATAATAGTTATGAAACCATAACATAACCTTCTTTCTACAGGGACTTTGTGATGGAGTAGTTTGTGGTATACTCTTAATTCAGTATTTCTTCCTGATATTTACAATTGTTGTACTTCTTTTCCATACTCCAAATACTTTGTTCTAATCCATCTCTGTGTGCCTCCCATTGAGAAATGAGTTGATCTGATAAGCTGTGTGGTCCAATGACAAATGTGATGACATTAAATGGGATTAGAATGGCAAATAACATGCTAAATGTTTCAGTAATATGTTTCTAAAACATTGCTAAACAGTCAAGAGCCATGAGATGGTTTTTAAAGGGCTGCTCAAGTGAACCTCTAAGTCAGGGATGGGATGATATAGGATTTTATCACAGCTCATGATGAAAAACAATCACATTAATCACGGTGAATAATCTTAAATATCATCACATTAGTGAATAGAGAGAATTGTTTAGCTCACTGTCATGGCAGAGAAGTGAAAAAAGGAGCCTGATATACACAATAAAAATCACTTTACTTACTTACAACTGCATTTAATTTATTTTAATCATATTTTGATGATTCTCATTATAATATCCTGAATTGCAAATATTTTGGGATAAATTATCATCACCTGAAATGCTCATATGGTCCCATGTTTACTAGATGAGGGACTTCCAAAAGATCAACACTGAAGCAGCAACGCCTGAGATATCCTAACTTTTAGTCCCTCATATAAAACTCAGAAAAACATTGAATTCCACATTAAATAAATACAATTTAAAAATAATAATTGCATTTTTCACAATGCAACTCATCTCATTGGATTTTTCTTTAGCCCCCCCTGCCTTACAAATTCTACTCTACATTAGCTGTGTCCCAATTCAGACGCTGCACCTGAAGGCTGCTGAGACAACAACGCCGTCCCGATGCAACGTTCAAGTGCAGCAGAGAAATGCAACCTTCTTTTCCTGACTCAGAGGATCCATCTGAGAGATCCTTCACCGTTCAAACTTATCCCAAGATTCATTGCGTGCCGGTGACACTTTAATCAATATGGCAACGAGGGATGCGATTGGTTCAGCATATGATGCAGCAGAAATACACTCGCACCTGTAATATATCATCAGCTGATGAAGCACATCCTCCATCATGACATGGAATAAAAATAATAATATGTGATCTTTTTTAGTTTAGTTTGAAGTAGGACGGTCAAAATGAAGGCATTAATGCGGGATGATCACAGTTAAATATTGATTTTCACTGTGTGTTTGTCACCTTTGCCGCTCCGTCGGAAGAGAAGAGAACTCACGGCAGAAGAAGGAACTAACCTTATTTTATTACTTTATTTGATACATATGATTTGATTGTTTGAGTTGTGGAAAAGGGGCAGGATATGTCATTTTATTTTGTTGTTTATTAGAATTTTATGTATTGTGTTTAGTATTATGTACTCTTCATTTAACTTCATTTTGTTTGTTATTGTTGTTTTACATGTTAAAGCTAGGGCTGTCAAATGATGGAACATTTTAATCAGATTGATCACAAGGTGGCTGTGGATTAATAATGATTAATCACCATTCGTAAATACACCTGTAAAATTCCCATCTTCTCTGTATGTTGTTGTGGAAATGGAAAGATAAACGACAGAAGTATGCACCAGAATGTGAAGCCTTGTCCAATAGAGATGCACTGAAAAGTACAAGTACTTACATTTCAGTACTTGCCAAGACAGAGTACTGATGTGAGTTATTAATACTACAATACAGTTATAACAATGACTTTGAAAACATTCTCCTTTGTGATTTCACAAACAGAGTTCACAGTAATATTAATAATGAGCAGTTAAATCATGCTGGCAGGAATTACTCTGTAGACCAGACCGTCTCATTATGAAACATTCTGACATTATGACATGCTTAGTTCGGCCTTTGGGGTCTTCAAAGGACCCGGCTGACGTAGCCCACCACGGTCTACGTTGTCCTCGAATTTGAATTGGGACACAATGTGTTTGTTCAATAATTTGAGTCTCAATCACTATGACATCATCAGGGACAGATACATTTTGCGCCCGTTCCTAAGTGTCCTGACAGTTGCCTTTCAATAAGCTGCAACATTATTAATGATTATTGGTATTGGGAGTAGTTGTACTGTAGTAGCAGTAGACCTAGTAAACTGCCACAGATACACTGATTCCATACTGTTCCTGTACTGATTATGAATGAAGCGTATAAGCATAGACATGTGTTTGTGTGTTTCTCATCAGGGTTCCCTGGCTCTACCGCACCGCCCACCAGCTACACCACCAGCACCACGTGACCTTCGCTCTGGCCGCTCAGGACAGCAGCTCGCTGGAGCTGCTGTCTCTGCTGCTGCTGGCTCTGTGCAGCGCCTGGGCGGTCGGCTGCCATCCGCTCAGCGAAGCCTTCTTCCACCTCGTTAACAGCTGGCTGGCGGTGGAGGACCACTGTGGCTATGAGCTGCCCTGGGCTCTGCACAGACTGCTGCCCTGTCTGGGAGGAGCCCCCTACCACCAAGCCCACCATACGCTCCACACTGTCAACTACGCCCCCTACTTCACCCACTGGGACCTCCTGTGGGGAACGTACCGTGCACCGGCGCAGCATTCACATCCGGTGAAGAACCGGTCCCAAACATCCAGCAGGGGATTGCTAGAGAAGCTGCAAATGAACCTGCTTTAATATTTCACTTTTCTAGTCTTCCAACCACTCGAAGCGCTTTACAGTACATGTCAGCATTCAGCCGTTCACACACACATTCAGACTGATGCTACACTGATGGCAGAGATGGTCGTAACAAGTGCCCATCAGGATCTATCTAACGCATTAACAGACCGATGGTGCAGAATTTGGGGCAGTATCTTGTCCAAGGACACTAAGACATGTGGACTGGAGGAGCCGGGGATTGAACCAGCGATCTTCTGCCCAATATGCAATGAAGGATATTTTCTGCACGTTGTGGTGTTCCTCTTCAGCTTTTCACACTTCATGAGGATATCTCATCCCATTGGTTTACAGCAAAGCAACCATTCCCATTTCAGTCATACATCCTATAGTTATGAGACTTTTTGTTATCCTAGAATTCACCAAATCCATGGACAAGCGTCATGTTCAGGTGGACAGTATCCAACGTGACACCCGACAACGGCACTCTTAACTCTTGTATCTGCAGCTGTTCAGTATCAAGTGAATGCAGCACGAGAGCAGGAAAGACAATAAATCAAGACAGTGATACTATGAACACATGGCTGAACTCTCTTCTTGGGAGTGTATCCAGGTGGTTTCATATGCTTTCATGTACAACCCCATGAAGTTGGGACGTTGTGTAAACCGTAAATAAAAACACAATACAATGATTTGCAAATAATTTTTAACCTATATTCAATTGAACTACTGACACTACAAAGACAAGATTTTTAATGTTCAAACTAATAAACTTTATTGTTCTTTTGCAAATATTCACTCGTTTTGAATTTCATGCTTGCAACACGTTCCAGAAAAGCTGTGACAGGGGCAACAAAAGCCTGGGAAAGTTAAGGAATGCCCAAAAAACCTGTTTGGACGGTCTTTTGTGAACAACTGCATGAGCAAATAGTCCAGCAGTTTAGAACAACGTTTCTTAACGTACAACTGCACAGTATTAAGAGATTTCATGGCATTGGTAACTTGCACATCTGTGAAGGCACCGTTGATGCTGAAAGGTACATACAGGTTTTGGACCAACATGCTGCCATCCAAGCAAGGTTGGTTTCAGGGAAGTCCCTGTTCATTTCAGCAAGACAATGCCAAGCCAAATTCTGTACGTGTTCAGACAGCATGGCATCGTAGAAAAAGAGTGCGGAACTAGACCCACCTGCCACCTACAACACTTCAACATTAGTGTCCTCAGTTCCCAAACACTTATTGAGAGTTGTTAAAATGAAAGGTGATGAAACACAGTGGTAAACATGGCCCTGTCACAGCCTTTTTGGAATGTATTGCAGGCATCAAATTCAAAATGAGTGAATATTTGAACAAAACTAAAGTGTATTAGTTTGAACATTAAATATCTTGTCTTTGAAGAGCCCAAAGACTCTTGACCCCTGACTACAGAGATACCATGTGATACCAACATTGTTATTCTATTGGCTCACAAGCCTTGCTAGAAGCCACAGCCATACAGGGTGGTAAAACCTTTGATTCTGCACCTTTCAAAAACCTTTATGGATGTTTTTTTTTTTTTTTCGTTTACATAAATATGTTATGACCTTTAAGTGAAAGTCTGAAGCTGATATTCACTCATGCCACATTACTCATGCACTTTTGTGCCACATTCAAGTCTGTACATTACAATCGGTAACTCCAACCGGCAGCTTAGCTTACTGCTAACGGGAGGACAGCTAGCCTGCCTCAGCAGAGACTCCAGGAAATGACTTCGCCTGGCCAAGAAACAGTTAAACAAACCGTCAAACCTGACAGATTAAACAAACGAGGTGAATTTAAGGTCCTACTTAGTGGATCTTGTTCCCCCAGTTTCCAGTCTTTAGTTTAAGATAAGCTAAACTGGCTGCTGCTTCACATTTAGCATGTACAGACATGAGTGACCTCTCTGATTAGTGAGCAGTGGCAGGAAAGCTAAGATTTCCCCAAACTATTTCTTTTATCACTAAATGATTTGATACCTGAGCCAAAGGCCGTTGGATAGTTTGTACCATATTTTCTTGATGAATATATTGTAAAGAATCTCTTCAGTGCTATATTCTTTCATCTATGCATGGGAAAACATACATAGGCTTGCAGATTTTAGTGAGCCACAGGCTCAGGTTTCTGTTGTGCTGCTGCAGTTAGTGATATTTATGCTGCGGGCCTCTCAGCTGTCTACTCGCTGTTAAATGGTTCCATGTGGATTTCACTGAGTAATAAAAACCATGTGGGTTTTTTTTTTCGAGGAGCCTTTCAGTCCCTTTTTTGGATTCCTAATCTTTGCTATTTGTTCTACAAGAGGTACATCGTCATCAGAGCCTTTAAAAGCCGTCAATCACAGCGTCGCTCTGGGTTTCTCTTCAACAGACCACAGCTGGGATCAGCCCGGATGAGTTGGAGCTACCTCTGCCTTTGCATCCCTGCTGCGTTCACATGAAAGGAGAGCAATGAGCTCCAGATTGCTCTGCGCGTCATCACAGTGAGATATGTCTAACACTTAATGACTCACCACGGGGAGCAATGCTTAGAGATTACCTGTTGATGCAACATTTCTTAATGAGTGTGATTTTAACATGTAATAAAACATTAATTATAAATTGGACTTTTCTCACACGTAGGCTACCAGCCATCTCAGTAATGACTTGTAATTTGTTTTGGGTTTTTGTTGTTTTTTTTGTGGAGGGGGGTCTCCAGTGAGTGCAAATCATTACTTTTAATGATGGACAGTTGACTTGAACTGAACGCAATGTTCTGTAAAGCGCTGTAGTCATCGTGTGAGCGACGGCGAACATCTGTTTTTCATTTCTAACTCCTCCAGTGGGCGTTTTTAAGAAATTTCACAACCTCAGAGTCAAATTCAAATTGTTAAAAGGTGTTTTTCATACATGCTCATGAAGAAATGCTGGGCCGAGTGTGTGTTTCATGGGAAACGAAGAGATGAGAGGGGGAGATGAGCGCTGGGTGGTGGTGTTACCAAGAGATGGAATGATAAACATGTGACCCAAAACGGAAACAATCAGGCCCTATTACAGACGTCACGTCAGAGCCAGGGCGAGTCGTGCAGCTTCGGATGACCCACCAAAACACACGTTCACAGCGAGACACACGTCAACAACCAGCAGCCGAGGTCACGATGCCGGGCACCCGAGCGCTACGGGGATATGACGCACTTTGAACCGTCTGTACATTTTTGAAGCATTCAGTTTGTTTACTTGTTTGTTAAATGTGCTCCTCTGGACATATGCTTCATACACTCCAGGAGAACGATTAAAAAATATTTGTGGATGGCAGGGGGCCGCTACAAAACAAGAGAGAGAGGAAATAGCACAGAGCACTGCACCAGGCCTTATCATCAGACTTCCCATTTCTTCATATTTTCTGAAAGTTTGCCATTCAGTGACAAAGGCCAGATTTCTTCCACTATTCTGTAAATATTCAATTAGTGAGCCTTTACATAGCTGAGACCTCCTGAGTAGCTGGCCGAGGTCCTTGCCCTCTGGTCTGTTGCCATATTTAGAAGACCTCTGCTCTCATCTTACGCGAGAGGTCAGTCAGTGACTCGTCTGCTTTCTGACACATCTCAGTGCACTTGTCATCTGTGGGCTGCTGCCAAAGGCTTTGAACAGTCAACACTACTGTAACATGTTTCGAGAACTCCAGTTATGACACACAGTTTGACTTGCACATAGAGGGGAAATCTGTGCACACATACAGAACAGGAATCATCATTCTGTAAAGATGGAACGTAGAAATGGTGTTATTTACCCCTCACATACCTTTTACCTGCCCTTTGGTAACTATTACTAATTAGTGACTATAATGACTGCATTAGGATTGGTCATGGGTTGCAGAATCCATCGTCTGTGTCTTTGTCTTGTTTATCGTTCATCCTCAGTTCTGGTGCTGTAGCTGTGAAGTTTACCCAGACATCTCACCTTTCATAGAACAGAAGTGTGACTCATTTTTAACAACGACGGCCTCTGATCTGTAGCCTTTATTTATTTTCGATGTGCGTTGGTGCATGAAAAAAACCACCCTTGCAATCTAGATGACATTCATAGAAAATTGAGTGAGAACAGAAAGAGATACTGGAGTCCAGATCTTTGTTTTGTCTTGGTGAACAGGTTTTCCATCACAGCTGTCTGCATCTGCTAGCTGTCAATGTGAGCAGCAGGCCATCCATTTTGTTCATTAGCGGGCCTTCCACACGGTTTCCCATGGTTCTTTGTTTGTGTGTCATGTATGAACTATGACCCTGGAGCTGATACTGTCAGACTAAATGATCTGAATGTCAGCAATGCATTGTATCATTGGTTCAGCAGCTTATTTCTTAAATAATGGAAAGGAAAGCTGACAAACCAAGATGCTCTGATTGATCATTGTAAAGTGGGAAATAGAGCATGTAAAATTGAACTGTGAAAAACAACATCTCTGTGGCAATTTAGCTCCAAATATTTACATTCATCTTGATATGAGCTAATTGGGTAAACTTTCTAAAAACAGTGAGGATCAGTGAAGGAGACTTTCCAAATATGATTTGTTCAGTAATTGTTCTTTATTGTTTTAGAAATCATTACCATTTCTCTTCCCAACATAATTCATTTTGTGCTGCAAATGCATTGTCATGGATACAAAACCTCCTCTACATTAAGTAACTTACAAATGTACAGATACAGTAATCTACTCTGTTGTAAAAATTAATAAATTAGAACAATAAATAGTCTTTTATTTGCAGCAGAGGTATCAAAAGGCTTTTAAACGAAGACAGTGTATTTCTGTAATTGTATTTCCTTTGAGACAAGGTGGCCCCTCTTCCACTCTTGTGTTTGGCCGTAATATAATAACTGTCCAAATGGCCATTTTTACCATAAAAGTGATGGATCAACTGAGGAGTTGGAGATGTCAGGACACATGGTACTAGGTCAGAGACTTTAGATTGTTTGTTGCCTAGGAATGTGGACAGCCTTTTGTCCTGTTCCACTCCCCCATCCCACCACCTTAGAAGTTGCCCAGAATGCCGTCCAGTTCTCCAAGCGTGAGTGGTGGCATGCATGTTTCTCAAACCCCCACACCTTGCTATCGCTGTAGCTAGGGGGAGTGGAATAGAGGCATGTGAAGTGGGAAACAGGATTGGGATAGATAACCCTTCCACATAGGACCCCTGCACAGTGCTGACGTATCAGGAGGCTGCAGGAGGCAGGAGGTGGGCCTGGAGAGTTCATGCCTTGTCAGGTTGCCTCACGGGGGTCATTTCACAGCGCCAGGACACATGAAGTGCTGATTAGTGTTTGAATCGAGCGGGGAGGCCAGAGATAAGTGGAGAGGAAGACAGATGTCAGGGGGAAGGAGAGGGAGGGGACCTACTGGCCCACTGGTTCCCACCAGGCTGCACACACTGTCGGATGTGCTGGGTTGGTCCTTTGGGAGGTCTTGTTCCTTTTCATTCTTGTGGGTATGAGGACACACCTTGGCATCACTGTCGGGTGACTGTTGCTCTGCAGTCTTTCCACTGTGTGAAACATCTTCATTCAAAGCGCACATAGTTTCATGAATAGTGAATGTACACTTCCAATCTCACTGAGAACCCTTACAGAGATTCCAACAGTTGTCCTTTCATTGAAGACAGATTAGGCTTTAACCTAATTTTTCAGCTTACTGTTAGTTCTGTGTCGTTCCTCTGTAAGACTTTTACGGAGAGTTAAACTCTCTAGAGGCTTGGACTATCTGCAGCCACACTCAGCCACCACCATGCCTTCAAACTTGTACTTGTAGGTGACAACGCCTGTGTCATCCAAGTACAGCAGTGAGATGGGGTCCAGCTTGGTGGGCACGCAACAAGCTCGTGCCGCCTTCTGAGGACTGTTGATGTTGATCAATGTCTGGACAATAGCGTGCTTGGTGGGCGTGACGTGCTTTGTCAGCGGGAAGGAACAAATGCCGGTGCACTCAAAGGCTTCGTAACCGGTGGGTGCCAGAATCCAACTGTCCCAGCCAATATCTTTGAACTCTACGTACAGAGATTGCTTCTTGCAGTGGTTTCCCTTGGCATTGCGACGGATGCGTGATGCGGTGTCGTAGATCAGATTGGAGCGCATTTGTATGAGGTCCTCTTCATCTGGCTCAGCTTCTTCAACTCCCCCATCCCTGTCCCTCCCCAGCTCCCCCCACAATCCATCCAGGCCCATCCCCAAATCGTTCTGGACCACCATGTCGGAGGTTTCGTGGTCAATCATCTCGTTCAGCTCGCGCTTGTCATCGCGGTGATCACTACTCTGGTCATCAGAGAAAATAATCAGAAGAGGTTTGTGTTTCTCCTCAAGGCTGGTGTCAATCTTCATGTCTCCTTCAGGGGGATTTGAGTCTTTGTTGTCCTCGGTCATACCTTGAACATTATCTTCATTAGCTATGCTGGCAATGTGCACTTCCAACCGGTGCGTGGTTCCAAGCTCAGCCTTCCGCCAGCGTTGAACAGCAGCAGTGAGGTCAAAGGCCTCCCAGCCATTATCAGTGCCATAGACCTGGCGTGAAGCCAACTCCACCAGCTCTATCCACTCTTGTTGCCCTCTGAATCCATCGCCTCTCACCGTGTTCTCCTCGGTTATGTTGCCTTCCCCGACGTGCAATTCCAGTTCGTAAATAGTGACCTTGCGATCCACACCGGCATAGAGGTGGCGGTCAGTCTGGACAAGGGTGTAGAGTCGAAGCTCGGCTGCTGCGATGTGTTCATGATGGGGGACTGACACGTTGAAGAGGAGTGGGTGACGCCTTACTCCTCCAACACCCACAATGCTGGGAGATGAATCTGGGAAAGAGAAATAAATGATCAAATTTGAACTGAACCTAACCCAACTGATCCTCCTCATTAACATTGAACTATTATCTTAAAATGTTTGCAAGGTGTTCAATTTCAAAATAAGAGGGGCATTCTGATACGACCACTAACTAGCACAGAGAAGTAACAAGAAACAGGGTCGCGATTAAAGGCTTGGATTTAAACAACTACATTTTGGTAACGCAAACTTAATATAGCACACATATACAAGAGGACACATTTTTCTCAGTTTCACTCCTTAGATGCTTTGGCCTGGCAGACCAGAGTGTGGTGAAGGAAATATTAATAATATAATGTTAATAATATTTAAATAAAAAATGTCATGAATATATTCAATAAACTTGGCAGCCACTAAGAATCTATATTATCAACAGGGGCATTATCATATGGAACAAAGGATCTTTACCTTCATTTTTGAAGCTGCGGACGATGTTGGCGGAGGGCATCGCAGTGCGGTCATTAGCAAATCGGTTGTAGAGCTCCATCATGTACTCAGGGGGCTCTTCTCGTGTGCTTCCAGGAGGCAGTGGAGGAAGACCCAAACCAGAAAGGTTGAAAGTCCGCAGAAACTGTTCCTTCAGGCTGTCCAGCAAGCTCTGCATGTTCATGTTGTTGTCCTGTTCCAGCAGTGATGGATCCACCACCCCTCCATGCCCGTCTCCCAGCCCCGGAGCAGGGCGATGTCTCTGATGGGTAATGGAGATCGGGCTGCTCTGTCCACAGAGCCCCTGGAGCAGCAGCATGGAAAACAGCAAGAGCCAAGTCCTGGAGCTGCAGACGGTTCCCAGTTGAGAGACCCAAATGCTCGCCATGGGAACAACAATCTGCAGCTTCCTAGTTGATGCCCTTTTGGGTTTTTCTACGCAGCAAAAAATGATTGTGGTCTCTGAACACCTTAATCCAAAGGTCAATTGAAATTGTGGTCAGTTCATCTATGGGCAAAGAAAGTTCTGGATCCTCGGCAGTAGACAATAGTGTTGCTGACCCTTGCACTGACCAGTGTGAGACTCTCTGCAGGAGTGTGTGTTCCTGCTGCCTCACTCCAGATTTCACAGCATTTATTCTCGCACACACCTTTTGAAGTCCTCTGCGACAGGGCTGCGGTTCCGGTGACAGGGTGGCCAAGGCTTGTCTTTGTCCGCCCGAGTCATTTCTGTTGTGTCCTCTCCTCTGTCAGTCTCTCTCTGGGCTCTGCTCTCTTCTTCCCAGCTCTTTCTTTCTGTCCCTTATCTATGATATGGTGGGCTCTGCATTGCTCAGTGCTTATGGTCTCTTTGCTGGGGTGTGTGTGTGTGTGTTTGTGTGTGTGCGTGCGTGCTTGCCTTCAACTTTGTGCGATGCACATGAGCGTGTGTTATCTCACAACTTCCTTAATGAGGATTTTGTAAACACGGTCATGTAGCCTCTTCCTTGTGGAAGCGCTATTTTGTTTGGGTGGGTGCTCCAGGGTTGATAATCTTCATTTGTTTGTTTGCTTTGTAAATGGTCGAGTTCTGCGAGCTGCCGTCTAGGCTCCATTGACCATTTCTGTTTGACAAAATACACCAAGGCTCTGTTGTTATTGCTAAATGTAACAGGATATATCTATTAGACAACGCTTGGCCAAATGAAATTGAAATGCAATGAGGTGTGAGGCCTTAATGATCAAGGAGGAAAGATACTGACGGTGAGGTGGAGGACATTTCAATCAGCATGAGGACGAAAGAGTTGTGGAAAATAATAATTTATGTTCATTCAACATAGCAGCAACTATTCATTTCATAAATGATGGTCCATTTAGACTCAAATAGACCATAAACCAGGGTATGCTTTAGTGTGTGGCTACCATACAGGTCACTACAGTGGCCATGCTACCATCGCTCCCACACTACTAATACAGGTAGCTACTTTAACTTGACTTTAACACTTAGCTGTAAAGTTAATTTGAATTATGAAGCTGACTGACAGATTCACACCAGAAACCACATGGATCCAGATCTAGTAAGGTTGCTGCTTCAGGTGCTGCTCTGCTGCTTGTGTTCATCTGATCCAGCCGTTGCTCTTTCGCAGTCCAAATAGGGTCACTTCCTTCACTGGTGGCAAAAATTCTACGATGGCAACTGCCAAAATGCCAAACTTGAGGCTTCAAAACCAGAGTGCACAAACCACTGGGGGACTTTTTGACTACGTCCACTTCTTATACAGTCTATGGGTAAAATGTTCTCTGTGAACTTCCTTTTCTGATAAAATCACATTGTGTCTGGAATGGGATATCTGGGAACAAGAGGAGCCTTAAAAAAATGCAAGAGCATGGTCGTAAGGCACGTTTGGCCAGGGGTCCACTGAGCAAGACATGTACATGACCGAGCAGACTGTCTGGTACTGCTGCCAACATGGAGTCAAGGGGCTGGTTTGCTTATCAAATTCATAATGAGTTGAATAACTGTTCCGTTCGTCACCTGAACTCTCATCCCACTACACAACTGTCCTTCATTCCTGAGCTTCTTTGTGTGACCTACAGATACACTCCTGATTGCGGCGCGTCACAGAGATGGGAAGGAATGAGCGTTTCCTGCCTCTGCCACTCATCTGCCAGGTTGACAGTTGACAGGCATGCTGTTATCTGTCACTCTGTTCAACTGCTGCCTCACTTCTTCCTGGTGGCCACAAGAAGGCTTGATAATGTCATTTTGTACACACACACACACACACACACACACACACACACATTCAGTCGGTCCCATCCATATGGTCAGTATTATGGTCCTTCGGGTGTATCAAATGGGGATTTATGAAGGCCTGATTTGGGCTTTGACCTTCCAGCAGACAACATGTTGTGCCCACATTAAATATCCATTTCATGAGTTTCATCTATTTTTCCCACACAATGGTGAGCTGTTTAAGATGGAAAATGTACCATAAACTGATGTTTACAATGTTTACTGTGATAATAAATCAAGTAGTCATTTTCTCATAGACTTTTACGCAATTCTTACAAGCGGAGGAGTCGCCCCCTGATGGCCAGCAGAGAGAATGCTTTGTCTTCACTTTTCAGAAGCAGAGGTTGCCGCCTGGGTGCTGCTTAGCAACGTTAGCTAGCTTTCATGCTAAACTAAGCTAACAAGAGATTACTCCTTTTCAGCATTGATGTACAGATACAAAAGGTACATGTTTTTATACATCAATAAGAAACGCTTAATTGTGTGTGCTGTTTTATTAATTTACCACTTTAATGAAACATCAAATGATAGCCACTCTACATATTTGTAATGTCCACCATTAACATTACTTCAGTCCATTTGACCTCGGATCTAAGGGTCATTGACATTGACACACCAGAAAGTTCAATTACAACAAGTGAGAAATACACTTGTTTTTAATGTCTTTAATGTGAATAGTGACATCAACACCTAATTAGACCTCTTCAGACTTTCTCCACCAGCACAAACAAATGAGCCAATAAATTATCTTGAAGACCAAACAGAGCTCAAATGGAAACAATCCAGTGTGATCCCACTGGAGGACAACACTGTTTTCCACAACCAGTTCATGTGAAATGAGCTCCCTTAGACAGAGTCACAAATCCACAGACTACTGAGTCTGAAAATCGCCGTTAGGTTGGAGTTTATGGCTCTTTGTCGAGGAACCGCTGAATTTCTTTTGTCAGCTCCTCGTTGCGTCTCTGGGCCTCGTCTCGGTGGCGCTCTGCGTTTCTCAGGCAGATCTTCAGATTGGCCACTTGGCGGCTTTCTGCCGCCAGGGTGGACTGGAGCTCCAAGTTGCGTCTCTGGGCCTCGTCTCGGCTGCGCTCTGCTTCTTTCAGGCAGGACATCAGTTCGGCAATGTCGTGCAATTCTCCTGAATTTATCTTCAGATCCCTGTTCTGCTGCAGACTGCAAGAGACAGTGAGGACACAAACGAACAGTTCAGACATACAGTAAAGGGTCTAAATAGCTATTCACTCGATCCTGGCAACTATCCACGTCATATAGTCCTCATCATGGCAAAAACAAAAGTCCAAAATATTACTGCCACTGCCTAACATAAACACTTGTTTTAGGAGTTACCTGAAATTAAGATGATCCGTCAAGATATATTGCACAACAAAAATATCCACTTTGTAATATTTATTTAAAAAATGAAACTGAGAATGAAAAAAAAGTTGTCAAAACATTGGCAGGTGCCACACACAAAATCTTGGGGGGGAAATCTTGAATATAATTCATCTTTTAACTTTTTGTTTCTTTCCAATAGCAGTATCAGTATGGTTGCAAATGTCCTTAAAAATACCCTTGCAATTACTTAATCCTTAGGTTTTCAAGATCATTCCTGAAGATGTCTTCTTTGTAGAGGTGTAACGATTCATTCGATTAATCGATGAATCGATTGTCAGTCCTATAGATTCTACTAAATCGATCTGCTAAAATAAATAAATAGAATTAATCGTTTTGGCTTCACCAATAATCTATATAAATGCATTTAATCGGATGAATCGTGTTTCTTACTTATGATTAATGTTTTAATACGTTTAAGACACACTCTCCCCGGCCAGCATGTAGTCTATTGAATAATGTTCAAAATAACTGAGCAATGTTTAATTACATTTTTGTATTCAGCATAAAATATTATGCAGGTTTACTTTTTTCAAGAATAAATATGTTATTTTTCACCTTTCAGAAGAATACAGATAGTCTCACTCACATTATTGCATGTTTATTTAATGGATATAGAATTTTGGTTACAAGTTACTGAATCGAATCGTGGTTTACTGAATTGAATCGAATCGAATCGCCAACTACTGCCAACTACTGCCAACTACTGCCAACTACTGCCAACTACTGTATCGTTAATCGAATCGAATCGCTGTGAAGCCAAAGATTCACACCCCTACTTCTTTGGTCAAGTTTCCACCTGAAAACATTGTAATGGACTATTTTCCAGGTGTATCGGTTGGTGAGGGTCGGCGTGGAGCCCGTTAGGCGTGAACTTACCTGCCGATAGGCTGCTGGCTTTCTTTCTTCTGCACAGACCTGCCGTTGTTGACCTGCTCGACTGAAGCCATCCCTGCAACGGCCCCCAGACTCTTTTGAACGGGCAGAACCCGGGACAGCGGGGAGTTACTGGCCGGTTTTTGGGAGTCAGCAGAAGGCGTGTTGCCACTTCCTGCTGTGGCTATAAATGTCCTCTCAATCACTCCACCCGTGTGAGCCTTCCTGAACAACGAGCCGGAACTCCGGAGGTCCAGGATCTTAAAAATGTCCTCCGACAGCGTCCCACTCTTCTCCTCCACGCTCTCCTGGATGTGACTCCACCGGTTGAGGGCGTCGGTCTTGGCTGCCATGCCGGTGAGGGGGCAGTTGAAGGTGGGCAGGGTCTGAGTGCGTTTTCGGGGACTTCCCGTCCAGTCGTCGGTGGAAGGTGAGCGAGGTTCCTGACGCTCGTGTTGTGGGCTGCAGTTTCCTCCGCCTGGACTTGGACCTGGACTTGGACCTGGACTTGGACCCGGACTGTCAGTGTCCTCCTCTTCTTCTGGAGACTCAAAGGCTGATGCATCACACATCTGAGACAAATTACAGATATAAATATTTAGTTAGCTGTTATTTTCGAGTCAGAGGAAAGAAATGGAAGTAGAAATATGAAATAAATCTGGTCACAAAGATGAAGCTCATCATTCCAGGTTCCTGTGGATTGTTTTCAAAATGATATGTTCAAATTAAATCCATTTGATGGAACTGGGAAATTATTTATTAAATCATAAATAGTCAGGAGGGCGTGGTGTAGTGGGTAGCACTGTCGCCCTCACAGCGAGAGGGTCCCGGGTTCAATTCCCGGTCAGGTTCGGGTTCCTTCTGTGTGGAGTTTGTATGTTCTCCCTGTGTAAGCGTGGGTTCTCTCCGGGTTCTCCGGCTTCCTCCCACAGTCCAAAGACATGCAAGATGGACCTGTCTGTCTCTACATGTCAGCCCTGTGATAGACTGGTTACCTGTCTGTCTCTACATGTCAGCCCTGTGATAGACTGGTTACCTGTCTGTCTCTACATGTCGGCCCTGTGATAGACTGGTTACCTGTCTGTCTCTACATGTCAGCCCTGTGATAGACTGGTTACCTGTCTGTCTCTACATGTCGGCCCTGTGATAGACTGGTTACCTGTCTGTCTCTACATGTCGGCCCTGTGATAGACTGGTTACCTGTCTGTCTCTACATGTCAGCCCTGTGATAGACTGGTTACCTGTCTGTCTCTACATGTCGGCCCTGTGATAGACTGGTTACCTGTCTGTCTCTACATGTCGCCCTGTGATAGACTGGTTACCTGTCTGTCTCTACATGTCAGCCCTGTGATAGACTGGTTACCTGTCTGTCTCTACATGTCTGCCCTGTGATAGACTGGTTACCTGTCTGTCTCTACATGTCAGCCCTGTGATAGACTGGTTACCTGTCTGTCTATACATGTCTCCCTGTGATAGACTGGTTACCTGTCTGTCTCTGCATGTCTCCCTGTGATAGACCTGTCTGTCTCTACATGTTTCTCTGTGATAGACTGGTTACCTGTCTGTCTCTACATGTCGGCCCTGTGATAGACTGGTTACCTGTCTGTCTCTACATGTCTCCCTGTGATAGACTGGTTACCTGTCTGTCTCTACATGTCTCCCTGTGATAGACTGGTTACCTGTCTGTCTCTACATGTCAGCCCTGTGATAGACTGGTTACCTGTCTGTCTCTACATGTCTCCCTGTGATAGACTGGTTACCCGTCTGTCTCTACATGTCAGCCCTGTGATAGACTGGTTACCTGTCTGTCTCTACATGTCTCCCTGTGATAGACTGGTTACCTGTCTGTCTCTACATGTCATGCCCTGTGATAGACTGGTTACCTGTCTGTCTATACATGTCAGCCCTGTGATAGACTGGTTACCTGTCTGTCTCTACATGTCACCCTGTGATAGACTGGTTACCTGTCTGTCTCTAATGTCACCTGTGAAGCCAGTTACCCCTCTTCTTTGCAAGTTCCCTTGAAACTTGTTACTTTTTCCATGTTCGTTGTGATGCTGGACCGTCTGACTCTCATGTCGGCCCTTTGAAGACCTGCTGTCTCTACAGCTCCCTGAACGGCCCGTCTTTTAAGGCCCCGGAAGCGGTTACCCGTTTTTGAGTCAGCACTGTGATTGCTGGTTACTGTCTTCTCTCCATGTCTTCCTGAAAAGACGGACCCGGTCCGTCTTAATGTCCCCGAAGCGTTCCTCTTCTCTCCAGCTCCCTGGATGGACTGGTTAGCGTCGTCTTCTCATGCTGGCGTGAAGGTGGGAGGGTCTGTCTTTTCATGTCCAGCTGTGAAGACGGGTTCCTGTCTGTTTCTCATTTCCCCTGTGATAGACTGGTTACCTGTCTGTCTCTCTTCTCTGGAGACTGGTATGCTCCACATCTGGACATTGAATATAGACTGTTATTTTCTCAAAAGTGAGCCTTGATAAACTGGTACAGTAGTCTCTTCAGGTTCCTGTGATTGTTTCATGTTGTTCAAATTATCCTTGATGGACTGGTTATTTTTATCTAAATGTCGCTGTGTAGTGGGTACCTGTCGCCCTCACCGGAGGGTCCGGTTCAATTCCCGGTAGGTTGGTTCCCTGTTGTTTTATGTCTCCCTGTGTAGTGGTTCCCCGGTCTGCTCTCACAGCCTAGTGATAGACTGGTTACCTGTCTGTCTCTACATGTCAGCCCTGTGATAGACTGGTTACCTGTCTGTCTCTACATGTCAGCCCTGTGATAGACTGGTTACCTGTCTGTCTCTACATGTCGGCCCTGTGATAGACTGGTTACCTGTCTGTCTCTACATGTCAGCCCTGTGATAGACTGGTTACCTGTCTGTCTCTACATGTCAGCCCTGTGATAGACTGGTTACCTGTCTGTCTCTACATGTCGGCCCTGTGATAGACTGGTTACCTGTCTGTCTCTACATGTCCCCTGTGATAGACTGGTTACCTGTTGCTCTACATGTCGCCCTGTGATAGACTGGTTACCTGTCTGTCTCTACATGTCTCCCTGTGATAGACTGGTTACCTGTCTGTCTCTACATGTCGCCCTGTGATAGACTGGTTACCTGTCTGTCTATACATGTCAGCCCTGTGATAGACTGGTTACCTGTCTGTCTCTACATGTCGGCCCTGTGATAGACTGGTTACCTGTCTGTCTCTACATGTCAGCCCTGTGATAGACTGGTTACCTGTCTGTCTCTACATGTCTCCCTGTGATAGACTGGTTACCTGTCTGTCTCTACATGTCAGCCCTGTGATAGACTGGTTACCTGTCTGTCTCTACATGTCTCCCTGTGATAGACCTGTCTGTCTCTACATGTTTCTCTGTGATAGACTGGTTACCTGTCTGTCTCTACATGTCGGCCCTGTGATAGACTGGTTACCTGTCTGTCTCTACATGTCAGCCCTGTGATAGACTGGTTACCTGTCTGTCTCTACATGTCTCCCTGTGATAGACTGGTTACCTGTCTGTCTCTACATGTCAGCCCTGTGATAGACTGGTTACCTGTCTGTCTCTACATGTCTCCCTGTGATAGACTGGTTACCTGTCTGTCTCTACATGTCTCCCTGTGATAGACTGGTTACCCGTCTGTCTCTACATGTCAGCCCTGTGATAGACTGGTTACCTGTCTGTCTCTACATGTCTGCCCTGTGATAGACTGGTTACCTGTCTGTCTCTACATGTCAGCCCTGTGATAGACTGGTTACCTGTCTGTCTCTACATCTCGGCCCTGTGATAGACTGGTTACCTGTCTGTCTCTACATGTCAGCCCTGTGATAGACTGGTTACCTGTCTGTCTCTGCATGTCACCCTGTGATATACCTGTCTGTCTCTTCATGTTTCTCTGTGATAGACTGGTTACCTGTCTGTCTCTACATGTCTCCCTGTGATAGACTGGTTACCTGTCTGTCTCTACATGTCTCCCTGTGATAGACTGGTTACCTGTCTGTCTCTACATGTCAGCCCTGTGATAGACTGGTTACCTGTCTGTCTCTACATGTCTCCCTGTGATAGACTGGTTACCTGTCTGTCTCTACATGTCTCCCTGTGATAGACTGGTTACCCGTCTGTCTCTACATGTCAGCCCTGTGATAGACTGGTTACCTGTCTGTCTCTACATGTCGGCCCTGTGATAGACTGGTTACCTGTCTGTCTCTACATGTCGGCCCTGTGATAGACTGGTTACCTGTCTGTCTCTACATGTCAGCCCTGTGATAGACTGGTTACCTGTCTGTCTCTACATGTCTCCCTGTGATAGACTGGTTACCTGTCTGTCTCTACATGTCAGCCCTGTGATAGACTGGTTACCTGTCTGTCTCTACATGTCTCCCTGTGATAGACTGGTTACCTGTCTGTCTCTGCATGTCTCCCTGTGATAGACCTGTCTGTCTCTACATGTTTCTCTGTGATAGACTGGTTACCTGTCTGTCTCTACATGTCGGCCCTGTGATAGACTGGTTACCTGTCTGTCTCTACATGTCAGCCCTGTGATAGACTGGTTACCTGTCTGTCTCTACATGTCTCCCTGTGATAGACTGGTTACCTGTCTGTCTCTACATGTCAGCCCTGTGATAGACTGGTTACCTGTCTGTCTCTACATGTCTCCCTGTGATAGACTGGTTACCTGTCTGTCTCTACATGTCTCCCTGTGATAGACTGGTTACCTGTCTGTCTCTACATGTCTCCCTGTGATAGACTGGTTACCCGTCTGTCTCTACATGTCTCCCTGTGATAGACTGGTTACCTGTCTGTCTCTACATGTCAGCCCTGTGATAGACTGGTTACCTGTCTGTCTATACATGTCAGCCCTGTGATAGACTGGTTACCTGTCTGTCTCTACATGTCGGCCCTGTGATAGACTGGTTACCTGTCTGTCTCTACATGTCGGCCCTGTGATAGACTGGTTACCTGTCTGTCTCTACATGTCAGCCCTGTGATAGACTGGTTACCTGTCTGTCTCTACATGTCTCCCTGTGATAGACTGGTTACCTGTCTGTCTCTACATGTCAGCCCTGTGATAGACTGGTTACCTGTCTGTCTCTACATGTCTCCCTGTGATAGACTGGTTACCTGTCTGTCTCTGCATGTCTCCCTGTGATAGACCTGTCTGTCTCTACATGTTTCTCTGTGATAGACTGGTTACCTGTCTGTCTCTACATGTCGGCCCTGTGATAGACTGGTTACCTGTCTGTCTCTACATGTCAGCCCTGTGATAGACTGGTTACCTGTCTGTCTCTACATGTCTCCCTGTGATAGACTGGTTACCTGTCTGTCTCTACATGTCAGCCCTGTGATAGACTGGTTACCTGTCTGTCTCTACATGTCTCCCTGTGATAGACTGGTTACCTGTCTGTCTCTACATGTCTCCCTGTGATAGACTGGTTACCTGTCTGTCTCTACATGTCTCCCTGTGATAGACTGGTTACCCGTCTGTCTCTACATGTCTCCCTGTGATAGACTGGTTACCTGTGTACCCCGCCTGAGAGTGAGATTTAGCATGGATTTCCTTTAAAGCCATAATCCATCGTCCGTCCTCTGTGCACAGAAACATTTTCATTTCATGCATCAAAAAGAGGAAAGCTGTGTTTCTCAGAGATGCTGAGACTGAATCAAAATAAGAGAAATAAAACACGAGGATTATAAACTCCTCAAAAAAAGTTTGGAAACGTTATTTCGGTCGATTATTCCTCCCCTTTACTAACAACACGGTTAGCTGTGTTGCTCATTCCATGAATGCATGATCCTTACAAGTTGTACCTCGTTGTAAAGGTGACTAATCAGGCTTTCCAAAGATATAAATACAATACCAACTGGTAGTATTAAAGGGGAGGAATAATCGACCGAAATAATGTTTCCAAACTTTTGTGGAGGAGTTTATATTGTTGGCATGTCCCAGGTATTATACTTGTATCTGTGCCAGCAGCTACTAATACAGCAGACTGTGTGGAGTGAGTCTGTTTAAACATCTGCTGGTGGTTTAATCTGGGAAGGTCAGCTCACATCGGTTTTTATTCACTTGGCGTCTTACAAGCATCAAAAGAGAAGTCTACCGCAGACAAAGAAAATAGGGCCTGACTAATAGGCTGCGGATTTATGTTGTTGTAAACTGCTTTTTATTTTGATGCAAATTTTGACATGAGAGTATTGATCAACAAGGGAGAAAATGATTTCATGTTTCAGCCACTGTTAACAACTGTCGAAAACTTGGCAACTTTTTCACCAAATGCAATATTTATTTCCGACCACGGAGTTGTTTAGATTTCTCCAACATATTGACACATCGGATGGAATTAGCACTATACGCCACACAGCCAACTTTCTCTCTGTCTTCCTTCTAACAGGAGTCATTTTGGATATCCTGGTATGTGGTCTTTCCCCCATTGAACCGTGTCTTGTCCAGTTTTTAACCCGCCTTAAAAACAGGACATGGTGAAAATATGACAGAGCCTCTATGTGTGGTCGGCTGCTCGTACCTCTGCAGACTCCCAGCCCACGAAGCTGCGCGGAGTGCTCTTCTGGCTCTCAGCCCTGTTCAAAGGAGGGGAGGGACGCAGGTCAGGAAGCAGAGCCTCGTGCTGTCTGATCAACACCGTCATCAACTTCTGGATCTGAGGAGTCGCTGCGAAGAAAAACAAAAAGCTTAGGATCAAAACGTCTTCTCATTCTCCATTCTTTAATTCACTTGAGCTGAATTGATTTTATGGTTTGTATTTGTGTTATAATGCACAGTTCAGATCCATAGACATATGTATGCCAGTAGTATGATCTCATGGAGACACACCTTCCGAACTTGTGAGGACTTTTGTGCTAAAGGATGTTTTAAGTGAAGCATCTAAAGCAGGGATGAATTCATGCTGCAATATTACCTCATTGCTTAATAAATGAATAGACATATTGATTCAGAAGTCCTTACCCTTCATCACAGAGATGGGGTCTTCTATCTGGGGTTTGAGTAGGTTGATCCCCATCACGGTAGCCAAGTTCTCCACATTCATCTTATTCACCTGGCAGTGCAGCTGCACCTCGAACAAAAACCTGCAGCGAAATGAACGACCCGCGTCAAACACAGTGTGTGTGTGTGTGTGTGTGTGTGTGTGTGTGTTGTGTGTGTGTGTGTGTGTGTGTGTGTGTGTGTGTGTGAAGACAGAATCCTTCCAGCGTCCTCGAAGCTCCTTGTTTTTCTCTGGAATGTTCTAGAACACTTCGCAGCTTCTACTCACCGGCACACGTAACTCAGAAGGTTGTAGTTGTTTCTGGGCAGAAGAGCGATTTGTTTCTCCAAATTCCCCCAACCCTGTAAGGACAGATGAGCGAGAGAAGTTAGGACATACACGCTGAAAACCTCCTCCTCGTCTGTGTCGGACGCTGCCGTGGTACCTCTGTGCTGCTGGAGTCCGGATGCTCGGTGCAGTCCAGGAAGGCTTGGTACTGGGTCCAGGGCACCACTGGTTCAGGGAGCTCGCGGAGGTACAGCTTGAGCAGCGATGCCACCGTGTGGACATCCGTGTCGCTGCAGGCGATGACACACAATGATCCGATCAGCAACCCACGTACAGTGTGACTGACGTTAAACCAAGCATCTGACCTGGTTTAAACGGGCTGTTCAACCCAACTTAACAAGTACACACATGCATGCATAGCTACGTTTGAACATTGTGTAGTTTGTATTAATTGTGGGCTTTAACTCAAAGCTTTTAACCATCTGCGTTTTACTATAAACAATGTCTTTACAAAGTCATCTAGGATTTTCGTTTGGGGACATTTTCAGGCTCTGGGCCTAGTTTTGTATATTTAGCTGCTGGCTTGGAGTCAGTTTTGTTGTATGGACTCTGCCAAAATTACAGCTCAAGGGGAAAACACTGAACCCTGTGTTTCTATCTTTTTATTTTTGGGGCCAGAAGTTTGACATAAAGCATCTTTTACTGGCCGTTGCTGGCTTGACTCTGCTCACACTAGATCACAAACCGTTCAGGTTAAATGGATGTTTGAGTTGTTGAGCAACAGGCGTGTGCCGGCCAGAACAGGATGTGGTGTCGCCTACAGCTCTGAGCAGACAGAAATCTATCAGATGTGCTGCATCTCTCTCATCTCTCCTTGCTTTCTCAGAAAGAAAAGAAAAAAGCTGGTGCTGATTGATTGAGGTTACGATTGTGTTCTCCTCGTATAGCAATGACCTTCTAAGAGCTCATACATCATACGTACAGACAGGTTTAACAAACGCTTAAAAGGATATTTATGACCCTGTCAAGTGTTTTTGAATGTGTGACTCTACTACTTCATAACCACTTTACACTCAATATTTCAAATACAAGGATAGGCCTACCATTTTTTTCATATAAAGTATATGCCACATTTATACAAACAGTACCACTGCTGTCAGGGTTGGTGAAACGCAAAAAGACATAAATGCAAGAAAGAGGCAGGCAGGTGAAATAAAACAGAAAAAATAAACCAGAATGGGATCAGGAATGTGGACGTAAACACCATGAGACAAGAACAAGGGACAACAACAGGCTGGCAACACCAAGTTGTAAAGCTAGGCAAGTCATGTCAGGACTTTGAAAGTGCAAAATACAATATAAATATATCTATACAAATATACATATATAGTATAAATAAGGCGAGCAAGGCTGCAAAGGCAGGATTGAAGCAGCAAAAATAGACAAAGACGGAAGGAACAACGGGGACTAAAAACACAAGAAACTAATCAGGCAACAAGACACAGTTGGGCAGGCAAGAGGGCAGGCTGAATGCTGATTGGATGAAACAGAAGGGCTGACAAGATTAACCAGAACACCATACAAAATACCAAAACAGGAAGTCAAGCAAAACACACGACACCAGATGCACGGAACTTCAAAATGAAACAGGAAATAACCGACATAAACCCTAAGATCATGAAAACTACAATAAGTCTGAACCATACTTGTATGGAATCAGTTGAGTCTAGGGGCTTCCAATGAATAATAATAATAATGTCACATTGAGGTAGAAATTATGACTCATATTTTATGTGAATGCTTCATATCCCACCAGTCTATAGACTGTGGGGGTCATGAGTGCCCTACCTGGGGAAGGAGGGCCTCTCTCCTGCATCAAAGGCATCTCTGAACTGTTTGACGGCATTGTCCTGACCCGGGAGACGGAAGATTCCCTCTTCCTCCAGGCCATGCTCTTTAATGAACTCCACACACTTCTGCACCAGGATCGGCACCATGTGAGGCCCGAACCGTTGCTCATATGTTACCGTGTCCATGAGACTCCTTCCAAACACTGCAGACAGACAAGAGAGGTAAGACACGCCTTACTCAGTGGTGTAGTGGAGGGTATACGCAGGTATAGGCTACGGGGGTATTCTGGGGGTTTACAGTATACCCACCTATCAGCCAGAAAGCCATTGGAATATATAGGAGAGTATACCCACTTCCTCCTCTGTAACAGACCCATCTACCTAGCAGTACACCCACCTCATTAACTACCACTACACTATCTGTTTTTCATGGTCGTTGCATATAGAGAGGAGCCTTTAGTTGAAACCCTTTCATTGTGGGAGTGAAGATATTCTTATATATTTACTTTGACACATTGACCTCTTGGGGAAATAGCTTATTTCCCTGCTGAGAGATACAACTTCAGTCAGTAGCTGGTTAGTATATAGTCCACTTAGCATAAAAGCTATGCTTGCTCTGTGCAAAGGTCACAAGAAACCCATCCTTCTTTTTATCCCAAGCTAAGCTAAGCTAACCAGTGGCTTTCCTTAGAGGTGAGGGATTTCTTCATTTATGTTTGGATAGAGTCAGGCTAGCTGTTTCCCATTTCCCTTTTATGCTAAGCTAAGCTAACCGACTGCTAGCTCCAGCTACATATTTAGTGTACAGATGAGTGTGGTATCAATCTTCTCTATACCTCTAGGCAAAAAAGTGAATACCTCTAATTTTAAGAAAAGTCTTTCAAATAATATATCAGCAGATTCATACATAACATTGTGTATCTATAATAATAGAAGTTTTACTGAACCTCCACTTGTTGGTACTCCAATAACCCTGCGCAGAGTGCGAACCCACTCGTCCATGTCATTCTGGGAGTTTGCCATGAGCACATAGGGACACGGCTCCTTGTCTTTAGTTGTACCTGTGAAATGATGGGGATTGTTGGAAAAAGACATCTTAGTACAGCAAAACCTTTAGTAGGCCAGATATGCCTGTCAGCACATGTGAAATCTACAGAAATATGTCCTGTGACGATTGTTGTATATCTGGAGTATAAGACTGAAATACATAATTAGAAAGAGGACACACCCATTAGTCACATAGTCCCCCCCTCACTGAAGCTAAGTTGAGGGGGGAACTGCTGTCGGTCAGGATGGTGTTATCAGCTGGAGCGGACATATGAAAGCGTTGCAGGGCGGCTTGTGTGCTAGCCAGTAGGTCACATGCACTAAAGGACATGCACGCATGTCAACGAAGCACGGAGAAGGACGACCTCGCTTGGTGGCTCGAGTCCCGGCTCCTCCAAGTCCACATGCCGAAGTGTCATTGGGCAAGATACTGAACCCCAAATTGGCGCTGAGTGTGAATGTGTGTGAATTAATTTGATTAGATTAAAATATTAGATAGATATTAAATATTACACCCTGGATACAGGAGAAATGATGATGGATGGACGATGGATGGATTAAACATTACATAAGAGTATATACCTTCTTTCAAGACATTTTTTAAGTGAATTTGCACTTGTTCCATTGTCACATTATTATCACAAGCAGAAACATGTTGTATTCACTGTTTCCCCCCCGTGTTCCCAGTTTTGCTCCCTTTTTAAGGGTCGATTATATGCTTACGTGGTATGATCTCGAAGAGGTACTTCCCAGGGTCATCAGAGTTTGGGGAGAGTTCATTAACTTTACTGAACCGCAGCTGGATGACTCCCTGGAGATCAAGAAACACACACACACACAATGCAAAAGTACATTAGTGTCATGTCCACACTAAAGTCAAGAACCAACCACTGGTATACCATTTACGTTCATTCATAGTCCACCTAAGACTTTAACCTTAAGACCTTAAGACTAATATGAATCTCTGAGCCTCAGCAGGAATTCCCAGCCCACTTCCTCTATCTCCACTCACAGTCCCTATTTTATGTATATTCTAAAACAAAAAGCCAAAGTGGAAATGATTTGGGGGGACATGGGAGGTTATTCTTTTCACATTTTCATGAATGCTACCTTCCTGTTTCACTATCACACATTTTTTTAAAAAAAGGAAGTAACTCAGAAGGAAGAGTAACAAAATAGCACGTGTAAGAGGAGATGAAGGCATAGCAAACATGACGTTTTATTTTACACATTAATGTGGGCTGTAAATTTGTAAAAGCGACAGGTACAGTGTAGTTATGGGTTTTCTGTAGCCACCGCTGATGAGAACATGGGACTGTATTGTCTCTTTAGACAAGTAAGGAGAGAACATCTTGTGTTTGTCCCACACAGACAGATCTCCAGCATGATAACAAAGTCCGTAGGATCTTGGCTGGATGGTTGTTCAAGAGCGTAAACCAGTAGATTCTGGGTTTTTTTGTTTGTTTGTTTTTTCAAACTACTTTCAATGGCAGCAGGCATCTCTTTGGAGACTTTAAGCACCATTTGTTTGCAGGAGGATATGCAACTCAGCTACAGTGCTTGTGCTATTGATTAGAAATGATAAAATACACATTTCTTATCAACCTATGAATTCATCTATAAATAAACAAGACATGACATAAAAATATGACTAAATGTTGAAGTGAGATAATGCTAGTTTGCATTTATTACTTAACAGCCCTGAATGTAAGAACATGCAGCAAATTCAAAATGTTATTATTGCTTTATAATGATGCAATGTGCATTTTTTGTATGAATTGCTTTGGATATAATGTGCACATATGTGTTGTACCAACAAAGGACAAGAAGAGAACACAGATTACATCATAATGAAGAAGTAAAGGTTCAAGTCTCAACTCACCTGGACAGTGGTCTCCTTGTCATCTTTGTGGTAGGTCAGAGAGCTTCCTCTGAGCACAAAGTAACGCTGCTGCCAGTTCTTGACTAAAGACCTCTGCTGTTTCTTGAGCCACCCGGCCTTCAGCGGCCTCTCCATGGACCTTGGGGAGAGCGGTGAGCCCGGCCTGGAGCCTCCCACTCCGGGTATCACGCTCCTGGATCGCGCTGCCAAACACCACAAGAAAGCTGTAGGTAAAACCGTCAATTTCTTGATCTGTTGTGTCACAGCTGGAGCTGAGAAACAACCAAAACTCTACTGAACTGAGCAGAGCACTTCCTCTTCGTGATATCAATATGCAGCACCCTATCAAGTTTGAGAGATCTGCTCACGGTTGCCTATTTTTGTTCCCCAGCAAAACCCTTTTAGGCTGAGAGGAAACTGTTGGTCTGAGCCGATGGGTTTCCTGTGGTAGAAGCACGAATGTAACTGTGATTGTTCTACGTAAATAACACAGTAAGGGGCCAGCCATCTAATGATATTCAAAGTTCTGTAAAGAGTTCATTTAGACTGGAATTGACACAGAAATCCTATTTTGGCATTAAAAGTATCACCCTTGACCGATACTTTGTTAGTTGAGGCCATGAAGTGATGGTTTAAAGGAAGAGATGAAAGAGCAGAAGCAGAGGTCTATGTGGCCCAGAGAAGACAGAGGGAGGAGGTCCGAGTAACACCCAGGACTGTGCAGATATCTGGATCGAGATTGAGCCCACATGCTCAGTTGTTCTTAAATTCACTGTGTCTTGTTAAGCAAGATGACAGAGGAGAAGAGAAGAAGCAGGGCGGCACTGGGGTAAACAGGAAGCTGCCACATCATCATCGCCGGAGGTCAGGCGACACTTTGAAGGACTCCACCTAGAAGTTTGAGAGCCCTTTGGTCTAGTTTGAAAAGCGTCACCCTCCCTCGATTAGAGGAAGGTCAAAGTGCTGTTGAGGAACCCTCAGCCCACACACAGCGGCCGATGTCACACCCCAGTACAACTAGCACACGCTGTGTCTTCAAACTGGCCTCAATTCCTGAGGAGTCTCCAGTCCCACAGCACCACGGAGACGTGTTCAACATCAGACGGGTTTTCCATCAAATGCAAGACTTTCCCGCCATGATGGCTATGTAACCGGCTAGTTTCTGGCGTTGTCTGCGTTGTGTTTTAATGAAGAGGCCCAGACCGGGATATCTTTGGAGGCGATCTCCGTTTATTCTCTCTGACAAAAGGTGTAAACCGTAGTGGGCCTGGGACAATATAAAAGTTAAAATAATTGCAATATTAGCCCAATATCCCATCATCAAAATATACTTAAAAACTACTAAAAACTTAAAACATACTGGTAATGAACTAATACCTTTATTCATTTATCTTTTCTCAGTGAGCATACTTAAAAATAATCAATGAATCATAAGCTCTCCCTGCTTAAATAAAGACTAATTACATTTTAAAATATATGTGTTTTCTGTATTTCTTTAAATCAGGCTTTATTTTTCACTTCTACCCTGACACTAAAGTAGACATTATGATTATCTATTTATGATTATGGAAATTCACCGCAATCAACTTATTGTGAGGTTTTTTAGGAGGGGAAAATGAAGCTCAGAGTTTGCCACTGACTGTGTGGTAAATGTTTAATGTCATCAGAATAAATGATTAATAATAGGATTTAGATATGTATGTCGGGGATCTGGGGCGAAGGCAGGCTCGCCAGTCTATCACAGAGCTGACATGTAGTCAGACGTAGTGACACATAGACAGACAACGATTCACACTCACATTCACTTGAACTGGGGAGGAAGCTGCAGTACCCGGAGAGAATGACTCAAGTTCAAACCTCCGGGTCTGAAAAGTGAAGCCATCGCTGAAGTGCCTTAAACTTCCACTCTCTCTACTGGCCATCAGGGGGCGACTCCTGAACCAGAAAGCAGGAGATGCTTTAGGGCGGGGCTACCCTATGACTGACTGGTTGTTACTGATTACTACAGCCTCATTGCTATCACACTACCAATGCAATTAGCTACGAAGATTACTTTAAAGCCAAATATGGTCGCTTCCGTTTACAGGTTGCAAAGATTCTAAGATTGAGACTGTAGTCCACGACCAATGGGCGACATCACAATGACTACGTCCTATTGTTGTATACGATCTATGGTTCAAATATAGGAATAGTTCAACATTTCGGAAACATACTCATGCTTTCTTGCCGAAAGTTACATGAGAAGATGGATATCACACTTATGTCTGTCTGTCAAATATTAAGCTAATAAATTAGCATGAAGACTGGAAACAGCTAGCCTGGTCAATGTCCAAAGGAAACAAAAAGGTTTCCAGTCTTTATGTTGAGCTCCTGCGAGTGGGATCGACCTTCTTATCCACCTATCGTCACGCCAGCAATGAGCATATTTCCTAAAATGACAAACCCTTTAACCCTGAGCGAAACAGCAGATGAATGGAGTTTACTGCATCAGGAAGACTCCGTGTCAGTTTGAGTAAATCAGCACACTGACTGGTCTTTGGTCTGCCGGAAAGGCCAGATGCAGTATGACACACTGTTAGGTGTCGGCTCGGTTACATGCAGACGGCTGCCGTGTCAGAGCTCTTCTGACGCCGAGCTCTTTCCTGTTGAAAACTTGCATCACTCCAGTTCCAGTGTATATAATCCATCACTTTCATGGTCCATAAAACAGCTGAAGGTAAAAGACTCATGAATCTTTTGTGACAATAATAGCAGCTGATATTCACATCAACATGAATGAGATGAAATAAACGCGCTACATGCAGCAACTTCCTTTCACGGCGCAGAACAACAGTACCACTGATCGTGCATGTGATAAGAGCCGAGCAAAAATGATGAGCGCTGTAAACCATAGCGGGCTGTACTGTAGAGAATTCACAGAGTCAATGCTTTTCTGCAATTTTCTGTTATTTGAGTGTTGCAAATGTTGTGCCATCCAAACCTGAGAAACATGGTATTTCACTGATTCCACCCTTAGCCATCAGTGGTAAGTGTGGTATTTTAAAGTCTAGACAGCTGAGTAGTCCTGTTAAAATACATAACTCTGCATAGTTCTGCATGCAGTTAGGAAATAATCATTGCAATATTGTTTTAGGGAACTAAAAGAGGAGGGCTAACTAAAGTTAAGAATTTCAGTTTTATTTCCATGGCTAAGGAAAGTTCAATCAACGTTTGTGAACATTAGCTAATCTCTCTCTCACTCTCTCTCTCTATCTCTCTCTCAAAGCCAGAACAGATCATTCAAATCATCCCAGCAGGATGGTCCGAACTTTGCGAGCGTTCTAGCGTGTTAAACTGGTGAAGTAGTAACGTTACAAAGCAGGGCCGAAGGAAATGAATACGACTGAACGACTTAGGTACACTATAGAGTAGCATTGGTGGTTGCTGCTTGTGTTCTCGTTGTATTTGCACAAATAAACACATCTTCACATTTCGTTAATGCTTCCTCCACACACTGTTGAGCAAGAAGCTATTTAACCAATTCCTTCCTGTTTTGATGTCGGTAGGCGTGATAGGAACTGATAATGGTAAATGCAGACAAAAGGTTGATATAGTGGGGTTTTTTATAAGAATGATCTATATATTTTTTCTATATTGTTTGTCTTGTATCCAAACCCCCCAATTTCATGGGCCTTTTCCTTCTTTCTCATCGCTTTTGTTCGTCCAATCCAGTCGCAACCCAAATGTGGTCAATTTCTTAACTGGTTGCAAAAGTGCCAAGTTGCCTACAAAATCAAAGATGGCCGTAGTCCACAAACCAATGGGTGACGTCACAACGACTACATCCTGTTCTTATAACAGTCTATGGTTTTGACCATAACAACTAGCACCATTTTCCTTTGGACAGGTTCAATCCATCTACTTATTCTATTTCTATGTTTTTATTACTGGGCTTTGTTGAATAGTTTGAAATTCTGATTTGTCAACTAAGACTTGCTTCATAGCGGACCGTTTCTATGACTGGATGCACTTCTGATCCCCATACAAAGCAAATAGACTATTTTTTTAGATTAAGCAATAGAATCATTTTTAAATCTCTAAAAACATTTTTAAATCAATATTTTGTGGGAATGGTTGATTTCTTTAGTGAGAAGCTGCTCACCTTCCAGGTTCATTTCAAAATAATGACCTGCTGACTGAACATGATTCCTTATATGGCTATATGCTCCCACATACTCAGAACATTGACTGTCATCTACTACTTCTTTCCCAATTCATTGTCTATGGTATGTTTACAAGTTTGTTCATGTTTACTAATATATTGGACTATGATCTATGAAAATGCCAAGCTACACTCCATAGTAGATGACAGTGATTTGTCACCACATAGCAAGTAACCACCAATGCTCAGAAACCCTAACTGATTTATTATTTTATATTTTCTACAACAAAACAGCCATTTACACTACATACTATGGTACCTTTATTATGATGTATACTGTATGTCATTAATTTGATATGCACAAAAAAAGGAATATTCCCAAACAGAAAAAAATGTGATTGTTGTTAAAGTACACACTGTGGATATAATAGTTTGGATAATTGGAACATGAGGAATAGTTAAAGGATCAGACAGATATCCAAACTGTAAAGTGTCTAAAATGTGGAGGCTGAAAGCCCAGCATCCACACTGCTGACAGTGAAGGCAGCGCGGCAGTGGCTTACCTATGCGAGCTGTCTCAGCCTTAAAGGTGCTGAAGTCCCAGTTGCGAGGTAGTTTCAGAGACATTGTCCGTAACTCATAGCAGAGGTCAGTGTTTCATTTCACACACACAAACACACACACACATACACACACACACACACACACACACACACACAAATACTCAAACAACACAATCACACAAACTGGAGATGTCGCAGATCACACTTCCTACTTCCTGTGTGTTAATCTTTCTTCTTCTTCTTTTTCAGCCCTTCGTAACGCGTCCCCTCATGTTGCCTTTACTTCCATGTTCACGCTTGTTCTGTATAAATGGCGTCCAGGCTGATTCACTGCTGGGTGCAGGGCTCCGGGGTTTCATGATAGGATGAGTGGGTACTTTTAAAATGACTGATGTTTCACACAGAAAAAAACTCCCACGTGTGTTTTAAAGGAAATGGTTTTCACCTCTGAGCCATGCACCTGCAGCAGAGTGAGTATAGAAAGTTACATCTCAGGATTTAAGATGGAACTTTAATCTGCTGAACCATGAATAAGGAGTTACGATTCCCCATCCTAAACTAAATAAACCACTAACATTGGTGAGATGGTGTTGTTGACTGTTTATCTATTTCAAAATGGGGAAGAAGACTGAGGGGGAAGAAACCAGTCACACACACCAACTTTTTTTTTTTTTTTTATTTCCTCTAAACAAAGGTAAAGCACATTTCAGCATCAAAGATTATAACTTTTCTCGAGACAAATACAACTCAACACAACCATTGCACAGTTCAAGAATAATATGCTGAAATCATACAGCTTTATAAGAGAATCTATAACCACAAAATCAAAACCACAAAGGGGAGCCTAAAGCATGTGGGACGGTCACAACTCCCGTACATTCCTTTTAGAGGGCTTCAAAGTGGCACTGTGTTGATTAACAATGGCACGGAGGTGTTCCCTGGCTGCCAAAAAAAACCTGTCTTTTGCAAAATGCAAAATGTGGTATGTTTCCCTGTGAGCAAATAGGGTGAATGGAATGTTTCAGACAGCAGTAACAAGAGGGTCAAACCACCTTCCTGCTCAGATGCGGCACCAGTGTTGCATTTGATCAGCCGACCACAGGAGCTCCAGCTCTCTCTAGTGGCCGACCGTAACACCAGGCCAGAGAAATGGCAGTACAGAGCTGCAGGGCTCAAACCTGAAACATCAAAACCACCACAGCGGGCTGTGAAGCCAGAGAAATATATCTATGAATGCTGAAACATCAGTCCTCGTGTCACTTTCTGGGGACTTCCTGTCTCCTGGAAGGGAGACGCTGCAACACAGTGCTACGAGTGTCTGCAGGAGTTGACACATGACGCCTACGGGGGGAGAAAACACCCAAAAGCACTGAAGTCACAGAGAAAATACCGCTATGTCAATACTCTCTTCTATATGGCAGTAACACTTTAAATATTCCTCTAACCAGAAATACTCAAGATTCTAAACATCTGCAATTTACAATATAGTCACTTCGTTACAGTGAATAAAATAAATACTTTCAAGAAGTTAAGCGTAAGACAAGTCAAAGCAAAAACATAACATTAATAAAAAAAATGCATGGAGTGACATTCAACTAGAGGGGAAACCAATGTGAGCTTGGTTTATACAGTGGGTCACTGCATCTGGACCTGTATCCATTATCTTAAGGAAGCATGAGCAGATTTTTTGTCACTGAAAAATGTGCATCCTTTGCTTAAAAATATATAGAAATCTTTTGAGGAGGAAATTTAAACCATTTTCAAAATGACTATGATGAAGCGACGCAGTCATTGTCTGCATACAGATAGTAGCCGTTTGATAGGATTGCCTTTTGGAGGTACCGTCCTTTACATCCCTGCTACACTGACTACTGTATGGTTGCTCATATTGCAAAGCCATTCTTTTCTCTGAATGGATGAAAACAAATTGACGAATGTGCACAAACATGATGGACAGTCTGAGGTGGTTGGTTTCGTAGGATGGTAGGCTAATTAGAGTCTGTGCCTAACCAGAGTTGGACCCACATACACGGACGACACCGTTGTTTGCTGCACCTACACAGCACCTCCGTTTCTCCAATATAATCCACAACATGTGAATAATAAAGACAATTTAATTAGATGTAATCAGCATCATCACTTTTAATAATCTGAGGACTTTGGAATCTTTTGGAAATGTAAAGTACAAGCCAAATCCCCTTTCCAGAACAAGATCAATAAAAAGTCTTAGAAATAAATTCTTTCTACACGTTATAAATGACTTGGTCTGAGTTTAAACTGAGCTCAGTCAGACTTCAATCAAAATAAAAATATTTTGAATAGAAAACGTATCAATTATTAAAAAAATAACAGAGTATTACATTGAGAGTTTTTAAATCCCCCGATTTAGTGTCTCTGTGAAGTCCCCAACGTTCTGACTTCTAGTCCCTGTATGGGTGTAACACTTGATACTACATTTCCCATGATTCAACACAAACACATCTTTCATTAGATCCTCCCTGACTGTTAAATGTGTCAACTTTCAACTAAGATTTGTCATTGACATCTCTATACACAAGATGATGATGATCATCATCCTCAGAGCAGAGCTCCCTCCATCACCACGGAAGACATTACACAACCGTTTCCTCAAGCTGGGTAGTAGTGGATAAGTCATCTTCATGGGTAAAACCGGCACCTTAAACAGACAGTAACAACTACAGACACAATTCATTAAGTAAATGCTTAATAAAACAAAACAGATAGAACTCAAACTGGAGAATCTCTTTATATCCAACAAATGAAGGAAACATTGGCCAGTGGTATAAATATCACATGATCCTACTATAAAACCTCTCCAGCACAGCAGCAGCGCTCTGTAACCAGCAGCTGTCTGCACCGGCAAATAACCTGAACATCAGACGCACGAGATCCCAACGGACATGTCACACGTACAGGTCAAACACAAACACACTGAAGAAAACCATTATTGTGTCTTTCTTGTTCTGTCAATCCCAACAATGTCAAAAACAGAATCCATTACGCGGCAATCCCACCACCTTACTGAGCGTAAAACCAAGTACAGCTCTTTGTTACAAATAAAACAGTATTAACGCAGAACGAGTCAACTAACAAACAACAAATACAAAAAAAAAGTGATTGTGTTCCATCTCTGAGAGCCTTGTTTCTGCTTTTTCCATGAAATGGCAACAAAGTGAGGGGAGATTGTGACTATTATGTTGGCATCCAGCGCACTAGCCTTCACAATAAGACACTATTTATTATGGGGCATTGTGAACCGCTTCTTACAGCACACAACTCTTTGGGAATAACCAATCCTGATCCTGTCACAAACTGGAGGGAAACTTAGCCATTCATTACCGTTTGATGACACATGACATTATGACGTCAATGATTTGGCTCAGCAAGAGGCTTATTTTGAAATGATGAATGGCAGCAAAAACACTGAAAAAGACACATATACATGTACCTGGCAGATGGCAAAGGTGAACTCAGTCTGAATAACACAGACACGACATTAAGATATAATAGAACAAATATAAAACCATCTATGTATAAATAGAAACATTCACAACCAAGAAAATTAAAACTTAAATTTGGGGAGGGGGTGCAACTGGGGTGACATTACAGTGAGTAACAGGGTTGAGAGCAGTGCATAAAAAAAGAAAAGAAAAAAGTACAATAAAAATATTATCACACATTAATAGGTATATAGAGGATATCCTGCATACAGGTAGAAATGTACAGCTGACCAACAGTGTGATACAAGTTGGCTATAATGGAAATGTGTAAGAGTACAGTAATTCACTAACTCAACCTTAAAACACTGAAACATGATTCACAGACTGTATGAGACACGCTCGACTCTCACACCCAAATTAAATGGAATGACCCAAGGCTGTAGGGGTTTTCTTTTTTGTATTTTTGTATTTTTTTCTCTAAGGTGGTTTCGCTCACACAACGCACTGCCAGTCTCTCAGAGCCCTCGGGTGCTGCCCTCGTCTCTGGTCTCCCTCGCAGGGCGAGCCGGTGTGGGTGCAGGCAGCTCTAGGCGGCGGCCTCCTCCAGCGCTGGCAGCAGGCCCTTCTCGATCAGGTGAGCCTTCAGGGAGTTGAAGATGTGGAGCTGCTGATCCACTCGGAGGGCCAGGAGCTGCTGGATCACCTTGCTGGGGTTGGGGCCCCTGAGAGGAGAGAGAGGATCATCGTACATCCTCTATCCACAATTAACTCAACAGAGCTGACCTTTTAATGAATCCCTCTTCTGAACAGTGACTGTCCAATCGTAGCTTAGCAACCATAACTACACTTGAACGGAGTGGATAGTTCTGCTGTAACCCAAGCTGCTATCATTAGCCAACTACGTACATGAGTTACCATTTCCAAGGCTACCAATTTGATATATTATTACATTTTATTAAGTTAATAAGTTATTTGCGTAAAAGCCCTGTTCAGTACTGTAAGGATGCTTATCAGCAGATATCCCTTTTAAATAGTTTGCTCAGTCAAGGCCAGACTACAAAAACTGACTCCACCACGCGGGCGGATCAGACGGATTTTTTACTTGCACGCCTCACGCTGGTCTCAGTTCCATCTATGCAGCAGTCTACACAATAGACCTGCACTACACCTATTTAACTCGAAATGGGACAATAACTCAGAGTTACTACTATTCTGTACTCCAATAAGTACTATAATTCTGAGGTTCACTAGATACCCTGAAATAGCTGGTCATAAGCAGCCCATGAGCTTTAGCAGCACCATTACGGTACATGGCACTGGTTCATTTATTTATATTTTATTGTCTTTTTACCTATCTCTGCTAATGTGTTTGTTGTATTTGTGTTACTGACCATATTTATATTCTGCTGTCAAAAGTCCTTAGTAAACTGTTGTTTTTAAAGGTGCTCTATATATAAAGTTATCATTATTATTATTATTATTATTATCTATATATGATGTATGTAGCGCTCAAGTTCTTGGCGATTAGCAGGAGGTAAGAAGGTGCCACCTATAGTTGTGATTTCTACTGCCAACTATAATGGCGGGCGTCTGAAATCAAGGACCCAGTGTTTAAAAACTGACCACTAACTTTGATGATAAAACTTTAAATATTGTAAACTGCTTATTAACATTAAAGTATTCATGTGTCATCATTTCATACAGACATGCATTTACCTGATGAAGCTAGCAATGTAGACATTAACGAATGTGGCCATGAGGTACTGGCAGTCGAATCTGTCCATTATGCCACCGTGACCCGGGATCGTGTTGGCAAAATCCTGAAGGACAAAAGGACAGTACATGTGCTGGACTGCTCCCCTCAACATGATATAAACAGAGTAAAGTAGATAAACATCAATGGATGTTATATATTATGTTAAGCAAATAAAGAAAAGTCAAGAATATTTCTCATCTCACTGAACTGAAACGTAAAACTATGTGCAGTTGACTTGACAAACACGAGCAGGTAAACGCCAAGTAGACTATGTAACTATGAAGAAGGAAACAAACACAGTCAGCAGACTGACTGGCGTCCGTCATCCCTACTTTGATCTTGAAGGCTCTTTTGAAGCCGCTGGCAAAGAAGCCTCCGAAAGGTCCCATGATGGAGGCAAAGGAGGAGAGGGCGATGCTGTGGATCTGGAATGGATAGAGACGCACTGTGCGCTGTGGAGACAGGAGAACAGATACACATGGTCATTACCATTCAATGTCTACCTAATGACGGGTTCCTCTCTGTTGTCCGTATGGAAGCTGAAAGTGGCAGCGAGGTCCTGATGAAATGATAACTTACTTGCTTTTGCACTATAATAATTTCACCCTGTCATATTCACATTGGTTTATATGCAACTTGTGGAGCCATAATGCAAAGAGACACAGTGAAGCCAAAACGATGGCGAAGAGAAAGGGGGGGTGCAGGTGAGTCTCACCCATCCGGTGATAGACTCCAGGATGCCGGGCAGGGTGTAGTCCTGGAGCTGGAAAAGCTCCGATGGCTCACAGTCCACCTGGAAGCTATTGGAGTCGTTGTTGAATTCCACCGGGCACACGAAGTATCGGCAGCCGGCCATCACATAGGAGAGCTGGGGGGGGGGGGGGGGGGGGGGCAAGCTTAAGTTACTCTGCTGTCACATCGCTGGCCTACTGGCTCTTATTTCTGTCTTCACAACACACACAACACTACACATACACATCACACACACACACACACACAACACAACACAACACAACACACCACACACACACACACACAACACACACAACACAACACACACACACACACATCACACACACACACACACACACACACACAACACACAATCACACACACACACACACACACACACACACATACATACTAATCATCACACACACACACATCATACACATCACCACACACACACTATACTTAGGTTCTTCTTATTGTAACACTTATCCCATAGGCTTCCACTAAATAATAGTTCATTCGCTGTATATTTAGATCAGAACAGACTCTTATTCACAGTAACGGTCTGCTAAAAAGTAATGATTTAAATAGTCGCCCCCTGGTGGCCAGTAGAGAGGAGCATGGTTAAGCAGCGTGGGCTTCACTTTCAAGGCACCTGGTCTGGTGGCTCAAGGAGGTGAAGCTAACTTTTAAATAGACTTTTCCACGGCAGACATTTTGACATGCGAAGCACAGGTGTATTCAGTGACATTAATGGTGGCTGTAGTCCACTTACGGGAGGTTCATGCTGGCTCACTGGGACACTTAATGGACTCATTATTATCAAGTTCACCTGTGGTTTTGCTTCTATGACAAGACAAAATGTCTGCTATGAAAAGGGTCCCTTAGGAAGTCTCAAGTACCAAAGCCTAACGTTGTGACGTGTGTGTTGTTCTAATAGAGGACCACTCATGAGGAATATCAGGGCAGTATTGGCCACGGCCCCAATGTTTTAAAAAATTTGTTGCATTAGTGACTTGGGAAACAAACAAATGTGCAAATTGATTCAACTTGAGAATTACAATTTAAATCAAAGTCTAAAACTACTCCTAGTTTATATATAATTATTAACCTTTTCTTGGCAGAAAGAGGGATACAGTCCAACTTTGGCAGGGTACTCTAGTCGGATGGTTTTCCTTTTCCGTTCTATACTTCATTTATTGTTGGCTACTAGACAGACATCGCAGTATTGAAACGCTTCAAATATAAATATGTATAAAATACATATAGAATATAGAAAGCTAGGTGATATCTAGGTCATAGGGCATCAGTCAGCCAGGAATTCCTGTGCCTGGAGGGGGCACAAGCTAGGAACCACTTTACCTCTCCAACTTCTGCAAAACTTATCTTAAAAATATCAATATGGCAAAGGTCAAAACAGACTAAATGTAGCATTGAGATAAAAAAAAAAACATCTTACCATAATGCCAAACACAATAGTGGCGAACAATCCACCGATGAATCCCTCCCATGTCTTCTTGGGTGACAGCTGCAGAGGACATCGGTGGATACCAGATTAATAATCACCATGATTGTGGGTGGAACATGTGACATCTGGAGCTTGCATTAGAGGCATGTAAAGCTATGAATTACAGTGATCAAACCGACCTTGATGAGCGGGGTGCGACCGAAGAAGAAGCCAAACATATAGGCCATGATGTCATTACAGATCACGCAGGATATTGGCACAATGAACCTGTTCAGATGAGAGGCTTATTACACGAAAAATCTTTTTACCAGCTAATGTTCCTACAAATCAACAACATGATTAGATTAGACGACGTTGCTTCTGAAGTCGACATCAGAGAGAAGAAGCCACTTCACTGCGATGACATACTGTTTACTCACCAGATCATCCCCTCGAACAGGTTGTGAATGATAAGGTGAGACTGAGTCACCACAATCAGCAGAGTCACATGGGTCCAACCAAACTGTGGAGACAAGATCAAACAAGAGTAAACTTAAAGGTCCCATATTATACTGTTTTTCATTTATTCCACACAGCTGTCAGAGGTCCAACAACACTGGATTCAATATGCATTGCCCCAAACCCATCCGTGTTCCTGAATTTCAGCTGTCTAAAAGTTGCTCAAATGAGCAGAACAGAACAGGCCGCTTGTGTGCCTGCACCTTTAAATGCTAATGAGCTCCGTCTGTCATCGCCTACTTGGAGAGAGACAGAGACGATGACGCTAATGCTAGCGGTAGCATGCAATAATGTTTAAGTGGATGTATCGCCATGGCTCGTTTATGTGGCTCAGGTGAAGTTGCTGGGTCCGCCCCCTCTCAGATATCTCCTATCATCAGAGGAGGTCGGTCTATGTAAATGACTCCCTTCGTTATGTAACGACGGGAGCTGAATCTCAACAGCCTGTAGGAGTGCCGTTGTACCAGTGGGGGGGCTGTAGAGACCATGCAGGAGTCGCTTGTTTTCCTCATTCTGGGAGCTAGCAGGCTCAGGCAAGACCAGTTTATAGGTGTAGAGACCAGAGAAAACCTGTTTTTCATAAAATGGGACCTTTAAACCTTAATTATTCATGATTGGGAGTCTTTATTCAGACTATTTATTGACAGACTAAACAAGAGCACATGCCTTCCCTGGTGATACACCACTCAAAAGATTACTGAGAACAGTGACAGAGATGGGTTTGAGCTCAAATGTGACCAGATAATAACTTGATTAAATCCACAATGTGATTGGAAAATGTGGGCGGACTCGGTGTTTCCTCCTCAACATTAAGAACTAGCTCAACTGAGTTTGTGTACTGTTAGCTGTTGCTGTTGTTGTGCCTGAGCTCTGTAAACACTCCCTTGTTTCATGGCGGCTCTGCTTCATGAGGAAGACATGGGTTTGTTTGGTGGGTTGGCCTCAGCGGACCTCGTCCATAAAGTGAATGTTGTCTTATGCTATGTTGCTGTGTAAGCCCCAACCCCACCCCGCCTTTCTCCGCATCTAGCACTATCCATCCATCCATTTTCTACCGCTTATCCTGTATTCAGGGTCACGGGGGGGCTGGAGCCAATCCCAGCTGTCATTTGGCGAAGGCACGGTTCACCCAGGAACCCGGGACCCTCTTGCTGTGAGGCGAGAGCATCTAGCACTAGTGATGCAAATATACACAATGATCCTGCAGTCAAACTCCCGCAAGTAACGCAAGGCAAAAATTCTCTTCATGTTTGAACGTGTGAACACAGCGGAAGATGATTGGATGAGCTTTGAGCTACCCAAGCAACAATGTCACTCCATCAAACCATGTGGTTAACACGACCAATCCACAGTGGACTGACCGTGTCAGACGTGTATTAGAGCAACCCCCGGCCCACTTCTACATACACTTGAGTGCCCTGATTTTAGCGAGCCTCATCAATAATCCAGCAGCCTTGAGGCTGGAGGCCAGAAGGCGGCAGGGTGCCACTTACCATGTAGAACTGAAGACGGTAGTGCTTCTTCACCAAACTCAGCACAAACATGCAGAAACCTGCAACAACATGACAAATACTGCGTGAAATACTTTTTGGGGACATAATTGGACCTTAAAGAAGAAGGAGACTGAAAAGTCAGAATCCTGGTCAGCTTTGGCCAAACTCAACTGAACTTCAGAGAATTTCAGACAAAATCTAGAATGTAATTGCAGTGAGTAGGTGGGGTTTGCTATAGCTGATTATACTGTGTACAAGACTGAGGTGAAGAGAGGATGTTGCAAAGCAGATAATGTGAAAGACAAGAAAGTACTTGAAAGTACATATCCAATGTGTTGATCCTAGTAAGCTGCGCATTTCAACGTTTTCTGGCACCATTGTCTTTAAAGCCTCTCTGGTTGAAGATGTGTGAGAAAGCCAGCCCATTAAGTTTCACCTTGAATCTACAAGGCCAGAGGCTGAAACAGGCAGGGTGCTTCCTTCCTCACCACATCCTGTTTGGCATCAGCCAGCAGCTGCAGCAGAAGTCAATTACTAACTGTCAGCCTGCAGAGTAGGAAGTGGGACTTCTCCAGTTTGCCTGAAATAACCAACTTTACCAAACATAATGCACACAAACTTATGAGCTTGAAATTCTGAATGTTTATCTTAGGGACGGCTTCCAAAAAAATTTAAATCTGATTCAAATCAAATATGAACTTTTATGGGATAGTATCAGCCCCTTAAATATACGGCCTTTGCGGGGTGAAACTACACCTCTAGTCTGTGTGTTAGTGAGAGTGTAGTATAGTAATATTTGCATTTGGAGTCTCAGAGTTTGTACCTGTGAGGTAGAGGGCAAAGGAGATAAATCGGTGGTATTTGCTGAGGATGCGGAGTGGCTCCTCCCTTTGTACCAGTGTGAAGAAGTAGTCTGTCACAGTTTCACCGTAGAAGAAGTAGTTCACACAGAGCAGGAAGTACCTGTGGGTGGAGGGATGGAGCAAATGTACATGTCTCACAGCTTAATGACTGCAGCTAATCAGACTCTGCATTCAGTATGCCTGCAGAAACACCAGTATGCTCACTGACTCACTTTACTGGATGAACAAGTTCCAATGTTTTTACCACTCCAAATGACTAACCGTACATGGAAAAGAGTAGAGATTTTTCAGGCTGATGGCATAGTGAATGTCAGAACTCTTCTATCTATCACACTATATTGTACACCACTACAGATCTCGTCACTAAAGATCAAACAACTCTGATGATCCACAACCATTTTGCCATTTTGGCTGATTGGCTTAGTACGCTACAATCTACTCAAAACGTAACCGGGCCAGAAAACAAACCTCCAGAAGTCTGCAACAAAATAAAACATGAGACAGCACAATGAGAACGAAGCGAGCGAGGATATTTAATGTGTTCACAAAGAAAATATGTTTGATTGTGTTTGTGCACCCATACCAGCTCAATGTCCTGAACCAGGGCAGGTGGTAGGAGTGGTACACGCTGTAGCCGATGGTTATGATTTCCTGGAAGCACTTGATCTGAACACAGAGGACCTGCAAAGAGAAACCGCATCACCAGGGAGCAAACTACCAGAGCATCTCTATGTGTGTGTGTGTGTGAGAGAGAGAGAGACTAGGACATAAGTGTCCTAGTCCTAGTGACACAAAATGGCAGCTCTATTTTCAGGGAATTCCCAGATGACAGGAGCAGCAGTCCTGCAGACTATTAAGAGCCTGGATCGCATTAATCCATGAGATTACGTTTTTCATGTGTGGCTAAAGTGCAGTGCTGCAGAGAGAGATGACTGTATGAATGAACCCTAAGAAATATCTACCTTAAGTATAAATAAGTAAATATGTGAGACTGTGGCTCATTATATTGGTTAGGTTTTCATCACTGATCATAGAAAGTCATTTTCCCGTTGGTGTGTCACTTCACTGAAGCAACACCTTTTCTGGAAGGTAATTTATGCTGTGTCAGCTTTTGCACAGCACCAGAGTTGTTTGTACTCACGATCATCATAAGCACCATGGGGCCCAGGTAGATGATGAGGAAGAAGAAGGAGATCATCGCTAGGGTGAGGATGCCCCGCACCCACCAGTTCTTCCATCTGAAGGAAACACAGACAGCGAGGGCTTACTGAGTCAATTCTCCTGTTCCTACGATCCGTGAGATTACACGACATTCATTTCCATATGACCACTGTGCACCAAGCGAAGGGCCAAAGGTCAGACTTAAACCCTGGGCCGCTTTAGTAAAGACTAACTCTACCAAGTTAGCTATCTGAGTGCCCAGAGCTAGTAGTGATTCCCTAAGGGGGAACCAGAGGGTGGATGCTACATTTCCATGACTACCATGTCTGGCGTCATCAGCTGTAATCACAGTATGAGAGCAGTGCAGAGTAGCAGTTGTGAGCTCGCCAGAGGGCCATTAAAAGCCCATCCGGCCGGCCCGGGCAAGGAAAAGCTCTTGTAACAACACACACAGAGGGAGGGCAACCTCTTTTCTGCTCAGGTTTAATCCAATTCATTTTCACATAGCAAATAGCTGTTTGCTGCTATTCATTCTCTGAATGTCGTAAACTGCTCCATTAATGTTCATATTATTATTCACATTTTGGAATCGTGGACTGTACAAATATTTGTACACCGACTGTACGATTTGTATTTTGATGCTTTGGCAACATGTTGTTGTTGTTGAAACTTCCATTCCAATAAAGCTTTTCTTAAATTGGGGAGAGGGAGGAGTGTGTGTGACAGTGAGTATGAAGTCAACAGTATAACTGTGGACGTAGCAGTGACGTGTGTGTAGTTAATTTGATCATAAGTTCCAACCTAAGTTAGCCATATAGACTGTGTACAAGAGGTGGGCGTGGCCATGTGATGAGATCACCCGTTGGTTTGCGAATCTCGATTTTGAAGCCTTGAGTAAGTAAGCATTTTGGCCATCGGCATCTTGGATTGTTTGCATTTTGGAACCAGTGAAGGAAGTGACCACATTCGGACTGGAGGAGTGACGGGTGGATCTGATGAAAACAAGCAGCAGAGCAGCAACCTTACTGGATCTGGATCCATCTGGTTTCTGGTGTGAAGCTGTTAACAAAGTTAGCTTCATAATTCAAGGTCAACTTGTTAAAGTCACAACTTCAGCCCAGCGAACTGACCTTTAAGGTGGACCAGCGATTCCTCGTACTGACTAGCGGTATATGCTGTACACCCAGTGAAATACCAGGAAGGTATTAAGGTATGAGAAACTAGCTAATGCCTAAGCCTAGCTTAAATGTGTGGAGACAGTTTAATATCCATATTGCATAGTGTTAAAACAGCAGAGTACTGTTTCTCAGACAGGGCCATCCCCAGTTTAATATTAATAATGTTTCTCCCAGGAATACAAGAGAGTACTGCTTCACATCTGCTGTTCAAAAGGAAACTGTGTGAGGAGGGATTCCTTTGTATGAATCATGACACCTCGACAGCAGTGGTGTTTAGTCCAGTTGAACCCGGGGCTCGTAGCTCTCTGCACAACGATGTAGTGACTCACAATTCGGGTCCCTCCATAAAAGGTGTCAAACTATTTTTATAGTCTACGCTGGCCGTCATCTACACAGAGAAAGTTTACTGAGCATGCTCAACGCCCTGCTTTAGAGTCATATTGTCAAATACTGTAAAGACAGCTTTCATTACTGCAGACAAAGCTCAGCATCAACAGTGATGGTACCTTGAGGAGAGTCCAGACAGGGCCTTGTTTAGAACCTCGGGAGTGTCATCAGCAGGGACTGGCACCTCGGGGACCCCTGAGTCCGCCTTGGCTTCGCATTCTGACGTCCCATCTTTTTCCACCTTCAGCTCACTGTCTGAACCCTGACAAAGAAAGACACAGAGAAATTAGACACTGACATTTAGCGAAGATATGGAGCGTAGTGATGGGACCACAGGTACAACCACAGAATCATAAGAAACATAAGATAAGATTTAAAATATATTAAATAGATTTGGTTTGTTTTATCTTAGAATGTGGTTGAATCTAGTACAGCTCGTTTAGATAGTCATGCAATAATCAAAAACGTAATCAACATTCCCACAAATGTCCATATCATAACATTAATAATTCCATATTTATTCCAGCATTTATTCCAAGAATTTTCATGAAAACATCTTTATTCATGTCACAGTCAAACTAGAAGTAAATACTCTTTGCATGACAACTGCCAAACGGATGGCCTCTCAAACTAAAATTACACGTGGTATCTAGGTTAGAAGGCTCTCTTGGTATTTCTTTCCCTTTACAGCACAAACACACAACAACTCACACTAGTTCATCCCTCACGAAAAACAGCTCCCAACAGGGGAAAAACCTAGTGGCTGAGAAAATTCCTTCAAATACAAATTTTACGGTTTTACTTGACTTAATTTGGAACTGTTATCTGACTTTTGAGCTGGATACAGTCATTTAGGATGACGTCATTGAGTCAAACAGTGTCACGACATGAATGCAGAAGAAAGCAGCCGCCCATGCCAACACTGTTTCTATAAACATTTAAATGCAAAGTCCATTTAAGCACATCAGTTTATCTGTTAAATTGATGTCAGTCCAGTCCTTTCAACACCCTATGTACACCACAAAATTCACAAAACACACATATTCTGTGTTCTGTGAATAACAAATACTGATATGTCATTGAAGAAACAGCAGCAGCTTCATATTAGAGTAGACACATGCAGTATTAAGCAGCAGCAGCAGCAGGACTGCCAATGTGGTTGTATGTGTGGGTAGATGAACACTATGTCAGATGATCTCCATCCATATTGTTGCTTTCCCAGAACCGTCTGTTCAAAACACACCACTCTCTACCTCTCCATGGAAACCACGTTCAAAAGGATGGATGTCAGACGATAATATGTGGTCTGATGAAAACAGAGTGCTTGCTTCAGGTCAGTTCGTCCTCTCACTTTTCACCCCACAGACGTCTCCGCTGCTCGGGACCAAATCCAGCTGGGACTTCTCACCTCACGGTCACACAGCAGATTGTCGGCTGGCTGTTCTGTGGCGCCCACTCAGTCTCCTGTCCAAACTATCAGACACCTCTACAACTCCAGCTGAATATTTTCTAATGACACACCTTTGTTGCTTTTTGCTTTAACAGCATGCCAGTTATTTTTTATCTCATGTTGTGTTCGATGTAAACACTGATCTCCCAAGAATTCCAGGGTATGAAGTAAAATAAAATGCTTCACTAAGAACAGATGTGACTCAATAGAAAATATTTGTTGCTTAACTAAATGTAAAGTGAGTCCAGTCAGTTTTTATAACAAGACATTTAAGCATATTTTCATGAGTATCAGAATAATATGAATCACAATTATTTTGGCCAGGATAATCATTACCTGCCATTTTCAGATTGTGCCATGTCTAGAACAAGTGTATCCTGTTATTTTCATAACACCTTAGTTTTGTGTTATGACATTGTGACATGGAAATATGTTTTAACATGAGGAGGACCTCAATAAAACTGGTATTGTTGCTCATAATAAACTGTTCTTTCTGTAGCGCTAACGTCCCGCTGTAGTAATTCAGCTGGCTCTTCAGAAATTAATGGTTGATGATCACAACTGTCAGTGTGTGTTACAGCTACAGTGACCCTCAGCTCAACACTGAAACCCTCACTTCTCTCTGGTGAACTCCAGAGTCCAAAACTGTTTTCCATGATCTGACAAAACTCCACTGACTTTTCTTTGAATTATACAAAACATCCTTACAGGATGCACTGCAGATAGCTCAACCCACCAACGAATGCAGTGACAAGCAAACATGCACAATACAGACCCATTCTCCGCCTGCTGGTTTCTATGGAGACAATATCCGTCACTCAGGATGCCTGAGTTAAAAATAGGCGCTGACTTCACATCAACACTCCTCCCCTTTCATGCTTTCAACAGTGAGTGTCTCTGTTGTTCATCTCCAATTCATTAGAAAAGTCGTGACACATGAGCACATTGATGTTCTAAGGCCATCTTTACTGGGGCATTAAACATCCAAACCCTTGTCTTCACAGATAAAGCAAACAGGAAAAGACAAGGTTTGTGATTCACCTTCTCTGCTGTGTTAGTAAATAATACATATTTTAGAGCAACTGTTTCAAAATGTTTTAAATAGCTTAAGACCACCCGTGCGATCAGATGTTCCAGACTTCCCGACATCGCCTGAAAGCACACACACAGCGTCTATAATTATAAATGTACATGACCTGAGAATGCACCCGTAGATATGAGATATTTTAAAGCATCTTTCATTTTACATTTGGATCAGTGTCACTCATTCATAAATGTGGACATTTCCCTCAGTTGTTCTTCTGCTCTGTTCTTGCTGGAAGGGGATTCACCAGGACAGCTGTATATCCTGCAGTGATGAACATCATGTTGTGGATGATTGTTGTGTGATCTTACTTGTGTTCCTCCCTCACCTAAAACACATCATCCATCCATATAGGACACAAGTGCTACACAATAACCATGCAGCCACATATGCATTCTGCCCATCTTACCCTATACCACTATTATACTAATAACGTATACACTATATGGTCATATAGTTAAGTTATACTAAGCCTTCTTTCTAGCCAGGATGTCGTCTTAACACAGAATTTAGCAGATCAGATATCAGCTTCCATGATGAACTAGCTACAGATCTATTCAGTCAAGACACAGGCCCCCACCAGACCACATGCTGAAGTGTACTGACCCTCAAATTTGCTTTGTTGTTTGTTGAGATTGTGATGGGCAGATGCCACTTTGCATGGCAGCATGTGAAAGAATGGGTCGTTCTCAGGAGCTCAGTGAGTTCCAGCATGGTACTGTGATAGGATGCCACCTGTGCAACAAGTCCAGTCGTGAAATGTCCTCCCTCCTAAATATTCCAGTCAACTGTCAGTAGGATTAGAACAAAGTGGAAGTGATTGGGAACGACAGCAACTCAGCCAAGAAGTGGTCGACCACGTAAAATGATGGAGCGGGGTCAGCGGATGCTGAGGCACATAGTGCACAGAGGTCACCAACTTTCTGCAGAGTCAATCACTACAGACCTCCAAACTTCATTAAAGTGTTGACTACAGCTAATGTTTCAGTAGCATTTAACTCTCGACTTCAGCTTATGTTTCAGTAGCATTAAAGTGTTGACTACAGCTAATGTTTCAGTAGCATTTAACTCTCGACTTCTGCTTATGTTTCAGCAGCATTTAACTCTCGTCTTCAGCTGTTTCAGTAGCATTTAACTCGACTTCAGCTAATGTTTCAGTAGCATTTAACTCTTGTCTTCAGCTGTTTCAGTAGCATTTAACTCTCGACTTCAGCTAATGTTTCAGTAGCATTTAACTCCTGCCTTCAGCTAATGTTTCAGTAGCATTTAACTCTCGCCTTCAGCTTATGTTTCAGTAGCATTTAACTCCTGCCTTCAGCTAATGTTTCAGTAGCATTTAACTCTCGCCTTCTGCTTATGCTTCAGTAGCATTTAACTCTCAACTTCAGCTAATGTTTCAGTAGCATTTAACTCCTGCCTTCAGCTAATGTTTCAGTAGCATTTAACTCTCGCCTTCAGCTTATGCTTCAGTAGCATTTAACTCTCAACTTCAGCTAATGCTTCAGTAGCATTAAACTCTCGGCTTCAGCTAATGCTTCAGTAGCATTAAAGTGTTGACTTCAGCTAATGTTTCAGTAGCATTAAAGTGTTTACTTCAGCTAATGTTCAGTAGCATTAAATGTTGACTTCAGCTAATGCTTCAGTAGCATTAAATTGACTTCAGCTAATGTCAGTAGCATTAAAGTGTTGACTTCAGCTAATGCTTCAGTAGCATTAAACTCTCGGCTTCAGCTAATGCTTCAGTAGCATTAAAGTGTTGACTTCAGCTAATGTTTCAGTAGCATTAAAGTGTTTACTTCAGCTAATGTTCCAGTAGCATTAAAGTGTTGACTTCAGCTAATGCTTCAGTAGCATTAAAGTGTTGACTTCAGCTAATGTTCCAGTAGCATTAAAGTGTTGACTTCAGCTAATGCTTCAGTAGCATTAAAGTGTTGACTTCAGCTAATGTTCCAGTAGCATTAAAGTGTTGACTTCAGCTAATGCTTCAGTAGCATTAAAGTGTTGTTTTCAGCTAATGTTTCAGTAGCATTAAAGTGTTTACTTCAGCTAATGTTCCAGTAGCATTAAAGTGTTGACTTCAGCTTATGTTTCAGTAGCATTAAACTCTCGGCTTCAGCTAATGCTTCAGTAGCATTAAAGTGTTGACTTCAGCTAATGTTCCAGTAGCATTAAAGTGTTGACTTCAGCTAATGTTTCAGTAGCATTAAAGTGTTGACTTCAGCTAATGTTTCAGTAGCATTAAAGTGTTGTTTTCAGCTAATGTTTCAGTAGCATTAAAGTGTTGTTTTCAGCTAATGTTCCAGTAGCATTAAAGTGTTTACTTCAGCTAATGTTCCAGTAGCATTAAAGTGTTGACTTCAGCTAATGCTTCAGTAGCATCAAAGTGTTGACTTCAGCTTATGTTTCAGTAGCATTAAAGTGTTGTTTTCAGCTAATGTTCCAGTAGCATTAAAGTGTTGACTTCAGCTAATGCTTCAGTAGCATCAAAGTGTTGACTTCAGCTTATGTTTCAGTAGCATTAAAGTGTTAACTTCAGCTAATGTTTCAGTAGCATTAAAGTGTTAACTTCAGCTAACGCTTCAGTAGTAGAGCTGATGTAAGATCTTGTCTATGGCTTGCTGCAAAACGTCACATTTGTTTACAATGTCCCATATTGCTCTACTTAGCATGAAATAAAAGACACACATATATATGTGTATATGTGTGTGTGTATATATATATATATATATATATATATATATATATATATATATATATATATATATATATCGCAAAAAATCGCATATATATACTGTATATATATATATATATATATATATATATATATATGCGATTTTTTTTCAAATTATAAATGGTTCATTTCGCTTGTTTTTTTCATAAGCACACAGGAAAACGATCAATCAAGTCTAAAATGTGAGTAGTTTGGCGGATGATTTGTATTGCGCATTGCTGTTGCTTTTCTGGGCTAACAGTAACAGTAAGTAACAGTTGTTTTTCAGATACGTAAGTGAGTGTGTCGATGGGGAAACCCAACGTACAAATACCGGAGTTTCATCTATCTTTAAACGAGTTGTCCCCTTGCTATACGAGCGACAAGATAATGCACTACCCGATAGCAATTTGGCTAACTAGCGTTAGCATCGCTTCCGAATGCTATGTAGGACCGAGTCCGGGCTAACGTTACCTTGTCCTCTGACGGCTGCTGTTGTAGCGTTGGGTCGGTGTCTTTGGTTCCACGGTGCCTTAGCTCTGTCATCTTAGCAGGTCGTATCCTAACGACTACAGCGGAGGTCCCGTGTCTCCCAGACACTGACTCGTTATTTGGACTGACAAATCTCCTGCTAAGGTAATTTACACAGCAACAAATTTCACTCGATGAACCCAGTCGGTGTCAAGTCTGTGGCAATAAAAGATGGACACGACTTCCGGTTTTCAAAATAAACTCCACTAACGACATTAGTTATTGAGAATAACATGAGACATTTTAATGATTGATTTGCCTAATCTACTTTCCTGCATGTTTTAGTCCCAGTTGTGCTCTGACAGGTGGAACAGTAATGAACTTAACTGAGCGGTAGAAACACATCTACCTGAACTCGGCTGCCATTAAAGTGTTGCAATTTCACACAGCTGTCAGAGGTCCAACAACACTGGATTTGATATGCATTGCCCCAAACCCATCCATGGTCCTGAATTTCAGCTGTCTAAAAGTTAAGTATATCATATCTTGTCTTATCTTTATTGGGAGGTGTGGGCAACATTCAAGACAAATACAGTTTAATGTTGTAGTAGCCTTACTATGTGTTGCCAACTTCTTCATTACATTACCCAGTGGCTTCCTGGTCAAATAAGGTCTTCTGAATATGTACTATTGCTATTGATACACGCATTTTCTCATACACTATGTTTTGCAATCAACATTGTTAATACTATATGATGACAGATTGTATTACAGTGACAACTTCAATTCAATTGCAATAAAATGTTAGCTCCAAATGTTGACAATCTGTACAGCCTGAGATCCTCCGAGATATCACCGAATGAGAAAAAACTCCTTTAAAAAATCCTGGGGGAGGAAGAAACCTCAGGGAGAGCAACAGAGGAGAGAACCCTCTACCAGGATGGACAGAAGTGCAATAGATGTTGCGTGTACAGAATAAACTGTAATAGAATAATAAAATGTAATTAGTCAATCTATATGGCAGAAATTAATAACAGAAGGATATGAAAGGATGGAGAAAATAGTAGCAATAACAGCAGCAATAGTAGCATAATAATAATAGAAATGTGACTAGTAATAATAGCTGCAGAGGGTGTGATGCAGGTTCATGGCAGCAGGTACAACCACGGTCCAGCTGCACCTGCGAGGCCAGAAAGCACAGAGAAGCAGAGCAAGTTAGGAACAAGCATCAATGAGACATGAATGATAGATGGAGAGGGAGAGGTGTGTATCAGAGGAAGTCTAAGCCTCCTTGCAGCTTAACTACGGGCTGGACAGGTTGCCAGACATCACAGCTGGGCTGACAACCATTCACGGCTACAGGCAATTTAGAGTCATCAATGAATCAACCATCAATTCTCCCATTCCTGCATGCTTTGGACTCTGAGGAAGCCAGAGTACGTGGAGAGAACGCACACTAACACTGGGAGAACATGCAAACTCCACACAAGGAACCCGAACCCGGGTGTAAGTGCTAACCTGTACACCACCATGCAGCATCAGTTCAATGAAAGCTTCCATCTCTCCGGAGAGTATAGATGGTCTGGCTGGATAACTGTGGCACTTCTGCATGTACTGTAATCTGCACTTTTAACACCAGGCGGCAGCAAAAGCTCACTATAATCATATGTGTGTGCATGTCTCAGCTCTGTGGCCTCACAGCAGACAACTGTAATAAATACTTAATGTCCTACCACTGTTGCAGCAGAAGTGAAGGGGGTGGAGGGGGGCTTGCTGCCCAAATATAACAATTTAATATGGATCTTTAATCTGTCACTATAGGGTGTCTAGTGTCTCTAAAGCCAGTGATAGATAGACTGGAACAAGCACTAATTAAAAAGGAAACCATTATTTAGGACAGTAATCTAAAAACTCTGGGACGGATATTTACTACTCAAAAAATGTTGTTTTTTATCACATTGCAGCAGCCTAACTTCCCATAACTTCCACATTCATTTTATCCCCCAAAATGCATTGTAAATATTACTTGAACCCAGCTGGTGCACACTCAATCATGACTCAGCAGGTTCTTGCAGCATTGTGGAAAAGAGAGAAACTGTGTTCAAAGCATTCTCAATCACAGATTACAGACGAACAGAGAAAACAAAGACTCATCACTTATTTCAGCTTCTTGGAGGCATGCCCTGCTTCGGTTCATCTTATGTTTAATCATTTTAAAGCATACGCCTTTATGATCTTGTCTTTAAATGCATTTCTATGTCTTATGAAAAGCACTTTGCATTTCAGTATTTTCCCTGAAACGTTCCTGCTTTGATAGAAAGTTGACAGGAAGATTTAGGTATTGCGACGTGACATAATGAAACATCTTTCTCAGTACTGATGAAGTCTCACTTGACCCATTCCTTTAACCTCCATATTCCCTGTAATATGAGTAGTGTTGTGATTAATTACCAGAGAACAATAAAGAATTGATGCATTGCTGTTGCTTCAGATGATTAATTACATGTCTGAAAAGCTCCATTAATGTGTCCTCCTATTATTCTACTCTTATTATTTAAATTAACGTATCTGTCCCTGACTGACATCTAAATTATTAATGACAATCATATTTGAATAACATGCATCATCAAAGTTATTGGAATAAACATACAGTGTGATTAATGCTGTTATTGAAAGTGTCTTTATTCACTACTCAAGGTTAACATCTTAAGCTTCTAAAACAAAATACAGCCATGACTCAGCAGAAAACAAGATTGTAAAAACAGGTGGATATTACCATGACAACAAGAATACACTCACATAACCAGCCACCCACAGATTATGACTGCAGTGCTCCTGGCTATTCTGTGGGGGCCCTTCATCCTTGCTGCAGTGTGACGCTTCGGACGTGGCTACTGTGTGTGTGTGTGTGTGTGTGTGTGTGTGTGTGTGTCCTGTCATGCTGTAACTTTCCCCATCCTGTAGTGCACAGTTAGTCTGCTCTTTCTGCTGCCTGGGCTCGCTGTGTGTCAGGAAGCACACATTTTGGCTGGGACTCCTCAGCAGCTCCTCCAGAACTGCAGGGCTCTGGGACATCTGCAATGCAGAAGTCTATATATAGCCATGGAGATACAAGGGGGGGGCAGCGAGACAGCGAGACACAGACAGACAAAGAGACATGAGGATGAAGAGAGACAGAGAGGAAGGACAAGGCTGAGAGTAACAACGAATGGGAAGAGTGTTAAGAGAATACAGCTTTCCCAAATGCCAAATACTAACTTTTACAAGTTCTACAATGTAAATTCCCAGTTTGTATAAACTGAAATTTCCAGAAACCTCCCAGAACCATCAAGTCAACCAAACGTCCACTCAGTTGGTCAGCACTTGCAAGGTCAGTGATGGGAGTTTACCAGCATGACTGCGTTTAACTCACTAAAAAGAGCAAATGGAATTACGTGGAACAGGAACAGGGGACTGTGGTGGTTAAATGCTGAGGTTGAGTATTTATTGCTTTATCTTGAAGGGTCTCAGGAGGGCAGTGGAGGAGGAGGAGGAGGAGGAGAAGGAGAGCAGTTTAATAATGTATGCACCTCCACAACAACAGAATCTGCTGACAGTGGAGCTTGGCACGCACACAGCAGCGAGGACGGCTCTACCGTGCGCCCAACAGCCAGCCGAGGGCCCACAGAGAGCTGGGGCCGATCGGATTCCTGAATTTTCAATAAATCTGGCCCCTGACATGCTCCCTGAGTGACTCTCTATCACAGAAGTCCATGCCGAGTCATGACTCTTCTCATGTCACGGCTGAAAGATAGAGCCAGCATGCAGAAAGAGAGAGGAGGGCTGCACCAGGGACTCTTATATAATATATATAATAAATATAATCTTATATATTTTATGATTATATGTTTAACAATAATGGCCACATTCTAAATTCAAATGAAAGATTACTTTTGGAATGTAACTGTGTAAGTATTTTACCATCATCAGCAAAGTCTTGATTTGGTGAGTTGACTTGGATGTGATTGATCCACTGTGAGCGGTATCAAGCTTCTCAAAGCACCAGGATACTCAGCTAGAAACATACTCCAAGGTGTGCAGGTAAACTCACTACCCAGACGGTGCATATCCATATCCCTCATTCTAATGCAGGGTTATGGTGATAGGTCTCAAACAGCTGACTCCTCATTGATTCACCCCGAGCCGTCCAGAGAAGCATTTCCTTTACTTTGTTGTATCACGTTGCATTTTGCTTTTCATTGAATACTTCAGTCAGAAAGACATGTCCCCCTGCTTTTATGACAGTTTTATTGATTGTCTGTTAGTGCTGACAACACACACACACACACACACACACACACACCAGGATTACAGTGTGAGCCAGTGTTGGTAACTGCCATCCATCTTCCACAGCCTCATCTTTGTTACCCCAGCAGCAGCTCCGCCCGTTAACGACAATGTGGAAGGCTGAGCAGACTAAAAATTGTTGGGTGACCCACCCCTTAACAAGGAATTTCAAGACATAACCCCCCCCCCCCCCCCCCCCCCCCCACGCTTATTTTCCTCCGGTGGTCCAGTCCATAACAGAACGGTCCCTAAGCAGTTTCACACACAAAAAAAGCTGGTGCTAATACAAACTGAAACCAATATTTTTTTGTATATTAAATGTGCAGATCATGGCTCAATTCAAACAGAATCACAAAATGATTTGTGTCTTGCCGCTGACCACCGGATAGGTATTTTTTTTAAATAGGTCTCATGGGCCATGATGGCCTTGCAGTCAACCGCCTTCTACCCAAATGCATGCTGGGATAGACTCCAGCTGCTTAATGCCATTGCAGGTATGAACATATGAATTTGAAGGTACATTACCATACTACAGTATATTCTATAATACTATATTAAACTATTATCACTCCATTTTTGTTGTAAGTAAAATGTAATACACATCTAACTATCTTTTGCACATAGTGTCATACCATTTTTTTATAGATTGCATTCATATATCATTATATATTATTTGTCCCACACTTTCTAAAAGTGAACGTCTGTCTTCTGTGTATCATATCATGTGCACTACAGCAGTAGAATAATATAATTTTCCTTTACAAATGTCATGACATTAAAGATGCAGACATGCAGTGAATGTTTGGTTAATAAATGTTTTTATTTGGCTTTGAGAGGAATATCACTGCATGAGATAGCAGCATGTTACAGTCACAGTTGTATAGCAGAGGTCCGGAAGTGTCAGCACCTCGGACTCCCCAGAAACAAGTGAGATGGAGGGGAAACAGCTTTTTATTTGATCTTTCAGTCATGGTTAAGGCAAGTCTTTTTAAATGAACACACAACAAGCAAAACATCTATCCCATCCAGCAAATAGTCAAGCTCGAAGAGTCAGGCCATGCATTCATGCCCGTTGGTTGATTCATTGGTCAAACACAAGATCCCAGAGGATGAACTGACAAGCATCAGAGAAATCAAGTTCAGAGTGAAGTGATAGAAGGGGGGATGGTGAAAATAGCCCTTATGTGCGACTGTACCATAAAGCCACGACCCCGGGGCCCCTGTCCCACCTGCCACATGCAGTCTGAGTCGAGGGCCGTTGGTGTCACCATCAGCTGCCTGACACCGACAGCCACGCTTAGCTTCACCTCGTTTCCTTTATCCAGCTAAATTAAAAAAAAGCACCATTACAATTAGATGAGGAGAAATAAAACATGGGGTTGATGTTCTCTCCAAAATGGTCGGGAAAGAATAGTGCAGATGAATATTAAACGTTGACTGGTGAGATAGCTGATACATTAATTGACAAATGAATCAACCAAAGAATCCAAAAAAATAAATATATAGGCTATATATATTTATAGCGCCAATTTAAAATTCCTTGTGGAGAAGCTGCAGCACTCCTCCTTCGCAGCAACCCGCCCTCCCCACACATTTACACAGTTTTTCTTATTGCCGTGCTGTGACATTGCAGTGAAGTAAAGAGAGAATGAATGGTGAGTATGGTACATTACCGTTCGTCGTGGTGGGATGAGATGCAGACTAGAGAGTGATGAAAAGGAAAGAGGGGAGTGAAACTGTTCCTGCGTAACAACGTTCAGGAATGAGCTGGTAGAGCTTCGGATTATGATTAAAAAAAAGCTTTTACTTGCAGAACTCCCAAACTCTTATCTGTAAAAATCAAATAGCACCGTAAAAGTTGGACTTGCTGTTGCTCTGTGCGTTTATCTTAGAGTCTGTGTGCTGTAAATTGTTACTCCAGGTTTTGATTGCATTTACTGTAAATATTGGTAATTAATAGCACGTTTGTTGTTGCTCACGAGGGCAAAAATCAGTTTGAAACTTAAGAAGCTCTGTGGCGTCCTTGCTAGCTTTCTGCGCGTCCCTCTGCAGTAATGTGATTTGAAGTCATGACGACCTCTGCAGAGGATGTAAATGACACTGTAATACATCTGTTTCACTCTAAAGCTCCTTCTCCTACCGATAACGTTGGATCACATCTGAATTACTGAGCGAACAGAGACACGGAGAGTGTGACAGAGATGAACCGAGACCAGATCCATACAAGTGATTGCAGTGAGGATGAGGAATGTGTAATTGATCGTGATGAAGATGGTGATGATGGTGACACAAGCAGTTTAGCTCTTGCTGTTCTTGTCAGCGGGGCTCTTCTTCTCCTTCTCTTTCTGCTTCTCCTCCTCCTCCTCTTCTTCTTCCTCCTCCTCCTCTCCCTCACCCTCGCCCTCCTCCTGGTCATCTCCATCTTCTCCCTCTTCTCCCTCCTCTTCATTCTCCTCTCCCTCCTCCTCCTCCTCCTCTTCCTCTTCGGCCTCCTCTTCCTCCTCCTCAGGCTTGGCTTCAGGCTTCCTGTAGGCTCCGAGGGAGTAGGTGCGGGCAGACATGTAGGAGAATCCCGGGTAGCCGGACTGGACCATGGCTCCGCTGACGGAGCTGAGGCGGCACTCTTCACCTTCCAGCAGCTTCCTGCAGACAGACGGGGAGAAGACATGGCGTTTGTTACTAGATTATGAGTGCATCTCTGCTGAGGGCTCTAATGTCACCGGAGTATCAGAGGCAACACCTCCGCTCTCTGTTGGTACAACATTATTACAGCTGCTGAATTACACTATTGTAAGGTTTCACTTTGTGCTGCTTCCATGTCTCCTTATCTAGGGGGGATGAACTGAGAGGGCCTCAAGCATGATTAAAAAACACTGTCAAAACAAAAAATAGATGAATTCATACATATTATATATACACACACACACATATCTATTAATTACAACTCAACACAGCAGGGCAGTCAAGCAAAGACATTTGTTGTCAGTTTTTATTGTATTACATTTCGGATAAGTCAGACTCATCGCGTTTATTTATTTATTTTATTGTTTATTGTCTTTGTAACGTAGCTCACCTGTAGGCAGCGATCTCAATGTCCAGCGCCATCTTGACGTTCAGCAGGTCCTGGTATTCACGCAGGTGACGGGACATTTCTCCTTTGGTGCTGCGCAGGGCAGCCTCCAGCTGCTGAATGGTGTCCTGCACACACACACACACACACACACACACACACACACACACACAGTCATATTTTATATTTTAGTAATAATTCATGCTCTGGTGAATGATCAAAATATTTATTTTCACCGGCTTTATTCACTTTTGTCACATTGAAGTTGGTTAAATTTTAATATTAAAGTGAATCATAAAAGACATAAACCAAGTTGTTTCCTTCAGACTTTAATGGATGAGTCCGACTCATCTGTTGCATGTTGTTTTGTCTGGTCGCCATCCTGGCCATGCAGGTCTCCTTAGACCAAAGGTCTCACTTAAATAAAGTTGAATCAAATCGCAACACACACTGAAACATCCCGCCTGTGTCATCGACCTACCTGCATCTCTCCCATTTCACCGTTGTGTCGATCCTCCATCTCTGCAATCTGCCTCTCCAGGGCCTCGTTGTGGCCCCTGAGGGCCTCAATCTCCAGGGTGCGGGCCTGCACCTGCCTGCGGTACTCGCTGAGCTCCTCCTTTGAGTGTTTGACGGCGTCCTGGTTGCGGGCAGCAGCCTCATTCACGCTAGCAAACTTGGAGCGGTACCACTCTTCTGCCTGGACCTGGTTCCGGGCCGACAGGTTCTCGTACTGAGCCCGGATGTCCTTCAGGGCGGCGGTCAGGTCCGGTTTACTCATGTCCATCTCCACTGACACCTGGATGTAGGACAGATGGAAAACACAGGTGCTCAGTATTAGTAGGTTTTAATCAGGTCTGTAAATAAATGCAGTAGCACTTAACTGTGTAAGTGTTCTGTTTAAATACTTTATTGTACTGTTTTTACTGATAACCCCGACTGGGCAATTGACTTTGTGTGTGATACGATTCAAATTCAGATATTTTTAAACAATGTAATGCGTACATTGCAAAAACATGAAAAATATATATATATATTTAAATGATAGTTTACAGCTGTGTGCAGGGCACACTGGTCTGTAGTTAGAGTGTATTGTTTGGGGGACATGCATGTGTGAGGTGATGCGCTGCTGCAGCACTGATGCATGGACTGCTGACGGGGCTCCTCTGCTGGAGAAAGTCTGCTGTCAACAGTTTACATGGCAATAATAACCCTGCAGGGGAGAGGAGAAACCCTAGAGGAATCTACCCAGCAACCAGCACTCCACTGCGTGACTGACTTACTGCATATTCAATGAATGGATTTCTGTTCAAAGCTGCAGTGAAAGTTGCTGCTGCCCTCTTTCGGACCTTCACTTTTCTTCTGTTGCCTCCAACACAATGAGCTCTGACGCCGTTCGTACATAATAACTCCAGAAAAAGTGAGCAGAGAAGAACTTTTTTTTTTTTTTTTGGCCAAACGATGACAGTATTTCAGTCGTGCTGCTGTTAAAAACAAGCTAGCTTGAAATGGAGGCTGCTTGCTAGAGTAGCTCATTGGGTTTCCCTGCTGCCTGCTGCCCCACGACCACACCCCAGGATTATGCGTTAATTTCTCCGCACCCCCCCCCCCCTCCCCTCACACACACACACACACACACACACACACACATACTCACACAGACACACACACACCTTCCCTCGTCTCCTTTCATGAGCACGTCGCCATTATCCCCAAAAGCTAGGCTAGTATCTTAGTAGCTTCAGGACTAAAAGTTCAGAATGACCTTGTGTGGATTTGTGGGGAAGCAGCCAAGTAACGCGATACTCACCGAACATAGCACAGAGAACACTGAATTACGGCATACAGCTTATGGAGACAACCACGACACTTTCTCTTTATCAAAAGCATCTTCAAAGTTTGAAGGGGGGGCGCGCGCTGCAGGGACGCTCGCGAACCCCGGATATATGAGGGGGAGGAGGGAGGGACAGCGCATGGTGCTGAAACGGAACTGCAGTGCCATCAATTGCAGGTGTTCAGTGCGCAACGTTCAGATTGAGGAGGAGGCAGTATGTGGTGCATACAACTATATAATAATAATAATAATAATAATAATAATAATAATAATAATAATAATAATAATAATATTAACAATAATAATAATATAAACCGTAGTTTATATAAACAGTGACTTTTAAAGTATTAATATTATCGGTGTAGAAGACAAAAACGATTTCATCTGGTGTTTCTACGTTAATAACCTCCCATGAAGTTTGATGGGCTCACTGTAAAGTCAAGCCTTTCTGTGTACATTACAGATTATCTTGGCGTTTTGTAAAAGTTATGTGGATGTGATATTTGTTTGATGGCATTCTGTCACTGAAAACTAAAGCAGACAAGTGGACCAGAGTCCCACCAGACCACAGCGGGACGTGGAGCTTACCTGAGAGGCCTGCAGAGACGACTGCAGCTCCTGCAGCTCCTCTTCGTGAACTTTCCTGAGGAAGGCGATCTCGTCCAGCAGAGACTCCACTTTCTTCTCCAGCTCCAGGCGCGCCAGGGTGGCGTCGTCCACGTCCTTCCTGTAGCCCTTCAGGGTGTTCTCCGCCTCCTCGCGCAGCTTGGTCTCCTCGTCCAGCTTCTCCCTCACGCGCTCCAGCGTGTCGTTCATCTGCACGCAGTCCAGGTGCATCTGGCTCCTCTCGTGCGTCAGCTCCTCCACGCGCGCCCGCAGCTCGCGGATCTCCTGCTCGTACAGCTCGTGCAGGCGAGAGGGCTCGTTGTTGCGCTGCCGCAGCATGGTGACCTCCGCCTCCAGGACTTTGTTCTGCTGCTCCAGGTTGTGCACCTTCTCGATGAAGGACACGAAGCGGTCGTTGAGGCCCTGCAGCTGCTCCTTCTCGTTGGTGCGGATGATCTTGAGCTCGTTGGTGACCGCGGTGGACTGGGTCAGGTCCATCGCGGAGTCCGGCATGGAGGAGAAGGCACGGCCTTGAGCCGCTGTCCTGCGGTACGCGGTGGAGGACATCGCGGAGGGGGAAGCATAGTTGCGGTGGCTGCTGCTGCGGTATCCCGCAGAGTGCAGGCGGGACGGACTGCTGCCCAGACCCACGCGGCCGGACCGGGGCGCATCTCCGAAGATCTTCCGATAGGAGCTGCTGCTGTAAATGTCGCTGGAGTAACTCATGATTACTTTACCCGGGGTCACTGCTCTGCACGGGAAAGAGAGAGAGAGAGAGAGAGAGAGAGAGAGAGAGAGAGAGAGAGAGAGAGAGAGAGAGTGGGTGCGTGGAGTTGAGGAGTTAGTGAAGGGTGAGTGTGTGTGAGCGAGAGAGAAAGTGAGATGCGAGTGCTGTCTGGCCCGGACAGGTGCTTTTATAGTGAAGGCGCCGGCGCGTCATTTGACGCAGGGACTACAGAAGACGAGGGGAAACCTGCAAGCTTTTGCAGAAAGCCTCCCCCCTCTGGGGAGACACGAATCCACTCATGCAGCTCCTCATTTCTGCCTTTTGGCTCAGGCGTCAACACTCATCTAGATGAAGAACACGGCTGTGTGTCGTGGCTTTATTGCATGTTCGAGCTTATCGGACTTCACTTTGATTCATGTATTTATAGCGCTTTCCGTTCACGCTCCTACTTCAATGACATGCACATACATCGCATCCTAATAGATTCACGTGTAATGTATAATCCCACTGGAGTGACTCGTGTTACCTTAGTCCATACTCTTCACTGTCATTGCAGTTTTTCTTTGCTGTCCCAGCAGAATGGCAAATGGGATCGATGCGTAAAGCTGTGCGCTCGGTGTGTTTTTGGTGCTGCACTCTGCGTCTCATCCCCACCCGACCTCCGCAGTATCGGAATACGGGATGAGACTCGTTGAGGTGGCCTGGTTGTTGCGATCTCGCAACACCTACAGGAACATGAGTGATGGGTTGGTTAATGAGCTGGAAGCGTGACCTCATTGTCATAGCGTCACAATAACATGTTATGATAAAAGTGACAATGATGATGTGATTTTTTTCAAACACCGCAGACCTCCTTATGAGTCATCACCATAACCAAATATGGTTAGAAGTTGATCCTTTGGAGGGTTATTACAGAGTAAAATATGATTTATGCATATCCTGTCCTGAGCCAGATGCAGTTATGCAGCATTCAGTCTCTGCTGGTAAAAAAAAGAAAAAGTCTTGCCTATGTTGTGTTTAAGTGCTGCGCAGAGCTGCTGCTGGCCCTCGTCTTGATCAAGCCCGGCAGGAGAAGGACCACACCCATGCAACCCCCCACCTACAGGACTGCAGCCTTACCACCTCCAAACACCACACAGGCGCCGTAGTGCTCCGGTTCACACTGCCAGTCTGGAAAACAGCCCAAACAGCCTGCAACAACACACCCACTGCCGAGTCATCCTAAATCTGATGATGCCAGTGGGAAAGAAGAAAGAGCTAAACACAATCCATTTCAACATGATGTTCACTTTGAGTGGAAAAGGTGAAAATAGTTCTAATTTTACTGCAAATAAAAAAACACAAGTTTTCTTGATATCCACAGTAGTCACCTGCTTTATTTATTAGGTCAACACAGTAGGAATTCCATTACAACTGTCTAGAATTCTTCTTCATCATCCTGTTGTCAGCTGGTCCAATCTCAAGATTCTTCTTTTATCCAAAAGGTGACCTTTATTATTAAACATTAACATGTCAGTATGTAAGTATTAATGTTGTCTTTATCTATTTGTTTTGGAACTATGTAAACAATCTCAGCATGGTCGATAGGTGACGTTGGGAGGAGCCTTTTTATTTTTACTTCCACACGTTAACCACTAGGTGGTGCCAAAGCGTCAGTGTGGTGCAGCAGACCTGAGCTGATGCTTATTGTCTTGTTTTGCCATTTTGATGTCATAACTGCTGCTTATAGAGCTCATGGCCCTCTATATATGTATATAGACTCAGTAGCCAGTTTATCAGGTGCATCTAGCTTAGTCAGTGCCCCTCGTTGTTTTAGCAATCTAACACAACATTCCTGCAACAGATCCTACCTTTTATGAACCGTATCATGTTCAGTTTTTGTTTTTTAACATTTGTTTTAGAGATGTTTTGATTAAGTTTAGAGGACATAGTTTGTTTTGTGTTATGACAACCTCAGTATTTTGTCCTCATTTATATGATTGAGGCTAAGATGAATAACAAACAGAATGTGGACTTTACCCATGCGTTCGAGCCTACCTGGCAGTGGCCTGCAGCTCTGTAACAGATGTGTTGCTGGTATTTGTCTGCTGAGATCACTCAGCTCATCAGTTTTCATCATGAATTCACAAACACTTGACATCGGCCATGCACTGTCAATAACTCCAACACCAAAACAGCCCCTGCTTCCACCATAGGTGGTTACTTCACAGCTTTCTAATGCATGGTTTTATCTTTAATATTCACATATCATATGTCACTCTCAATGGAAATCACTGCATATACAGTATATAAATCATACTGTACATAATCATCCAGTCTATATATAGCCATTTAGTATTTGTATACTTAATATTTCTTTATGCCTTCTTTAATTTTCGTATTTTTAATATTCAACCCTTTACTGCTGTTTCTGTAGATGTAAATTATGAGAGATTCCTTGAATGTGGGCACGTACTTGGCTTAATAAAGTGGATTGTGATTCTGATCACGTAAAGCTGCAGGGCACCTCTGAAGATATACAAACACAGCACATACTGACAGGTAACTCCTCACAGCTCAGGTGTCAGCTCCCCTGTCAGGCAACTCTGTGGACCAAAAACTGGATTACAGTTCAATGTGTGTGTGTGTGTGTGTGTGTGTGTGTATGTGTGTGTGTGAGATGAGAGAGAGAGAGAGAGAGAGAGAGAGAGAGAGAGAGAGAGAGAGAGAGAGAGAGAGAGAGAGAGACCTTGGCTGCCCAGCCATTTTATCTTTGCTAACAAAAGGGCCTATTGAAGAGCGAGGATGGGGGGTGACTCAGCAGGAAATGACAGGTAGCCAGAACTGGCTGATTTCTACTGCGATGTCCTCAGCCTCCCCTTCACCTTCATGGTTACAACCAACGCAGTCAAAGGACAGACCCCACCATAACTCAAGTTATTCTACTGAAAGCATTTGTGTCCAGTGTCATAAACTATCTCTCAGTTCAGTGCACAGGTGCAATGTTTTAGCATCAAGAATCAACTACCACATTAATAGTGAGAAAACAATATAATAACTATCAACAAACAAGACTGCAGTTGGCAGCCTTGAGCTGTCCTAACATTGCCTTTTGCATGCAGTGGTTGGATTTCACAGGAAACGTGCAGTGGTGTTTTTACAACAACAAACAGAAAGAGGGCGCTGCTCTTCCATCACAAAACAGGAAGGAAGCTTCCAGGGTTCGTGGAAATGGCAAATGGTGGAATGAGTGTGTTGGGAGCAATGCAGGCGATAAACCTCTCTTCATGGCAGACATTTTGACATGTCATTGTAGGAAATCACAGGCTAACAATGTTGGTTGTGGGTATCTTGGTTGTGCATACTGGTCCATGAGCATCGCTTACTAGGGCACTCAATACCTTATAGGGCAAGTAGCAAGTCATGTCAATTCAGGAGGCAGCAACCTCCGGTTCTGAAAAGGTAAGGCCATGCTGAAGTGCCATGAACTTGCATTCTCTCTGCTGGCCATCAGGGGGGCGACTCCTCTGGTCCCACATGGGCTAGTCTGGCTTTGCCAGCCCCTTCTCCACACTAGAAGGGTCTGGCTACAGTATATCGCATCTCTGGGTTCGGGGGAAAAAAACACTCTGGCTCGTTTATATTTTTTTCAACCAATCACAATGGATTTGGGCGGTGCTAAGCTTCGGACGCCGCTGTGGTGCGGCAGCAAAATAGTGTCTGGAGGAAACTTGTTTCGTTGGAAAGTCGAGCCCCTTCATTAAAATTCTGATTCCCGACTAAAGAAAACTGCAAAAACTGCATAAAAAACTGCATAAAATCGTATGTCGCCTGTGTGACGAGAACAAAAAACCTAATTTGATTGTCGGTGAGCCAGCGGTGAAGCCGTCTGTGCTTAAGCTCTAGAGGATCGCACTGGACTAATCAAAAACAGATGATTTGCTAGCTGTTTGTAGCTAAAAATGACTAAACCAATATCAGGAAGCTCATGTGAAGTGGAACGGATCGTCTGGGGGTCTGACTTTCTTCATCCTGGTCCCAATCCTTATTGTTATCTAGACTACACATGGGCTAATGGAGACAATATTTGCCTGACATTCACCAAAGATTAACTCAAATAGATGCGAAGATACATTCACGTCTTCGTAACATGAGTTTACCTGCCACAACATCAATTTGCATTATGGTGATGGTTGTTCAAACTTAAAAATGGCTAGTGAAATACACTTGTTCTTTTTAGGTGTAAGCATCTTATGTAAAAAAAAAAAAAAAAGAAGAAGTTAGTCTGACTTCACCAGATAAATGACTTAAATCAAGTAAGCACAACAAGGAATGAACATTATGGGATTGCATTCTGTATGTTATTTTGACAGGTTCTCAGGGTTTTAGCAGCAGGTTATAGCTGATGGCTACATTTAATATTGTAATATTGGCCTAGTAGAGGTGAAATGCTGCCCCTTAACCGTTTAGAGCACGTGGTCAGATCTTACACCCGTTCTAAAAGACTATGAATATTATTTATTGGCAGGAATTGAAAGACTAAATCCCTCACTCTGCATGCTAAAATGCCATGTGCTGAGGGGGGGAAAGAATATTATTTATTTACCCCACCTCCACTGGCTGAGTTCAAATATAGTTACCCTCCCTTCACCAGCCTGCTACTCTAACCTTTCTCCTTCTGCTGTCCTACCACTGCTGCTGCCAGCACAGCCACACTATCCCCACTGTGGTTCCAGCTAATAGACTTGTAAACACTGCATGGCAGCTCCTGCACTTCAGCTGTTCAGCTGCAGCACAGCAACCAGGATGAGTCCGCAGCAAACAACACATAGTTGCATATGGCTCAGTCAGTATGGTCCACCTCGGTTCACAGAGTTTGATTTATTGTCATTGCATTCAATGCTGCGAGGGAAATATTGTGCTGTATAGACCTGTTTTAAGTTTGTAATATAGACTGTATATAAGGAGTGGTCATTGTGATTGCACCAACCAATCAAAGACATCCTCGTAGCTAATTACGTTGGTAGCGTGGTGGAGAGGCCGTGGTAACCTGTCAAATTGCGTCAATCACAAAGTAGCCCCGCCCTAAATCACACCCTGCTTTATGGTCTATTTGAGTCTAAATTGCGGTGGAGTGAGGTGTGGAGTGATTGGGTTATATGCACATCAGCCAAGAAGCCAGGTAGGCCTCACGCAGAACAGTGTTTAAATAGGTTCTTTAGTCCTTTTATAAAATAATATTGTAGTGTGGTTTTGTCCCATTAGCTTGCTGGGAATAGGTCAATTTGAGTGTTTGATTTGGTGTTTGATTTGGTTCATGTGTAGTGTTATTTTAACCTTTATCTATGTATACTGTTTGGTGACAACTTCCCTGATGACTCTACACTAACCAGCCCTTGGTGTACAGTTTAGCCCACATTTAGTTTATTTTCTTAATTTGTTTTTCATTTTAATGGTTACTCAACCCATCCCATAGTCCATGGTCTTGCTGTTTGTTGTGATTCTATGCAGGATAAATGACATTTATATTTTTGTATATGAAGTCTCTGGTTCCAGTCTATTCTGGGTTTTATATTGAATAGCACCTGGTCCACCCTTTGCAGCTATAACGGCTTCAACTCTTCTGGAAGGGAGTGTGTTTAGTGTATTTGTGAGGTCACACTGATGTTGGAGGGAAGGCCTGGCTCTCAGTCTCCACTCTAATTCATCCCAAAGGTGTTCTATCGGGTTGAGGTCAGGACTCTGTGCAGGCCAGTCAAGTTCCTCCACACCAAACTCTCTCCTCCATGTCTTTATGGACCTTGCTTTGTGCACTGGTGCACAGTCATGTTGGAACAGGAAGGGGCCGTCCCCAAACTGTTCCACAAAGTTGGGATCATGGAATTGTCCAACATCTCTTGGTATGCTGAAGCATTCAGAGTTCCTTTCACTGGAACTAAGGGGCCAAGCCCAGCTCCTGAAAAACAACCCACACCATAATCCCCCTCCACCAAACTTTACACGTGGCATATACTGTATATGTATGTATATATATATATATATATATATTGTGACGCACTCAGGAGTGAATGCACTGTCCACAACAAAACCAAATGAAATGCAAAAGTTTATTGACAGTTTGTGGGCGTGAGAGGTGAAGGTTAGCAGCAGTGTTAAGTCCGTAATCCAGTAGAATCGTCCAGAAGCAGGGGCTAGCACACCGGGGCGGATTCTCAGGTAGATCAGGGCGAGGCAGGCGGGGGGGTAGTCAGGCAGGCAAGGGTCATACACGAAGCGGGTTCTCAGACGTTCCAGGGCAGTGGCACACAGCAGACTTCTCCTACAGACAACGATCATACACAGCACTTTAACTCTTATGTTCTTGACTAACTCCACCATTTGATTTCCCCGAAGGTACTCTCCTGTGTGTGTTTCACTTCCCCTTTTGTGTCGCGTAATCTGGGCGGTGATTGGCTGCCATCGAGTTTCTCCAGCAAGGTTCAGGTGTTTTCCATCTGGCTGATGGCAGTGATGTCACAGGAACTCCATCTTTGGGCATACGTTTGATTGGAGGTCTAGCTGACTGTGTCCCATGTGCTCCCTCTCGGGGCCAGAGTGTAAATACTGGAAATGGCACATACTGGTGGTTTAGTACCTCTCCTTTTAGGCTCTCCGTGGTCGGCTGTCACAATATATATATATATATATATATATATATATATATATGTGTGTGTGTGTGTGTGTGTGTGTGTGTCCATTTATGCTGTTTTTCTGTCACCACAATGCTCATGCGACTGCTGTGAACTAAACCTGGCATCCACTCCTGTTTATTGAGTGGCGTTATTGTCTTTGAACATATCATGGCATCTAATAACTCAGAAGTTCCCAGATCTCCACGGAGGCCCAAACACAAAAGCAGCCCTGCTCCTTTGAAACGCGTTTCCCTTTGGTGCTTTGATATGCCAGGTGTTACTCACTAAGCAAGGGTTTCTGTGAAGAGCTTTACTACGCGTCACATACAGGCCACTCAGCCCCCTCGCTTTTGCTCTATCGTGGATGCACTGATCTTGTCTGATGTGCACTCTTCACTCCGGTCCCCCCCACCCCGTCCATCTGTTTGCGAGTGCACACACTCAAATATCTATCTCTTGATCTGAGCCGTCAGCTGTGATGGAGGAGGGCTGTTGTCACTCAGCCATTTGTGTCCGGCTCCGGCAGGAGGTGATGAAATCAGATAAATGCATTCACTGTGGACGTGGATGTGTGGATACGTAACGTGATACCTGCCTACTGCTCATTGATCTTTTAAAATCAGGTTCCAGAGAGACACTGTGGTCCACCTTCAAAATGGTGGATGATGCTGTTCAAAAATCACATTAAAAAACAGAACAGGATCAACTGTGCTGAAGCATCTCAAGTCAATTGTTCACTCGGTGTGTGTGTGTGTGTGTGTGTGTGTGTCATGCAGGTGTGTTACCTGCATCAGTCGACTAAATGAACGTTTGCTCTTGCAGGTGTTAATCTGCATGATTATGTGGGAGCGGTCCGAGGGCAAAGGTCAAAGTGACGTGTGTGCAGGTCCCAGATAAACTGCTGGATTTGTGCTACGATTTGAAGTGAGCCATTATGCCCCCTGACCCCGACATACACAAACACACCTTGGCCAATATTTCTCTACACACAGCAGCAGGTATGACAATCCACTCAGCTGGAGTGTGTTCTGGACCTGGGCCGAGCTGCATTGCAGTGTGTGTCTCGTGTTTCATGTGCAGCCTAACGTAAGGTGTGCCTTTGGGTCGACGCCTTTTAAGTGCTCTACAGTCGGGTGGAAGGATCGTCTTATACCAACACTCAAATAGATGTCTCATCTCCAAAGAATGTTGGATTGATTATCTTTACATCAGTTATATATTTGCTCCCCCCCACCAAGTTAAAACCAAATCCAATCTCCTCACATAGTGTGTGTGTGTGTGTGTGTGTGTGTGTGTACTTCAGTCAAAGACCTAGATACAGTGGAGGAGGAGCTCAGTGAAGCAGGGCTCTCCATGATGGAGGAAAGCCTTTTCCGGTGTCTCCCCTCCCCCTCAGCAGCCAGGCAGCTCCAGAAGGGATGCGCAATGCTTTTCCAGACGCTCATCCCCCTCGTTCTTCTCCTTCTCTGGCTGTGTGTGTGTGTGTGGGTTATTGAGCTGCAGTCAGATGGCTGTGATCATACAAACCTGGGATTTGGCCAGCAGATTACTCTGAAACACACTAGATGGGTGGCGAGGGCCAGGCCCCCACCACGGAGGCGTTCTTTCATTTGCTGTACAGAAACCTCCTTATTACCGTCTATCCAACCTCCACATGGACGTTAGTCACTGTATGAGAGACTGCTGGGTTGGGTTCTTCGATTTGAAGCCTTCATTTGCTCTCAGAATACAAATACTGTACATGCTTGTGGGAGTTGGACCACAAATTAAGACAATGACAAGGTGATAAGTAGGTAAACAAGGGTTTCAAATGTTTTATTCCTTTAATATCAATGGCAAATACAAATTGCTGCTCCACAATTCATTTTCAAAGTTTCCCCCCCACATTTGAAGTGATTTCTTTAGACAACAATGTCCAAATTATCCAATTCTTAAAAAAGTGCACAAAACGCCCTCCTTTAAGTTATTGTTCGTTAAACAGACATTTGACCTCTCCGAGAGGAGAAAGGCGGCAGGCGACGCCGATGTTCGTGGAGCTATGACGCGGTGTGTGTGTGTCGGTGTGTGTGTGTGTGTTGTGTAATGCATGAAAGCACCACGCCTGAAACATCACAATGAAAAGGAATGGCCCTTGTGATACATCCAATACACTCATACATATCATATACTTCTGTTAGGTCGTGTCTGTTTTTTAAGGCATTATCAGCCACTTTGTATGCAGGCACAAAATGTGCAAAAAAAAAAAAAAAAAAAAAAAAAAAACCCAACCCAAATATACACATGAACACGAGTTCCCCCTGATGCTGAAACCTGTAGCTTAAACAACTGGTCTGACTGTAGTCTTGTTCTTTGAGAGATTCCACACCTCCTCTTTTGAGGCAGATGCTGAGAGCACCAGGGTCTCTCTAGAGGGGAGGAAGGGTGGAGGAAGGGTGGAGGTGGAGGACCACGCGAACCGGCCTCGCCTGCACCGGACGCCATCGCAGCACGTGGGAGTCACACTCACGCGTGCATGTATGTGCAAGCGTGTATACAGGAAACACACACACACACACACACACACACACACACACACACACACACACACACACACACACACACACACACACACACACACACACACACACACACACACACACACACACACACACACACACACACACACACACACACACACACACACACACACACACACAGGGTAGCTTGGTGGAAGACAGACAACGGGTCATGGATGGAAAAAAAGAGACTCCCATAGACAGACATTAATGCTCTTACTACGTGAAGTCTTCCTCAAGTGGACTTCTTATTTTTGCATTTTACTAGTAAACAAATCAACTGGAAACCAGAACAGAAACTTGGCTTTACAATTTTTTTGTTAAAACCACCCACCCTCTACCACCCCATAGATTTCTCTCTGAAGACAGTGACGAAACCCACACACACACACACGTGCGCGCACACACACACACACACGTGCGCACACACACACACACACACCAACAGATGGCATGTCAGTGAACACAACTGCCCACCGACACCTCATTTTCATTACCGTTCCCCTTTAGTCCGTCCCCCCTTTACAACGTGGCGACTCCTCTGCGTTTTTGAAAAACAGTTTCACCCCTAATAAAAGCAGCATTCCACACTCAAACACGAAACAATCCTACATCTAGTTTTTTTTTTCTGATTCGTCTTCATGCTTTAACTGAGATTTGCAAGTGGTGGATTGCAGGAGCAGGGAGCTTCCTTTGGCACCGCGCAACTACGCTGCAGGGTTGAGGACATCTACATTCGAAAAGCTGCAATCCTCTCCCCGCCCGTGATGATTCCTGAACCAAACAAAGCGCTGAATTCTCCCGAGGCGGAGCAGCCATTTTGTTTGAGGCTCCTAAGCGCGGAACAGGCAACACAGCTTTGCCAGAAGAATCATCACCACCACTCAACCTGGCCACCAGCTCCTCTCACTTTTATACTTTTTAATTAAAATTTTTATAAAATATTCAGTTTTTTTTGTCCTTTTATTTCCCCATCAATGGGCAAACTTGGCTTTGAAAACGGCTAAAAATTAAGATCAACCACGGAGAAAACATTTCATCTTCTAGGAGCACAAAGCCGGATTCTGAACAGACACAAAAGCTTCGAGGCACAAGAGACATTTCTAAATACTCTATGGGTCGACTAGGTTGTGCAAACAAACCACACATAGGAAACTCTCAATAAACCTCACAAGAAGAACATAGGCTATGACTAATTAAATATATTTCTATATATTCATCTATATATTTAGTATATCTAATAAATACATTTGTTGATAGACATAGATATCTTTCTGTAAACTATTTACACTAACATTTGTTTTGCAGGAACAATAAATAGCTATGAAGGCAAGGCAAAGGAGGGAAAAATCGGTGTTTTTTTTTTTACATTTTAGTGCTTTTCACATGTGAGCACAGAGAATGGTTTCTCAGTGTGTTGCCACTGAGAAGTCAGAGCCGGTCGTTCTGTTTCAGCGTGACTCGGCTCGTCTCAAACTGAACTTCCCCCTTCATAAATAATTGGCAGGAACAAACCCTCGCAAAAAAATAACGCTCTCATTCTTACCTGCCTGTCCTTTCTACGTAATGGAATGTGCTCCAGTCTCTCGACTGCTCTCTTAGACGGGCTCTTCCCTTCCTATAAATACCTGGTGGACGGGGCAGTGATGAAGTAGTGCACAAAAATGTACCAGCACCTGCCAAGATACACCAGCGTTCAGCCTGGTGGCTGGTGTTAGAAAGTCCCCAACGCTGCTCGTGACCGCCGCCATCGCCATCGCCAGGCTCAGACGTGACAAACACACATGTATGAGAAAAGGATGCTGTAAAAACGCCACAGTCATCAGAGAGAGGCAGAAAACATCAAACCCACCCCGAGAACCCTCCCGTACCCTACAGCCCTCTCACAATCTCATGCTGCACGACTTTTTTTTCTTCTCGTTTTCGTGTTTTTCCTCTGAATGGCAGGTGTGGACAGAAAAGTATAGATATGAGTCTGCCAATGCCTGGTACTAAGGGACGTATTGCTGTCGGCCCAAACAGTTAAACACCACACACACCATTTACTTTAGTGTCCACAGGGAGACAACTGGCATGTTTTTCCAAACACTCACTCCATCTTGTAACATTACTGCAACAGCTGTAGTGGGGGGGCTTTATGTTTTCAGAGACAGCGTTTGAAAAAAGAACAGTTTCGTTATCAAAAGCAATCTTAAGTGCAAAATACCATGCACAGATGGTTGACTGGTGAGCAGGGCCGAAAAAAGCCCCACGTCATGTCATTGTCACACCTTTGGGAGGACTCTGTCTCGCTGGAGGGATGTGTGTAAGTATGGGTGAAGTTGGGGTGAAATCTCATAAGTGCTTCCCATGGCTCTTGAGGCATAGAAAAAGAGGCAGTGGGATATTGTGTGGTAACATTCTCCGGCTGAAAGTTGTGTTTCTGATGGATAGACGGAGCGACGGGAGGGGGGAGAGGGGGGTGGAGTGTCCTTAAAATCCCACTCTTTTGATTGGTGCAGAGCGGGTGACACCCTAATGACTGACCGCTGATAATGGGCTGGATGTGGACGGTTGTCTCGGAGGTGGTTCATTCTGGTGGGGACAGGAAGTCTCCCGACGCCTGGCTGAGGAGGGGCCTCAGACTTCAGGTCAGTCCTGTGGGATGGAGGGAGGAAGGAGGGAGGGAGAAGGGAGGGGGAGAAGGTGAGGGCTGAGTGGAGTTAGGGAGTGGTGAGGCAATCTTGGGATGGGATTGGCTGAGGGAAATAGGAGGCAGGAGTCGGGTCAGTGACCAGCGGCGTCTATAGGCTGCAGCCCAGCTGCTTGGCCCGCTCCTGAGTGTCCTGCAGGAGCAGCAGGCTGGCGCTGGAGTAGCCCTCGTCGCTGCAGCTGCTGCGCAGGCTGCCTCGCTCATCCCCCGAGTCGCTCACACTGCTGGTGCTCCACTCCAGGTCGCCCAGCATGTAGTCCGTCCCCTCCACGTCCACATCCAGGTCCTCTGTGGGCGCAAAGGAACCGGTAAGACAACGTCATTATGGGCTGAATGATGAGTCAGTGGAATGTACAGTCAGCAACAGTAGGCAGCAGCTCTTTGCATATCTGAATTCCGCATGTATGTGTTAATGATGTGTTAATCCCCCATGTTTAGAGCGGGGGCCTCCATGTACACACCAACAAGGCTTCATCAAGCGTGGCTGAAAATAACACGAGTGCTGCTTTGTATATTGTGGAAGTCCCAGATATGCCGGGTATTCAACCCAAATAAGCTATTTAGCTGTGATTTCATTGCAATAAAGGGATGAAAAGGATGCTGAAATAACTCCATAATGATCATGATTTGTAAAAAGTCTGAAGTGATGCTTTGTTGGGTCTGTCTGTGAGGACGACAAGCAAACAACTTATGAAATGATTGTTTTGTGAATGTTGAATGAGTTTGGATTGATGGGTGCTAAGCTACGCTAACACTGTAGACATAACCTTGTAGACAGTGGTTAGACAGTCTCTGGTTTCTAAACATAGTCTGGTCTCTACTGATATGAGCTACTATCGGCGAGCTCTGGAAGACCATAGACCATAGATACAATAAGTTTCCTTCATATCTGATTCAGCAATACTTTATGTATTCCCCTCATTCACGTCGCATCATTTACACCGCCTGTCGTGAATACGCGTCTCTGCGTTGATGATGTATGCAGCCGCATCACGTGAACAACTCACTTTGTGTGAACTCACTATTTCATGGAGAGCAGTGAACGCGTGATGTGGGCGTACCTTGGTCAGAGTCGGACTTGTCGGACACCGTGGAGCCGGTGCTGTCCATGCGGACCCTCTCCACCCCCAGCTGCTCCAGACGCCTCCTCAGGTGTCTCCGCTCCCGCTGCAGCTGATCCACCGTGTGCTGAGCTCTCCTATCGCTCTCCTCCAACCTCTGCCCGACGGGAAGAGGACAAGCACGAGGGGAAGTTGTCAAAAATGTTCCGTTAGTGGCTTAGCCGAGGAATTACAGTCACTCAAACACACAACCCAACACACCACAGCCCTCCTGTCTAGAACACTTCCGGTCCGGATTATGACCTCATTACAGATTCAAAAATGACTTTTAAACTGAAGACTTTTAATTGAACAGTTTCTTTAGCCTGTCTATTTAAACTCTTTCCTTTAACTGCATTTTTTTTATTATATCCCCTTTGGTTCCTCCTACTTGTATTTATTGAAACGTATTTATGTTAAAGAGCCGTTTTTATTCCCTTTTGTTTTCCTTAATAAACATCATTATGTAAAGCACTTTGAGTCGCCTCTGTGTATGAAATGTATTATATAAATGAGCTTGCCTTGCATGTTTGCACTGATGAGGTGAGAACCAAATGCACACATAAATGCACGTACCTTGATGTGATCTTTGGCCTTCATCAGCAGGCTGAGGGTGGTGTGCCTGTTAGCATCCGGTCCTAAGGGAACCAGGGATTTCAAGCGCTCTAAACACAGCCGTAGATGTGCCCGTCTGAGGAGGGAACAGACACAAACTGTCAAGCATGATTCACCCTTTTCATGTCACTTACACACAACATTGATGTGATTTGTTGAGCGTTCAGATCAAAGTTTAGTCTTTGGAAATAGTATTAAATAAAACAAACTATTGGTTGAATTCCCACATTTGGTGAGTCCTTAACTTTTCATGTAGCGCCACCATCAGGTCAACATTGCCATCAATCTCAACTATACTTTGAGTTCATTGCTAATAATTGTTAGCACGCTGAGAAGTGGACGTAGGAACGTGATGTCGCCCATTGCTTTGTGGACGACGGGTTTGAAGTCTCGAGTTCAAGATTTTGGTCGTCAACATCTTGGCATTTTTCCAACCAGTGAACAGAAATGAGCATATTTGTAGAAGAAGGGTGGATCTGACGAACACAAGCGGCAGAGCGAGACCCCGACACACTGCATCTGATTAACGATAGGTAGAGTGTGTATCTAAAAAATAATAATCTTTGGATATTTAATAGTTTCAATACTAAAAGGTACAGAAAATAAGTGGTTTAATAACTAATTCATATAAGACATATATGAAGTGTTGAGACTCAACATTTCCACATAATGCACCTCATAGGATATTTGAGATAGAACATACACATCCTCTCTTGACAGCAAGAAAACAGACATGTGATTTTCAGATGGGAACTCATTATTAACGTCAGCCGGCTCACATTTACACTTCTCATCTCCGCTCCGCTTCCTCCTGTAAGCCGCTCTACGCTGGCAGCCGTTGCAGTAGCTGAGGTCTGGTGGGTGTTTGGGACCGCTTGACCTCGCTGTTACACAACACACACCTCCAGCTCCGGGCTCGGAGGAGTGTGTACGTGTCTGCGTGCGCCTGAGCGAGTGGGTGTGTGTGCGTCAGACTAGCTGAGAGCGGCTGGAAGAGAATGTTTGTCCCCAGCTGAAGGCCGAATGGATGAGCTGCTCATTTATTGTCTGAGCTGGTAACCCTGATGTGAGCGTCACGCAATGACACAGTTACACACATGGAGGGGGGGGTACTCAAATATATCCTCACCCCTTGCTAGGAACAGACTGGAATTGAAAAATCACCCTTACACACATACATCACCACAATAATAATTCAATTGGACATGAGTTTAAGGAAGAACATTATTTTTATCTTAATTTAATCCTTGTGCACGAATAATGCTCTAAATTGCTGGTTAGTTCCTAAATGTGCCGACGTGTCAATAATCATAACCACTCATGCAAGGGTTTCCAAAGTTAGCTGCAGCACATCAGGTTTGTTTAATGTCCCGCCCCATCCAGGCTGTGATTGGTCGGTTTACCAAAGGTGATATTTGACATGTGCATGGACTTTTTGGGACTTTTTCCAACATAACTAAATAGCCCACTCGTCAAACCCAGACTGGGCAAGTACAAGACCTTGAATAACCAGTTAGAATGAACTGGAGCAAAAGTCTGGGAGGGGCAGACGGTTACTGCAGAGGGCAGGCAGACATGTACACGACATGGATTTAAGAGGGGCTGACTTCATTTTTTGGGTTGCATCTGCACCAATTGTCAAGCAGCCGATGCCGGTGCTCCAGAAGGCCAGGCCATCATTGCCCCTTGACCTTTTCACACACACACACCACACACACACACACACAGCTGAGTTGCTGACACCGAGAGCCTGTTTCTCAGCTGACTCGGTCCAAAGGGCATAAAGACTGACATTACGTAACATGGAAATGCCCTCAGCTGGGTTGTTCTGACATAATCAACAGGGCCAACTCATGAAGGGGGAAAAGAAGCTGGCGTGCAGAGTGGAAAAGATTCAAATGATTTCATGTCCGCTCATGTCCAGGCTACTGTCGTCACGGAGAGTAGGACGGAGGTTAAACACACAGGAGTGCACACCGACGGGTTATTCTGGTTCACTGTGGCTTTAGTGCAGCATGTCAATAGGCGAGTGTGTATGTGGAGCTACAGGCTGGCGTGTGCAGACCAGAACCTACATTTAGCTGTCTTCTCTCTGGCCCTGTGACCCCCCACCGGGGACTGCCCATGATCAGCTGGGAGGAAGGATTAAAAAAAAGGCGTGGTGGGAGTCATGTTACATGGACATGAACTAGCACACATGCAAGCTCTCAGTTCTGTGTGCAGCGATGTAGGGGAGGGGAGGTGTACAGGACATGACTTTAAATGTGTGGATTGAGATTTCACTGAGCCAATATTACTGGTGGGGGGGTCCTCTTTGCACTCCTCTGGCTTTGCTAGCAGTGAATTGCCATGAGTCATTTACTATCTGCCTATGACGGCTTCCTCTCATCAAGCTACTGGTGGGAGGATCTGGCTAAAGGCTATGAACACACACACAGACACACACACACACCTCAGCACCATTTATTATTCAGGCTGTCCACTGAGCTGCTGCTCTGGATCAACTAGCACAGCCAGCATGGAAGCAGCAAAATAATTGATTAATTAAATACTAGTTATCTTGGCTAATAGTCTGTCTGAGAAACTCCTGGAACATAACAGCAGTTTGATTTGTGTTTGGAGCCATTACAACCTAAATGTAAATGTAAATGTACAACCTCAACCAACATTACCTGAGCCAAATGTATTATAGAAATGTATTAATGTGGAGTTTCATAGCAGGAGTCAACAGCCATGCTAGCTGTGTGGCAGGCTGATATGAACATTTCATGTCCCGATTATCCTGGCCAAAACAACTGTGATATATATAATATGCTTAGAAACTCTTTAAATGTCACTTTACAATTTACTTTACGATTTTTTTTTTGCGTCTCAAATAAGACAAAGTGTAAAGTATTATTACAAAGTGTAAAGTCTCCCTGCATCAATAAAGGATAAATAAATAAATATATTTTTACATCCTGTATTTTTTTTTAAATCAGGCTATCATGATAACAAACTAGACAGCCTTTAAAAATCACCTCGATCAAATGATTGTTTTATGAAAATAGATCCTATATCATCCCTGCACAGCATGCTCCCATGCTGATGTTAAGCATGTATTAACCTTTGCCATCTTCACCAGCTCAGTTTAGCATGTTAGCATGCTAACATTTGCTAATTGGCAATACACAAAAAGTACCACAAATGCTATGGATTTGATTCCTGATATCCATTTGTCATTCCCGTTTGCTTTTTCGGTTTCTGTTTCCTCGGCCTGGTCATCACGCGTACTCAAACGATGATCACGGATTTTCCCTTCACTTTCAATTTGGGGGGAAATCCTCCTCTATAATCCATGGTGGTTCTTAATCTGATATCCGAAAATATTTTCCATCTACATCCCATGATTTACAGATGGTGACAGAAGTACAACGATTTACAAATCTGCACGAACAAACACATATGGGGACGTTTTTACACACCTGTTCTTTTCCATCTCATTGTGCGTCGACCTGTGGAGATAAAACACACACATGAGAAACCACACAGAAACAAGGGCACTGCTTAAACAGGGTGATGTTTCCTCTGTGTGTGTCATCATTGCAGTGTAAGTCCTTACTGCAGGGGGGAGGGGGAGAGAGGGAGAGGGAGAGAGAGAGAGAGAGAGAGAGAGAGAGAGAGAGAGAGAGAGAGAGAGAGAGAGAGAGAGAGAGAGGCTGTGTGGGAGTTGAGGAGCAGTCAGAACGGCTGAGTAGAAGAAGAGCAGGCTGGTGATTCTGATGCCCGAGGCTCTTTCTACGGAGGATACGTGTGCTTTTTTAAGGGCCGCAGTCAGATAGGTGATGAAGGGGCCGGGGGTAAACATAGTAACAGTAACTAGAAACAGAAAGACTTCACATTGCCCGACTATCCACAGTGCATGTAGTAGAGAGAGGTGGGGGTGGGGACCGCTATAGGTAAACTGAGATGGAGGTGTGGTAGCGGCCGCAATGACTTCTGCATTGCAGTAGCCTCTTTCACGGTTCTCATGGTTCAAGGCGGGACTGTCCTGTATAAAACAGGTACAGGGACCGAATGAGGGGGAACAAGGCAGCGTCGTTGCTAAGCCGACAGAGGAGGACCTCACAGTGACAATGTCGACGGCGTGCTATCCGTAAATCACAACCTGGGTGGGCAGTTTATGGTTCAGTGTAAAAGCACCTAAAGCAGTGGGAGGGGGGGGGGGGGGGGGGGATTCCTGACCTCTCATCTACCTCCACCTGACCTCCTGATCCCCCCACCCCAGGTCCAAAAATAGCCTGGTCTGCACCTTCGGCCCTGCAAGGCTCGCCACTGTCACCACGCCGAGGTTCTCAGAGGTCTTACTGCCAGGCCAGAGCTTAGAAAGAACATCTTTCACTCTCCTGAATGGGCAGCAATGGGTGCCATGCCTGTGTGTGTGTGTGTGTGTGGAGCTGGGTATCATCTGGTTTCAGCTTTGGGTTGCTGTCTATCTGGCTTGGCCCCCTTCAGCCAGTGTGCATTCCTGTGCAGGGCAGACAGCCGCTGGTGACATAACAGCGCGAGCAGGGAAATGATCCCACTTATTCGGGCTAGATTTCAGGCTGTGGGACACGTCCCACCTCCTGGCTGAGCTGCACAACCCTCGACCCCACCCATGGCACAACAGGATACAGCTGACATTACGTTATTCAGAGTCAAGGTGAGGGGTGTTAAAGCTAAAAGGTGTCTGTGCACCAAAACAGAGCGTACGGTAGATAAAACTTGATGATAATGGAGTTTAACTCTTCAAAAGAGAGTATTGGATTGTTCATATTTCTCACACTGCCCCCCTTTGACGTTTCTACTGTCTTTAAAGAGGGTTCCATGCCAGCAAGGTTCAATCCTAACAAGTCAACTTACATAAGTAACAAACTTAAATCGGCGTGAAACTGCTCCTGGCAGCTACTATTGCAGCTTCCGTGTCTGAAAATGACACTGATGAGTTGTGTCACTTGGTCCTGTCAGGGCAATGTCAAGAAAATGAATGACTATTCTAATAATAAGTGTGAGTTTTATAACTCCACATACAGTGTAGATCTTAAATCTTCCCAGACAGCTCCTTGGACGACGTCTTACTACATGATTATTATCTCTTTGGGAGTCAGCTGGTCTACAGCAAGATTCTTCTACACAAATCTAGCATCAACCTGTGCTTTCATTTCAGAGGTCTTGCCCGAAGGCTCGTCCAAGTCAGCCACGTTAGGCTGAACAACAACACAAAGTGGAGAGCTTGGAAAGACTCCGCTTGTGTCCAAAATCATTCATCCATTCACCGCTCTCTGCTCACTACACAGGGAGGTCTATATAGAGCACCAACTACAACATGCCATATCAATGGCGGCTGGTGGGCCATCCAAAATAAATACGGATATCATTTTCTGTAACAACTACATATTGTAAATGATTTAGTTGAGTGGGCTCTTATTGAAATGCTGAGTGAATTTAAGTTCCCCCTAGTAAACAGCAATGCTAGAGGCAGAATCTTATTTCTGGATATGGTGTGCAGTTATATAAACATCTATTTTTATTTGATTTTATTGTGAAAGGTTAGAACAGAATGGTCGGTAAAGGTGACGTTGTTAATGTGGGGGAAGAAGCAGATAAACCCAAATTAATAAATACATAGAAGGTACTTTGTGACTGTCTGTGTTGTGATGCTCTGCTCACATTAAAAGTGTTATTTTCATGGATTCGTCTCAATCACGTTCTTCAGTGCAATGCATGATGGTAGATAACGCTCGGTCAGTGACAGTACTTTTCAAGATGAATCCTTAGATCCTTGGAGTCTACCATGTAGGGTATAATAATTCCCACTAAACCTTGGGACACAACTACACTATATAGTGAGTCAATTTGCCTGCTCAACATGGACGGCAAGAACACGGTCTGATTTCCACCGTGCGCTGTGGCTGACGATGTTGTTGTGTGCATGGTGGGGGAGGACTATCCATCTATGTGATGAGGATTGCCAAGATTGAGAACAGAGCAGGAAAGACACAGAGGGGTGGAGGAGGTGAGAAGAGAGAGAGAAAGGGGGAGGGGGAGTCACTACCACCGACACACATACACGGCAGAGCCATGGTGACTCCCCTCCCCCACTACTCACACATCCACGCCATGGTTAAACAACAGAAACCGGAGGAGCTGGTACATACTAGGGCCGACCCTCAACGCTCAACGATTCCTTCTAAGGAGCCTGGTTCAACTGCCAACCGGCCATCGCAGTGGAGGCAAAACTTGGCAATGAAACGATCGATCATCGTTCATAAAAAAATAAAATAAAAAAACGATAGAAAGAAATCAGAGCACTCACATAAGAACGAAGAGTGCAAAATGTATTTTAAATTCCTCAATGGTTATCTAAAAAAAAGCCAAGTGCAGGTGTTTACGTGTCACTTCCCTTTCTGCCCGTGGATCGCTTAACTGGGCAAAGGGAATAAGGACCGAAAGTTCTACTTACTATGATGAAAAGCAAGCAGGGCATCCATCTCCGCTCTGTGGCACTGCTACCGACAGGGCTCGCCGCAACTACACGCACAGGCGTCCATTATTGTGAAACAACACCGGGGCTGCAGCAGGGATGGTGTGTTTGTTTCGGCCACCCTGGAAGTTAGCCCGATACTTACACATTTTGCTCAACAAGATACACTTCACGGATGAACAGGACTTCTATGACTATTAAAGCCTAAATCCAATAGTCAGAACCTTATATACACATCCACTACACCACAGTCGCATGACATCAAGTCAACACCGCAAAGCTAACGGCGTCAAGCAAAGCATGTAACATATCTGGGCTAATAAAAGTTATTTTTACTTTTGTTCCTACAGATAAAGCTGGGGTTAGTGGCTTCACACACATACATGGATGCCTGTCCTGCATCTCACCGAGTCCGACCAGCAAAACAAAATATCTTATCATGTCTGATCAAGAAAATGGTGCACAGGAATCCAGCCTTCTCCAAGAGGGCAAATGCATTCAGTCATACTGCTGGTCTGCCTATTAATGACCAAGAGCCATCATCAAACCAGACATTCGTTTAGGCTGAGCAGAACCCCTGATTAATAACAGGTGTGGCTCTGCTGACTAACATGAGTGATAGCGGATCAGGTGGTCATAGATGAAGAGGGTTTGCTGAACACAAACGGTTTGTTAAAGAACTGTGTGCTGCTAAGCTAAAAAGCTTTCTGTAGTTGAGGGACATGCCTGCAGCGGCTCGTAGTCTACTCGACATGCAAAGCCATATTTTCTTCACTAGGCGGGTCTATAAATGTAGTGCAATCTCAGCATGAAGCCCTGTTCTGAGAGGGAAGCAGGAGTGTTCTTGCAGCACATCCTGCATCTTTAAGTGCAAGTTAGCAATGGACAAGCGCTAAGGTGCTACAGAGCGATGACCACACTGGATCTCTCTATCACCAAAAAATTAAACAAGAGGATTTTTGCAAGAAATTATTTGGATTATTGAAGAAATAAGTTGTATGGTTTTGAAACAAAATTCACAAATGAACACAACTAAATTACATTTAAAAAAAAGGTCCAAAACGAACACTATATATAAACACACAAACGACACTACAGACTTCACGTGCCCACCACGAAAAAAGAGCAGTGTTTATACATGAAGTGTCTTTCTGTTTATCAAGTACACTAATTAAGTACATTCAGGGAATCAGTTTGATTTCTTAAATCAAATTTTGACAGATGACTACAGCTGAAACCAATAAATGATTAGGTGATTAGTTGATTCATTCAGGAACAATTTTGGCAATCTAACAATTGTTAATTTATCAAGTTTGGTTGTAGCTTCTCCAGTGTGAGGATTTGCTGCTTGTATACATGACCGTTATATCTTTGGTTTGGACTGTTGTTCAGGCGAGACAAATAATTGGAGACGTCACACTGGACTCTGGGAAACAGATGGACACTGTTGTTCTAAAAACCACTAGACTAAACCATCAATTGTTAAAAAATAGTAAACTGATTAACCAATAGCGTGTATGAAGGTGTGGAATACTAAACTGTCTCTGTGGAGCGATGTTGTAACTTTATATCAGCAGCTTATACAGCTGGATACAAACATTGGGTTATGCATAATGTTGTATGTGTGCATTGGATACTCAACACAGGCAAGACATGAGGGTTCAAGTGAGGACCTTCACGGTGTTCCATCAGCCCGTTCTCACCTCTGCACACCTGAACAATCGCTGCATGAAGTCATTCTTAGTGTCTGATAGAAAGTTACATAAATAGTTTGTTGTAAATCTGGATATACATTGGGTTACAAGGTGAAAGGCCTATATATAAAAGATACTGATATCCTTCACCTCGTGTGCTCTGCATTCATCCCGGTGAAATGTAGATGACTGATAGCGTGCCCTTATAGCAAACATATCTGATGAAGGTTCAACCCAGGTCTATAATCACTCTGAAGTGGACACAGTTCCCGTGAGCTCGCCCATTGGTTTGTGGACTCAGTTTTACCTTAAGTGACACGAGAGGGTGCAGCCAAGTACAACTGAACACAGGTCACCTACAAATGTCCAAAGTGTTACAATTAACTTTAGTGAACTGGAAACACAGTGTGAAAGGGTTAAAGATGAAAACATGGACAACTCCCACACCGGACAACACTGTGGAGGCAACCTGTCCGTCACGAGGCAGCCACGCCCTAAAGCATTCCATGCTTCAGCCTTTAAGCAATAAAGCAGACAACTTTACTTTTTTTTTTAAGTCTGAATGGACAAATTGAAAGTAGGCTATGCTATTATGGTAGCTGCTCCATCAACACTTAAAATGATGTCTTCCCGACATAAATTCATACGCTCACTTTCAACCTCAGGCAAAAATACCAATGGATATAAACACAATCATCATAGACTATGTTTCCACCATCACTCATCATCATTCACAAGTTTTACAAAAATGTCACTATCCAATAAAAGTCAAACTGCATCTCGTCAGAAAGCGCACATTGATCTGTGGGGTGTGGATGCAACATCGATTGATTCCGATATGACTGATATATAGAATTCCATTGGTGTGCGGTAGTGGCTATTGACTGGATCTGTCAGGCCGTGCTCCCTCACTGAAATGTCTTCTGCAGTCACCTTGACTGACCCAGTTTGCCTTATACTGCGTGGCCATTCGCTTTCAAACAGACTGATGTTTGCTGCTGTCACTCACGTGCTTTAAGATGACAAGGAGAAGTCAAAACACGGCTTCAAGCCGCTCACACACACACAGCCTATCTTGTAATATCACATGACCGTTTCTGTAGAATTAGGCACAAATTAGCAGAGGTGATGTGTTGAATTCAATATTATTCTAATTTGAAATATTTCTAATTGCAGAATGATATTAAATGTGCCACAAACCAAAATGCTTTGTAAAAAACAAACAAACAACAACAACAACACAGAATCCAAATCAGGAAACAACAGATGTATGTTGCTGCACTCTTGGACACACTTGAAGAGGGGATATCATGAGCGCATTAGGTGCAGAGCTTTAAAAAAAAATATATATAATAATCATACAGTGTATAATTTCTGGCTACAGCCAGCTGATGTGCCTTTACCTGCTACTTGTGTTTTTCTTGCTTTTGTTTTTCCTTTTCAAGCTTTCCCTCTCTTGGCTGCTGATTAAGGGTGGCATGGAGGCATAGCCATGTTCAGCTTCTGCAAGCAAATAAACAACATAGCGGTCACATGTGCGGATCTCTGGCAGTGCAAAATATAGCCACAGTGACATGAAGCCAAAATAAATTAAAAAAAACTGCAAAATGTTCCACATTTGATGTTGAGCCGTTTTCAGCAGCAATGTCTCATGCTGAAGTGCGGGCTTGCAATGAATGTGTTGCATGCAGTATCTACACAGTGTTTGCTCCCCTCAGCCTGGACAATGATGTCATCTTGAACTGGAATAAACCCCACTTGCAAACCACAACAGAGGGAAAGGAGGGGCCTCCATGAAAACAATGTCTCCCTGCACATCTGCCACATATGCAATTCATTCTTGTATGTATGCAAATGCATGCACGTTTCTGCACATTTGTAGTATATTCCATACATGTCTTTATATTAATATTCATGAGCATCTATTTGGGGTAACATTAGATGCATTCGGCTGTGTTGTGCAAAACCCGCTAGTGCCTTTTAATAATGGCTTGATTGTTTCATGGAAAAGATAAAGGGCAGCAATGGGATTTGAATAGCTTCAAATAACAGGTGCATATATTACTGTGATGGAGGGGGGAGGGGTTTCACTGAATTTTTCATCAATAGAACAGACCGTAGAAAAACAATACACGTTACCTCTTTCCCTGCGCTCAAGGTACTCGGCTGCTTCGATCAACATCTGCACCATTCCGATCGCCGCCATTTTCAACAATAACACGGACAATATAACAATCCGATGAGGGATTCCGTGGCTGTACTCAACTTGCCTCAGGTCCAACCACTGGTCTCCTGCTACACCGGCTCGCTGCTCTGTCACTTGTATTTTTTTAAGGAGAGGCGACGTTACTCCTGCAGTGTGTCAAACGGGCTATTTAAAAGTTAAATGTCCTGAATGCAGCAGCAATCAGTTAGACCTGAATGGTTGTTACAGATGGTTCGGGCAACGTTCGGGGTTTGGTGTTAGCTGGCTGCTCGATATGACGCTAACGCTCCAACAGCTACGGTTGCTTTGCCTTATTAAAACAAATATCGTTACTTTTCGACGCAGTTCTTCCGAGAAACAAAGCAAAACGAATGGTTGCTTGACGTATAAAAACAAGACAAGAATTGCTCTGTTCTGTAAAACAAAAAACAAGTTGGTTTACGTTAACGCCAGTGACAAGTTGCTAAATTAATGATGAAAGTTGTTGCTAGCTCAGTTGTACATTCAGGCATTCAGAAACAGGAACGTTGACGGTTCAGTTGTCACAGACTTGCCTGATGTGAAATGAATAGAAAAAAACGAGCTAGTTGTCTTAAAGTTCAATCGACGGTGTCATCCAATCGTATCGGTTCGGCGATGTGTCACTGGCTAGCTTTGAGCGGTTATCACTGATCACGCGTAAGACGTCTTGCTGGAAACGCGGATAGCGACCGACATCAACCGAGGAACAGTGAGTTTATCAAACTGCTTCCAAAATTGTGGCTTGTTGATCTGGACGACAGCTAACTACTGTACTTCACCACAAAGCTTCCGTGCGCTGCCATTTGATTGGATACGGGACGTCACACACCGAGCTCCTATTGGGCGTTTACGCAGTCAGTCACCGAGAGGGTCGACGCTCACTGCCACTGAGGGACCGGTTCAGCCATTTTGGTTCTTCGGTCCCATTGGTAAAAGCAGTGTGCGGAGCCAAAATGGACTTCACCATTTTCAACAGTCATTGGTTGCGATTGGTTGCTTTCTGATAAACTTCTCAGTTATTGGCCGCAATTGCCCACGAGCTAAAGCGCTTCTGACAGAGGACACGCCTCTCTGCCATGCTGTTTCGCGGTGTATTGCGCTTATTGGCTCCCGTGATGTTGTTTGTCTTATTTCGCGTCGAGGTATTGGCTGGATTCACATGCTATCTTGTTATTGGCCTCTTGCTTCCTCCTATCGCGAAACATTTATCTGCGCAGGCGTACACCCGCTGCTTTCCGAAATGATACCAGAAAAAAACCTGCTTCAAAATGAGACGGATGCCCAATTTAAAACAGTAAAAAAAACGCTGCTAAAGAAACATAGATATACGAGTTGATCTACTGGAAGACGTCCTTCGTCCAGGTTTAAATGCAATAATGTATAAGAAACCAGCCCATAACATAAACCTGTAGAGAATACTAAAGCCGACTTAATTTGGTGACACTCATCCAAAACCACATCAACACGCAAGCAGAATGCATACACAACTAATAACTCAGAAGTTACACTGTATTGTAGTTGACAATAATAATAATAATAATAATAGTAATAATAATAATAATAATATGGACACTTTCATCAATTTACAAATGCTTAAAGTCGTTGTGAAGTCGATGACAACTACATATCAAAAATTGATTGCCTTTATTTCAGTTATTTTCACAAACAGGATCACAGCGACACATTTCAAAAGCTTTTATTTCAAATAAAACAACACAAAGCGTCCATGCATTGCATCTACTATCAATATTCAGACAAAGCCATCAGTATTTAGGCACAGCCGAGTATTGTTAGGAGATCTACTTGTAAAAACCAGTATATACACAATTGTTGCACAAAGCAGGTTTGAAATAACAAAAAATAGCACACTCATTCACTTCTATGGAGAGAAGAACGGAGGTAAGGTTCTTGGGATATCACAATGACTTGTTGAGACTTTCAGGCGATGAAGTCCAATGGTCTGTTGAACCCACCTTTTCTGTTCATGTACTGCCTAAAAAAAAATAAATATATAATGAAAACATTACATCACTGTTACCCTCGCAACACTTGCAGATTACATCATCGAGCACCAATGGGAGAGCCACAATCCCTGCATAGAAACACCTGCAGAGGTGATTGGCTGCGGTAACAGTGGGTGAAGCCGAGAGCGCTTGTTGTGAGGGGACTGAAAAGTTGACACTTTAACTCGACAACCTTATGGACAGCTGAGGCTCAAACAAACAAACAAACAACAATTCTAAAAAAATGTGTATGGCTATGTGCCGCACTGTTAGGATGCTGCGGAACCCACTAACAGCTCTACGCAAGTAGAAATGTCTTCCTTTTCTTTTTTTTCTGACGTACCTGTATTTTCTCTTCATGGTCACATTGACAGCAAATGCATTAACTGATCCGTCAGTCTTCCTCCCCTGGTGGAAAACAACGTTACTGCCTTGCACAAACATCATCAACATTAAACATCATATGTTAAAGTTAAATAGTGACATATTGCTAATTAATGAAATGTAGTAGTCTGCTTAAATTCCATCATTCCTTTTATTCCCCAACTAATTGGAAAATAGTTACCTATGCAGTTTTTACGTTGAAAAACAAAATTGTCAATATCCAATATGTATCCCATAATGCTGAGGTGTTTTTGTAGGTTGAGGAGAGTACCGACATTTCTAACCACAAAAGAGTTATAAATCTGAAAGCGTGAAACAAAGGAAGCCGCTGGAAGGATTTTACTGGAGGCAGTTGCATATACAATATATTATGTAAATTAAGCATGATATTAGTAATCGAGGGCTAGCTTGTTGTCCAGAAAAGGTTAAAGTAAATATAGATTTTTATAATGTTCAATTTCTTTTTTTGTCAACAGAGGCATGACCTTCCTCATGCCATCAAAAAAGCATGGTACTGTATGTACGCTGAACCTTGGCTACTCTGATACTACAGGCATTCACCATGTGTTTGTGGAAACCACAACTGTGATAAACTGGTACGTGGAGCAGGCCAACAATGATGAATGCAAACAAAACGTATGCCCATCTTCAGTTCAGCTGTTGAATGGGTTTTATATGAAATAAACTGCATCCCCTTTTGGGTACACGGCAAAGGACTTCCATGTGCTCTTACCTTGCTGGTGTCAAACGAGCCAAATCCCATCAGTTTCATCATCTCAATTTCCTCTTCTGTTTTGCCCTGCATGTCTTCAGCTGTCAAGAATAAATACAAATTTTAGCAAAAACTTACTAAACAGTGCACTTGGTAATGTGAAAAGCACTGAAATAGCAAATAGGGGCATACTATTAATAATAAATTATGTTAATAATTCGAATACCTGAGATCTGAATGGGCTTCGCTGACTTATCCTTAGCATCTTTGCGCTCGTCAGAGGGGGAGGAGGAGCGATGGCGTCTCGGGGGAGACCTGTAGGAACAAAAAATGGCTGTTAAAGTTACCCCAACTACTGAGGTCAGACACTTCTGCGACTTTAAGCGATTAATATTTTTCAGGATTTGTGCAAGCCTATTAAACTAATAAATGTGCTTATTCTCCAAGCTCAAAGAGTACCCTAAAACACTGCAAACTGCTATGATAACTCACAAGAATCATATTTGGTGACAATATACATTTAGATTTATAACATTTACCATGTACTCTGTAGCAGCCAAAATCTAAATGTTCTAGGGATGCATGATATTATCGGCAAGGTATCGGTATCGGCCGATATTGACGTTAAAACGCATTATCGGATATCAGCTAACATGCCGATATATTAAACCGATAAATAAAGACTGCTGCTTCCTTGATTAAATCAGATTAAATGCCGGAGGGCGCGAGGATTGCGTGTGCATCGCGATGCCACACGTCACCTACTTCAACTTGCGTCACCTACTTCAACTTGCAGAGGGAGAAGTTCAAAATGTCAGCGGTGGGGACGTTTTTTAAGGTGTCGTAAACAGATACCAAAGTTTGTATTTGCAATGATTGTTCAGCGTCGGGGATGCGACGAGGAGCCAAGACGCATTCTTTTAACACGTAAGTCGCAGTCAGCACAATTTGTTTGATCATATTCACTGAAGCTGACACTATGCGGCGAGTCAGAGGTAACGCCAAGCGCCCCTCAGGTGGAGACTGATTGTCCCACTGTGCACGGAGCAGGGAAAGCGCACGCTCGCCCACACAGAGGGCGCAGGTGAGGAGGAGGTGTAATCAGCTGAGTGGGGCAGGAAGGCTTTGTGTCGCACACTGTGTTGACAGACGCTTCATGAAGAAGCGGGCAAGAAACGGGTTTGCTACGCTGATCTGTGAGCGTGCGGGGATGTGTGCAAGCGCACTGACGAGCATCGATGGGAGGGAGCGGAGGAGCTCGGTGGTAAAGGGGAGACGCGTGAGTGTTGTAAACATTCAAAATGTGACACGATCTTGCCGACTGCACTTTAATTGTCCATTTGAAGAACCGTGATCCGTTACGAGTTTGTGTGTGTGTGTGTGTATATGTATATATGTGTATATATATATATATATATATATATATCGGTTATCGGCCAAATGAGTTTTAAAATATCGGCATATCTGATATCGGCAAAAAATCCAATATCGTGCATCCCTAAAATGTTCCAATTATAGCAGCCACAAGTATAAAAACAAACAAAAAATAAAGTGTCTCCTCACCTTGAACGTCTCCTGTGAGGAGATCGTGAGCGGCTTCTCCGCCGCTCTCGGTCCCGATCTCGAGAACGAGAGCGATCCCTCTCTCTTCGCCTTCGGTCACGCTCCCGTGAGGTTGACCTGGAGCGCCTTCTCTCTGCAGGGGAGGAGGTAGCATTAGCAAAAACTGGGGGAACAACATGGCATATTGGCATCAAGGCACCAAAATTCTTCTCTACATACAATTTAGAGGATTCTCTTCTTTATTGCACTTCTCTGCAACAGGTTTTAAATGTGCTATAGGCGATATATGAATATGAATAAAAAATTTTAGTCTTGTATGTACAGACATTATTCAATTGTATGGCATTAAGGCAATTGTATAATTTACTAGTGAGTGAAATCAACCTTTAAATAGAAGGAATAGGCTCTGAAACTATTATTGGTGATACATTGTTCATGTATACATTATTATTGATAAAATTACAGTGTTGTCAAAACATATTTCCTTTCATCTTTATCTTTTGATTTTGCAAGAACACATAGCATTCAGTTGTTGGTTCTTTATCATTCATGGGGGTGCAGTTGATCCAGTATTCAGTAAAACCTGTGTGGTTGTGAAAAGATGCTGTTCATGCTATAAACACCATCAAATTGATTGATATGAAAATTGTCAGATGTCATTATAAACATGAGATTTAATCTAAACTATCACCACCGTTCTTAAACCAGAGATAAGATTGTATCACTCACAAGTCACTCAAATTGCAAACAGGAAAGCAGAAAACCAGGTGTATTGAATATATGACAATATCTGATATTTTACAATATATAAAAGGTTTATACAGGTACCAGTCAGGTTAAGCTCTTCAGGCCCAGTTGCTAATTTGACACCAATATGTAATGACATACTCAGTTAAACACACCAACTACCAAACCATTGAAAAGTAACTGATAGCTCCTCCTGTGACTTCTCGAGCTTTCTGTGTAACGTCAGTTAACGCAGTAACGCTACCTATGCACAGTCACATTTTAAGGATTAAAGTCATTATTAAGAAAAGTAAATACGTTCATTAACATCTTCATGTGCCTAGTTGTTTTCTCCCAGTCTAAAATAAGACACTACAAGCTAACATAATCAGCTGAGTAGCATACGTAGTATTAACGTTAGCCATGCTAGCTAACTTACTACTAGTTTCTTACCTCGCCTTGGAGGAGTTCGACTCCGGCTCCTGCCCATTACCCTAACAAATCAAATATTTCCCCAGGTTAACGAAAAACACTGTTTGAGTTGAGAAATGTCGAGAAATTCGGGGTTGTTTGTATCTCGTTGGATTAATGGCTGCTATAAGCAAGCTCTTCTGTTGTCTCTTCTGGTTGAATATACGAACTTCCGGTGGAGTTTTTGGAGAAGAGCGCCATCTAGAGAAGTGGAGTCATAGTGCGCATTTTTATCAGCCCCATAGGTCTGCTGGACTGAGGTTCGGCATGGTATTACCATAGATATAGCATAGTAGACTGTTAGTCATTAAAATGTAAATACAGAAAGGGAAAAACTGATGTTATGGTATTTAAACAATTATTAAGTATTAGTAGTATTATTGTTAAATCAATACAGTAGTAATAATAGAACCTTAACAAGGACTTTAACATGTTTATCAAGCAGAGAAAAATAGACAAACTAGATGCGCCATTGGTTTTAAATCCAACTTGATCTTTAATGACTGATACATGGTAACCTTGCAACACTCACATATACATTATAATATAAAATAAATTAAAACCATGAGCAAACATCACATCAGCATTTTGATAACAGCTACTGGTTAAAACAGAAACTAATTACAACTGTTAAGAGGTATTTTGCACACATACATTTAAAAGAAAATGAGAAAAGTGGAATGTTTAGTACCTTCAGTATCTTCTAATACTGGGTTTTAAACTGCATTGGCAGGCAACAAATTATCTATGCTTTATCCTGTTTTGGGTAAACAGAGTCATTTATAGCGTCTTGTGTTTTGTTGCGAACCGGCCTATTTTCGCCACTCTCTATATCCTTGTTCTTCGCTGCTGTTATAACGCCGACAGACTGATAGTTTTACACATAACCAGCATTCAGAAGAGCACAATGAGTAGCTATCAGTATATTTCTAGACGTACTGCACCTGTGCTCACGTAGCATACCTGCAACATCTACCTGGTCATTCAAACAATATTGTGACTAAAAAATGCCTATGATAATGAACGAATGCAACATACTACAATGTCAATATACACATGTTGAGTGCCTACACATGGATAAGGGGTGCATCATTCAAAGGGACTTACATCTCCACCGTGTCTTGCAAAGTTGTGAATAAAAAAAAAAATGTTATTAAATGAATTGTGAGCGGTACACAAGATCACACTAGTGATCCCAGTTCCAGAAAGGAACGTGTTTGAACGCCTATACAGTGAAGTTAAGTAATGGTTTGATAGCACAGCAGGTGAAAGTAAGATGTGAGCAATACAGGGACTCGTGTGTGTGTGTGTGTGTGTGTGTGTGTGTGTGTGTGTGTGTGTGAACGCCTCAGGTCTCTGCTTTCTCCTTCTGCTTCTTGCTCTTTTTCAGGAACGATGGCGGCTTGAACTTCTTTTTCTTCTTGGACGGGGATTTGGAGGGCGAGCCCTCTGGGGTGCCGCCTTGCAGTTTGGGGGGCGGAGCGGTTGGGGTGGAGGAGGTGTCATTGGTCGAAAGAGCCTTCATCCCTTTCTCAAGTTCCTCCGTCGTCTGCTTCTCCTCCTCCCCTCCGTTCTGTATGGCTGGAGGCTCGGTCTTTGCCTCTTCTGCTCCGCGTCGTAACAAAAAAAAAAACAGAATAGTCAGTAATCTGACAGAGAGCCTTGAGTGGGGATGGAACCGCTAAGCTACATGCTAGACACATGACTGCAGATGAACATGCTTGCTGAATGAGAAGTGAGTTATCATACTTGTACTCTGTACTTACTAGTGAGACAAGACCAAAGCACCAGAAGTGTGCCCTATGAGTCAGTGTGGAGTAACACAGAAAAGACACACAGAGGGAGAGAGAACAACTCATACAGTAGGTACACACACAGATGGGCTGAAATGTGGCAAAATGGAAATCAAACAGGTACAACCAATAACAGAAACTTGACTTTAAGCCGTTTCCATGGCGATGCTGTCTCACTAGAGGATACCGATCCCCAAATTGCTTCAGAAGGCTGTGTTAATGAGTGTTGTAGAGCAGCCTGTTACAAATACTACATCTGTTCATTTGGGCCATTTTTCTTCTGTTTGTGTTCCAAGATGCTTTAATCTGAATCATTTTCATGTGTTATTATTATTATTGTTATTATTATTATTATTATTATGTGATTTTTCTCTATGATGTCTATATTTATTGTGGATACATTTCTATAAAATGAAAAACAAATTATTAATATAACGCACACTTTGGATCTACAAGGTAAATCCTTTAACTGCATATGGAGATGAGTAACACAGCTGTGAGCCAGCATTTGTAGCATGCAGGTGCAGAAGGAGCACTGGATCACATATGGGTCCACATAAGGCTCAGTACTGGATCACACATGGGTCCACGTAAGACTCAGTACTGGATCACACATGGGTCCACATCAGACTCAGCACTGATCACACATGGGTCTGGGTCCACGTAAGACTCAGTACTGGATCATACATGGGTCCACGTAAGACTCAGTACTGGATCACAAATGGGTCCACGTAAGACTCAGTACTGGATCACACATGGGTCCACGTAAGACTCAGTACTGGATCACACATGGGTCCACGTGAGACTGTGAGCAGGTCCTGGTCCGATAGGCGGCATGCAATGCAAGCAGAGTGCAGGCGGTGGGCGCTCTGCCGAGCCTCACCTGGGAGAGAAGGGTGGCTGGGCGGAGGACCCTGTGTGGGGGAGGTAGCAGGGGGAGACTCCTTGTCGTCTGCCACCTCCTCCCCTACTCACACAGACACACACAGAGACACAGTGAGGACAGTGAGGGTACGGCTGTGCAGGGAGTCAGCTTGAGGGTTCTGTGCTTAGTATCTGTACATTCAAACAGTTTGTAGCATGCAACAAGAACTCAGCAGGACATCTGTCGGAGAAAAAGATGGCCCGGTTTCTTACAGTGACAGACGGAACAAGTGAAAACATGGTAGAAAGTTAAGCTGAAAGGGAGTTAACATGTTACACACAGCACAGAAGGTTAGAAGAAGGTGTGCCACGCGTTAGTGATCATCCTAAACATCATCACAGGCGTCTTGAAAAAGCCGACTAGCTTGTTGTCATCGTAGAGTGAAAAACACAGCCTGGTTTAAAAAATACAGGATACAAAAATATAATTTTAAATTGTATTTATCCTTAATTATAACTAATAAATAATGCAGTTGATTAAATATTACATATATATATATACATCCATATATATCCAACAGGATATACATCATCCTGTTCAGATGAATGTCATTTCTGCCTTACAATAAGAAATTAGTAAATGTGAGAATTTTTACTTAAAAACAAATATACTGTTGTTAAGTTTGCTAACATACTTTTAGAGAAATAAAGCATACGTAAATCATTTAATCAAGTATCTGTATAGCTATATATTGTTCTAAACCTAAGAACAAACAGACATCTACTGTTCACTATAACTACTCTGGAAGTGTCGGAGTCTAAGTGGAGTCAAACAGTCGTCCAGACAGCTGGGTGTATCTGAAGGAATCATACCATTGGTCCCTCCATCCTGTTTCTTCTGCACCTCCTTGCGGTACTCGTCGAGTTCCTGGTCTGTCAGCTGGTTAAAGGGGTTGGGTGGTTCTGGTTCTGGTGGGACTTCGGGTGGGATGTCTGGAGACTAAGAGAGAGAAAACCATCACAGCTCTTACTGGTGCAGGTAAGGAGGAGGACTGACGCAGGGGAAGAGGTTTGGCAAGCAGTTTACCGGAGGACTGTCGACTGTTATAACGCTGGCGAGGACTTGAGACTGCGGTCCTGCTGTCTTCATGTCCTGACGATTCTGCTGTCGGATCTAACAGTGACATTTCTTGTTTAACCTTTTTGATTTGGGTGACACGATGCAAAGACTGGAATTGTGGGAGACAGAAAAGGAGACGTTACCTTGTTTCGTGTCTCAATCACCTCTCGAGGGTTGGTGAAGAGAGGCACAAACTGGTTCGGGTTCTCTATCTTGATGGCTGTGCTGCCAGCTTGGGTCACCTCTTCTGACTTCAACCACTAAGGGAAAGACAGACAGCGACAAATCAATATACTGTATTATAATCTTGGTGAAAGTTATATGTGAATATATATATATATATATTATATATATATATATATATATATATATATATATATATATATTATATATGAAGCAATAAAATGAGTTCAATTCAAGGATACAGCTGGAAAAGGAACTTTGGAAGGATATTTCAAGTTAGAGAAACATGTGTCACCGTGGGTAACAATCCCAGTCTCCACACTCACAGTGCTTTGAGGATATTTTGAGACCTTTATGCCAACTTTCCCTAAGTCTGCATTTCTGCAGACTTTGCCTGAGGGAATTACCCACAAATCATAGCGCTGTGACGTGAAACGCGGGGGTTACCAGGGAAGCTCGGAGGAATTTAAAAAAAAGTAAACAAAGAGGACGGGACATGTGTGGCATATTACATTTAGCCTATACAGAAACATTAATTAACAATTAACATTAAAGATTAAATATAGACCAAATAACTACTTGAAATCAGAGTAACGGGGCATATTACATACTGGTTTATTCATCAACCAGTTATTTTGCGATGGAAGCAGTTTTAACTGAAACAAGTAAATAGATTATTTGATCATTGCGTGTCTTTTGGGATGATAACAACCTGGAAGATGTTCAAATCAGGCTGTAAAAAATATAAAATAAAAATCCACATTCTTGGATCACATCTTTTAACATGACAAGTCAAGTGTTGCCCCATTTGTATGCAAACCATTTAAAGCCCTCTGAGCCTCACACACTCAACCATTAACCAGGTGACGCCAGTTTAGTCCCTGAGGGTTCAGGATTTAAGGCTTTAGGGGGGACATCGGGATTGGGCCTGCGTTTTTATTAACCAGCTTCGATAATGTGGTTGTTTGTCCACCAGAGGGCAGACTCTGCACTGCAGCAGTCATCACAGGACTTTCCTCTGCAATGCAGAGAAGAGGAGAGAGAGAGAGGAGGGTGGGAGGGACCAAGGGGGAGAGAAAGGGACAGCCAAGCTCCTCCCACTGACTTTATGGCAGCCTCATATTGTTTGTGTCTCTAAAGGGACTCATCACTGCAGCTCTAATCTGTCTTTTCTCTACGGTCCTCCAGGTGAATCAGACGGGGAGGTGTTGATCATTAATAGAGGAATTCCCTGACTTGAATGCACATCACACTTGATCTGTTCAAATGACTGTGTTTCTGTGCCAGCACATCCTTCCTTCCCTCCTCACTGCTCACTTTAATCTCACTCTTGGTTCTAATCCCTCTGCTCTCATATCACGACAGACAGGCAAACATGACACAATGACGCCCGCCCTGCAGCACGCTGTGGATGTTGCAATGAACAATTAGTGCACGTTTGTGGACAGTTGGGACCAGCGCAATGATTTCACAAATCTGGTCTGTATCATTTCAAGTGTGACCTGATCGTTAATCAAAGCAATGATTCCCGGGAGGCTCACAGTGGTGCGCTGGTGACCCGGGCTGGCTTGCTCCTGGTTGACTTTCTGGTAGGTGTTGGGGGTGTTGAGCCACCGAGTCCTCTCCTGCTGCTGGCGCTGAGCAAAAGGGTGCTGCCTCAGAGCCGGGTGGACTCCGTCGTCATCAAACTGGTGGATCGCCGTGGCGGTGGCGGGCACCTCCACCTCCCTCCGCGTCCGCGTTCGCTCCAGCAGCACAGGGAAGCGGTAGGCGTAGCCTGTACGGTAGCCCTGAAACACAAGGAAGAGGGAAGCTGTGTCATTGCACTAAAGCAACAGTGAAAGATTTTGGGAACTACAATTACTGGCTTCCTTGTAATTGAATATTTCTACCAGCACCTCATTTATTAAAACAGTATATACAAAAGGGAAGTGTATAAAGTTCTAAACTGTTGTTTGACAGAGAGTTAACAGTGTGTAGGATCCACACCAAATGCTTGTGTAGGAAGACATGAGGAACTGTATCGAGGAGGTGGCAGGTGGATTCTGTGACCTTCGGACTGAGTCAGGCTAGCTGCTACCCCCTGTTTCCAGTTTTTATGCTAAGCTAGGCTAACTGATTGCTGGCTGCTCATATATACCTTAAGTATTTGTGCTTAAAGGTACAATATGTAAGAAATCTAAAGCAACTGGCCGTAAAATCCTCCTAATATGTCATAGAGACTCAAGAATAATGATCATATAAGATACTGAACTCACCAAAAACAACAGTACAGCCAAAATATTCGCTTTAAAAAAAATCTTTTGCGGACCGCAAATCATGTTTATGTTTTGAAAACATGTTTTGGCGCCACCCACTGGCGTCTACAAATCATTGCAGTCAGTTGAGTCTCAGCTGCCGAGCAACCACGGGTTGCCAGTTTCGACAGAGCTACGATTCATAAAAACCGAGGCAAAGCTGAGAGGAATGTGAAATCGGATGCAGGATTGGCTAGACAGGTAAGTTGACGGAGGATACGACAGCTCTGGCAACCTCTAGTCTGGAGGGGAGGGGGTGGAGGGGGAGGCATATACGACTCGCCGCAGTGTTTTGAATTTGAGTGTAGTACCGTTTTTGGCCACATTCTTACATATGGCGCCTTTAAGTTTGTGCTTGCATTCTGGGGAACAAATGCATCTGCTGTTGAGAACTTGCTGACATTTCATGCTGCTGCTTTACCTTAAAACTTTTCCAAACCACAGGAAGGCTTTTAGGCTGTTAATGAGGAGCAGCTGCAGGAAATGGAGCAGTATTTGTCATGGCGCTTATGCTGCGTTCACATGATAGATAGACGTGGGAAAGACTCCCACCAGCAATCTTTCATATCCTCAGACAACTAAAGGCGGTCGTGTGAGGGTTCAAAGAACTGTGCATTGATCAACACTATAGCCATTCAATCTGGGTTGAATTACTGTGAAGGAATTGATGTGCAGGTTTAATACTTGTCTTTAAGCACCTCACCACTTATATCTTTGCTTCAAGAAAAATACCCAGTCACAGTTCTAGCCCCGCCCTAAAGCATCCCCTGCTTTCTGGTCTGTTGGACTCTAAATGGACCATAATGTACTAAATGAACATCATGCTGGATTGAAGAAGACTTGAAACAAGAGATTGAGACCATAAACTCATGTTTACAATATTTACTAAGATAATACATCAAATGAGTAATTTTCTCATAGACTTCCATGCAATCAGACTTCCTTTTGCAAACATAGGAGTCGCCCTCTGATGGCCAGCAGAGAGAATGCAACTCTAGGCACTGCCGCCTCTGTGCAGCATACGTTACCACGGCGATCTACCCAAGTAAGAAAACCTCCGACACACATCAAGGGAAGTAAAAAGGCAATATAAAAAGCACATTTAAAAAGGGGTAATCTAGCGATTTGCACTGCCACAAAACTGAGACACACAAAATAGAAAGTGAGAGTGAGACATCCTGACTTGTAGTCCCTAGTATGGGTTGAGCTTGGGGATGCCTCGATCTGATTGGGATCTGACGGATATCAGGCCAAAACTCACTCAAATATCGGGTATTGTTGGGTATGACCTTTCACTTTGATGCTATGTTGATTACCCGTGTGCTTGTATAGACTGCAAAGATGAGGGAGCTTATAGCAACTGATATAAAAAAATGTTAACTTGGACAGTGGTTTTAGCTAAAGAAACACAGGAGGAATTCTGTAACTGTCCTCCAGCGTATAAATATGCAATTGCCATACTGAAATTCAACATCATATATTACATAACGTTTACATATCTCCATATTTACAGTCAGATTGCAACAGCAGATTCTCCAAATTGTCCCCATTGTCAAAAAAGGTGCATTATTCCAATATGTAAAGAAATGTGGATATAGAGCAACAGCTGCTCCCCGGTCCACTAGTATGGAAGTATATAGATGCTTTGAAGGTCCACACAGAAAGTGTTCACTTTATTTTAATGTTGGCGAGAAGATAAGGAGGAGATCGGTTGGTGATGAATTTCCTTTGCTTCAATTATGGTTATGTGATATCTGATATTGGATTGTGAAGAATTTTCGAGGGATTAATTGCAGTTTGGTATGAAGGCTGTTGGCGGAGGTGAGTCATTGTTTACCTCATTACAGTAGCATTTCTAATACTTTTCATTTTGTGGACTAATTATCCATTTGCCTTGAAGGGATGTCCCTCCCCCCTCCCCCCTCCTAGTCCAGATGCTTTCTGTGGTCCATGATTGGATGCTTAACAGTAATCGGACTCTATCATCTTTCAATAAACCTAAATGCCTTTCGAACTCCCTGCCCTCGATGCCTCTGAGCAGAGTTAATCATTTCCCTGAACTCCATCATGAGCCACCGAAGACATTACAACTGTGTAGTACTCTTCATGATGAGTAAACAGAACTTCATATGTAAAGGTGGTGTGGTCCTTTAAATGAAATCTAAATGATCTTTAAATGAAATCTAAATGATGTATTAATCCTCAGTCATGGCTGTGTTGTTGTGTGGTATAACTGCTGCCTACCAAGTTATCCAGGGTTCTCATGAGGGCTTCAAACTCGTGTTCCCCGATGCGGCTCTTGTGTAGGGGTCCAAAGGTGGAGCCAGCCCAGCCCACAGTGCCGACTACGTTGGGTTTGTGGATGGTCCGGTCCAGCAGGATCAAGTTATGTTCACCACCGGCACAGCACAAAGCAGATACCTGGCACAAAAACAAAGATTGATTTACAAACAAACAGATTTAGAATAAGCTGCAGCTTCTCTTCAGCTATTTTCTTTTCAGGGAAAAGTTACTGAGTTCAGACTATAGACTGTATCGCTTTATGTCATTGTGACCCCCAACACCATTGTTTGGTGGCTACAGTTTGGCATTTTGGCCGTTGCCATCTTAGAATTTTTGCAACCAGTGAATAGTGACCATATATAGACTGTGGAGGAGCGACGGGTGGATCTGATGAACACAAGCAGCAGAGAGGCACGCCCAGCAGCGATCTTATTCGAACTGGATCATCTGGCCTCTGGTATGAACTTCCAGCTAAGTGTTCAAGTCATCTTAGTAGCTAATTGCATTGATAGCGTGTTAGCAACACCATAGCAACGACCTGTCAATCAGCAGGTAGCCCCGCCCTAAAGCATCCCTGCTTTCTGGTCTGATGGACTCTAAATTAATGAACGTCATGCTGGATTGAAGACTTGAAACTAGAGATTGAGACCATAAACTCATCAGGCTTCTTTTTTAAACCAGAGGAGTCGCCCCCTGATCGGCAGCAGAGACATCATACGTTGTCTCCACACGCATTTTGAAATTAATTCCACACATCAACTGCCATAGATTTGAATGATCACTGACCTTACCGTCACCTATCCACTTCCCTACAGGCCACTGTTGGTCCTGCAGGATAACTGCAGCGTCACTTCGGCACGCGACACTCCTCTGGTGTATGACACCGCAGTGCAGAGTGGCTGGCTCCATTACAATGAAAGAATATCCTGAGAAGGGCATCTGCCCAGGAATGAGACTGGTGCATCTACATTATGTACACCGGCTCACTCTCCCACTCACACACACCCACACACATTCATGCAGGGGCAGCACTTTGTCTCCAGTGCATCAGCTGTTAGTCAGTATGTGGTGTGTGTGTGTGTTGTGTGTGTGTGTGTGTGTGTGTGTGTGCGTGTGTGTGTACTACCTGGATCTGGCAGGCAGCCTGGATGTGGAAGATGGTGTAGAAAGCCTCCTCCACAGACTCCCCCAGAGCCACGATGCCGTGATTCCTCAGCACCAGAACCTACACATCACGTGAACATTCACACAGCCATGAAAACCACCTTCATTGTTTCTATTTCACAGCTGGCTGCAGGATATTGAGAAGTGTCACTGTAGAAGGAGAAGGCCGACTCCCGAGTGTCCGAGCAGCTTCAATATTTAATCCGGTGTTAAGAGCAAACCACCTTATGTCGTTTCTTCATTCATTCTTAAAGCTCAATCGGGACCCCGTGTCTTTTCTCTCGTGGCCCGGCTCACCTTACAGGTTGGCCCCAGGCTCTTCTGCAGCTCCACTCTGTCCTCCTCCTCCTCCATGACTCCGTTGTAGTCATAATAAGCCACGTCGCCGACCAGCAGGGCCTCGTGGGACAGCGGCAGGAGGCCACACTTCATCGCTGAGACCTGGAAGACCACAAAAGCCCCATATTCACAGGGGTGACGTCACAAGCAAACCCATGCTGGACAATGACATGTTATCACACTCATATCCAACTCAGCGAGTATGTTGTATTCTATCTGAAGAGAATCCATTCTTCCAGGTGACCAGCGGATCAGCACAGAGATGTGAGCTAAAGCCAACCTCTCCTTTGGGCTCGAGGTCAGGCTGACTCACCGCAGCCGTGGCCGGCGTGTGGATGTGAAGCAGGCAGCGGACATCTGGCCGGGCTGAGTAGATGGCCGAGTGCAGGCTGAACTTCTCCGTGTCCACGTCCATGTTGGTGCAGCCCTTCTCCACCGTCTCACCCAGGATGTTCACCTTCACCTGGAAACCACAGACAGACATTTAAAACACGTGTGCATAAAAGTAGCTGAGAATAATTCACCATATTATAAACGTACTGGTATCGATTTAATTTAGTTTTTATTACATTTCATATCAGACATCTTTCGTGAACATCTTTTGAAATAATGAACAGTGAAATCATAATGTCTCCCTGCATAAATAAAGGATAAAGAAATGTAGTTTTGTGTGGTGGATTTTAAAAATCAGGCTCTATTTTTCACTTCTCTACTGGTGATGATGTTCACTATTATCCTGATAACGGAAATTCACCACAGTCAGAGTATTGTGATTGTCTTTCTTTATAGGATTTGAATGCCATCCGCGATATCGCCTCACCCCTAAAAGCAGCTTTTGTCTGACTGAATGAATTATTGATCAATCAATGGAATAAAAATAGCATCACATCAATAACATAACAGTGATACCTATGCTGCCAATGTCAAAGAGGTGTTTATTCAATTGAATCTTTTACCACGAGTGTTGGTGTTGAACTGAGCTGCATGATATTCAGAGGTGTTTCTAACATTCTGCCACTCTCCATGTGAACAGGGACAACAAACACCCCAAACACAAGCTGTCTGGTGCAACAAAACCTCTTACTATGACCTCATTTGTGTTGAATTGCATTAGACTGTACGGGTGTACCTAATAAATGACACGGACTGTGACTGTGACGACTCACCAGACTGGATCCGGTCACCTCACTGTAGGCCAGGCCGTCCATCAGCACCAAGAAGTGTTCCTGTTCTTTACTAACACGCAGCTGTCGGGAGGGAAGAGGAGCATTAAAGACATTAAAGCTACGCTAATCTAAGATGTTGTTCTCTTACATGTCTGCTGTAGTTCGATTTGCACTTCAAATCAATGGAAACATTGAGTTGATGAAGCTGATTTCATTATTAGATAAAAGAACAATTTTTCTCTATCATATTTGGAAACCTTACTGTGCCTTAAAGGAATACTTCACCCACAAAATGACCATTTGATTCCTTGAATTGTTTATTAAAGCATTGATCTTCTCACCTGTCAAGGCAAAGTTGGACAAAGTCGTGATGAATTGAAATAAATGGGGATCGTGTTTACAAAACATCCGCTTGCAAACTGTAACACAGCTAGTTTAATCGCTATAATCCAAGACTCCCTTATCCAAGGTAGCCACACCCTGAAGCATACTCTGCTTTATGCTCTATCTGACTCGAGACTTCAGACTTCTTTTTACAACCAGAGGAGTCACCCCCTGATGGCCAGCAGAGAGAATGCATGTTTAAGGCACTTTTCAGAACAAGACGATGCCGTCTGAGTGAGACACAAATGACAGTTTGTTTGTTAAAACGGATGTTTTTGTATAAAGTTTGTTAAACATGGAGCCCATTTACTTGAATTCATTCTACTTTTCTTAATATTTTGATTTGTTTGTTCAGAATTCAAGGTAACACAAGTTGAGTAAATTGAAATACAAATGATCATTTTGTAGGTGAATATTCTTTTAAGATGGCTGTCAACAAAACTGATCTCATAGTGAGCCCTGACCACCAGCAGCCAGTCTAACTCTAGTCTAAGCCAGATCCCTGAACCTCCCCCTGATGTGAGTTTAACGTCTGTTCAGTGTGTACATGCTCTGCCTCACAACAAAAGTCATGTGAACAGGTAGTAGGACTAACAGTGAGACAGGTGCGGCTGATGTTGCTCCAGCCATACAGGTCAAACAGGCGATGAACACTAGCCAGCTTGCAGCGCATCAACCTCTCCCCCTTCACCATGCTGCCAGGCTCCCAGCCCTGCAGGTCATTGATGGGCGTCACCATCATCATGTCTGTGGGAGGAAGACAGAGAGAATTCATTTAGAAATGCTACTTCAACAGCTGCCAGGAATAGCGAACAGACCCCATAATCTATACACTGCAGAACTACAGCAGTTCCTGATTAGTTTTCCATCCATCGTCTACCGCGTATCCTGTATTCAGGGTCACAGGGGGCTGGACCGATCCCAGCTGACACCCTGGGCTCACCCTAGACAGCTAACCAGTCTATGACAGGGCTGACATGTAGAGACAGACAGGTAACCAGTCTATGACAGGGCTGACATGTAGAGACAGACAGGTAACCAGTCTATCACAGGGAGACATGTAGAGACAGACAGGTAACCAGTCTATCACAGGGAGACATGTAGAGACAGACAGGTAACCAGTCTATCACAGGGCTGACATGTATAGACAGACAGGTAACCAGTCTATCACAGGGAGACATGTAGAGACAGACAGGTAACCAGTCTATCACAGGGCTGACATGTAGAGACAGACAGGTAACCAGTCTATCACAGAGAAACATGTAGAGACAGACAGGTAACCAATCTATCACAGGGCTGACATGTTGAGACAGACAGGTAACCAGTCTATCACAGGGAGACATGTAGAGACAGACAGGTAACCAGTCTATCACAGGGAGACATGTAGAGACAGACAGGTAACCAGTCTATCACAGGGCTGACATGTAGAGACAGACAGGTAACCAGTCTATCACAGGGCTGACATGTATAGACAGACAGGTAACCAGTCTATCACAGGGCTGACATGTAGAGACAGACAGGTAACCAGTCTATCACAGGGCTGACATGTAGAGACAGACAGGTAACCAGTCCATCACAGGGCTGACATGTAGAGACAGACAGGTAACCAGTCTATCACAGGGCTGACATGTAGAGACAGACAGGTAACCAGTCTATCACAGGGAGACATGTAGAGACAGACAGGTAACCAGTCTATCACAGGGAGACATGTAGAGACAGACAGGTAACCAGTCTATGACAGGGCTGACATGTAGAGACAGACAGGTAACCAGTCTATCACAGGGCTGACATGTAGAGACAGACAGGTAACCAGTCTATCACAGGGCTGACATGTAGAGACAGACAGGTAACCAGTCTATCACAGGGCTGACATGTAGAGACAGACAGGTAACCAGTCTATCACAGGGCTGACATGTAGAGACAGACAGGTAACCAGTCTATCACAGGGCTGACATGTAGAGACAGACAGGTAACCAGTCTATCACAGGGCTGACATGTAGAGACAGACAGGTCCATCCTGCATGTCTTTGGACTGTGGGAGGAAGCCGGAGAACCCGGAGAGAACCCACGCTGACACGGGGAGAACATGCAAACTCCACACAGAAGGAACGTGAACCGGGAATCGAACCCGGGACAGTGGTACCCACTACACCACTGTGCAGCCCCATGATTCATTTTCATGAATAAAAACCTTTTAAAAACATCTCCCAAATCACATCATACATACAAAGTTACAGATCAGTCGGAGGCTGGACTGTCAGCACAAAAAAGGCACACACACACACACACACACACACACACACACACACACACACACACACAAGGTTGGTACATTCATGTTATATAGCTTACGGTAAATATCTGTACAGTTGGTACACTTTATATTTTGGGTGAGAAAAAAATCCCAGCTGTCAAAATTGCACAAATGCTGTGAGGTGAAAAACAGTGTAGCACTTCAACTAAACTTGTTGCTGTGAATGAAACATAATACTAATGAAACACTCTGACCAAGCCATTTTGAGGCCTTGTGTTTTATGTCCGAGTATCCACAGTATGTAAGCTATTCATTTAGAAGTCTTGTGCACTTACTAGAAGGGGAGACGGGCAGGGCGGCCTGGGAGCCATGTGAGGCCATGAAATCAGCCAACTGTCTCAGGGCCCATAGGTTGGATGAGCTGCCACCCTTCTTCATCTGTTCCTGGATCAGCACATCCAGCTCCTCCCTGAATGACTACACACACAAACATAGATTATTGTCACACATGCAAACACACACCACGTTTGGTCTTTGGCGACTCCTGAACTGTCTCATTTTTGCACCAAGATAAACCATGACCACACTTCTCCATTAGAGAGCGAGAGTGAGTGCACATATTTAATTCCTCTTCAGTGTGATGCAGCCTCCCTCACTGTTGTCCTGCTACATGCAGAAGTACACACAGTCATGCACTGAGAATGGGCTCCGGTGCTGACTGCAGCCCGAGCTGTCAGGTGGCATCTGAGTACAGATTTGTCACAACGCGAGGAGATAACCACATCTAGAGGAGATGGAGGAAGGAAAAGGACAATAAATCACAGACAGACAGCCATCTCACCGGACTCTGAAGGAGGCTGGAGATGCGTTTCTTCTGTTGGGGTCCGGAGCTGGGTGTGGAGTGCTGAGGAGACACGAGGCCCTCGGGGACCCCATCACTGGGGCTGCGCTCCACCGGGGTGCCTCTGGGGGTGGGGGACTTGCTCATCTTCGACTGTTTTGTGGATGTCCTAACAACCAGGTATGGGTTGGAACAACTGCAAAGAAAGAGTGTCGATATTATAAATGCTGCACTCGTTAGAAGGCCCGACTCAAGAGTTAGAGATAAACTACGGCCGTGCTCATTTCAGTCAGATCGTTGGATTCTGGTGAGAAGCTGCGAACAAAGTTAGCGCCATAATTCAAGGTCAACTTTACAGCTAAGTATTATAATAATAATGGATTGGATTTGTATGGCCCTTTTCAAGATACTCAAAGCGCTCTGACAGGGTTCCATTCATTCACACACAGTCATACCGGTGGTGATAAAGCTGCCCTGGGGCAGACTGACGACCTCCGACCACCACCTCAAACATACAGCAGTCATACACATTCACACGTGGCAAGCTGGGTGAAGTGTCTTGCCCAAGGACACAATGACCATGCCACAGTGACAAGGGCGGGGATCAAACCGCCAACCCTCCGAACATTGGCCAACCCGCTCTACCAACTGAGCCACATCGTCCCAAGCAACATTAAAGCCACATTAGAGTCATCCGAGTAGTTAACTGCATTGGGAGCATGGTAGAGATGGGTGACGAGGCCGTGGTAACTAGCCTACATCATGCTAGCAATGTTGAGGTAGAGACCTGTCAATCAGCAGGTAAGCCCCGCCCTAAAGCATCCCCTGCTTTCTGGTCTGTTGGACTCTAAATGGACCATCATGTACTAAATGAACATCATGCTGGATTGAAGAAGACTTGAAACTAGAGATTGAGACCATAAACTTATGTTTACAATGTTTACTGAGATAATACATCAAGTGAGAAGTAGGACCATTTACTCATAGTCTTCTATACAACCAGACTACTTTTTGTGAGAGTCGCCCCCTGATGGCCAGCAGAGAGAATGCAGCTTTAAGGATCTTCAGCAATGGCTTTACTTTTCAGGACTGGAGGTTGCCACCTGGTTTAAATTCATCACTTCCATTTTCATACCAAATATGAAATGAACTAAATGCAGTACAATACAAAACAAACATATTATATATATATATATATATATATATATATATATATATATATATATATATATATATATATATATATATATATAATGGTTGTTTGTTACTACTATACTATATATTATACTAGCCATATGCTCCTAGAGCTGCAGCCATCATCCTGTTCATATGAAAGTCATTGCTGCCTTACAATAAGAAATAAGTAAATGTGAGAAATGCAGTGAGCTGAATATTGTTTAATCTCCCGAGTCGATGCTGCTTACAAGAGTGCACAGAAGCCTGAAAGGATCCAGTGGTGCACATGAGCCCAAGCTATGAAGAGATCTAACAAAGATGATCTTAAATAACAATTGTCAGTTCAATCAATATGCTCTCTTAGGTACAATTCAACCCCAAGCCAATCCTTCAGTATCTCACATTACCATGAAAAGAGCGTTTCCTGTTGTCAAGTTCAAAATAAAAACCTGACATATTAGAGTGCACATTAAGTCGGATATTTGTTTGTATTTTCAAAATGGCAGCATAAAAATGAAAGACCTACCCTCACATTAAGGATGCTGTATTCCTCAGGGCACTGGCCGGTGGAAGTGCAGAGTTACAGAAAATGCAGCGTTAGCGGAGCTCACATGCAGACGGCAGCGTCAGAAGCACTCACAGGAAGTTAGCTATGATACAGCTCGGTAATTGGAGAAATAGTCAAGAGTTACCGTAATATTCTTCAGAGAAGAGCTGGCCAGCCACTCCCCTATTCACACACACACACACACACACACACACACTGCTGCAGGGAGCAGATAAGGTCCAGATGCACCACACCCTCCTCTCCTGTGCTACATCTCACTGACCGACTCAAATGACTTTCTCATTTGAGAAGTTGCATTACCACCACATAAGCATCTGTGAATCCGTAATCACGTGCATGGCCGGCCCTCTCCCTTGCATCTCCAGCATCCGGGGCCGTTACAATTCAGCGTACAACATCACATCCGTGTGCATTTGTAAATCCCATCGCGTTGCACACGAGAAACTGACAGATGACTAAACCTTTAATGGACTTTCTGGATAATATGTGACAGCGGCTGAGCTCAAACGTACTTGAACATCAGCTAACGAGCAGCATCAGCCGTTCACTGAAGCACTAACTCAACTCACCAATCACACACTTCCATTACAAACGTTGGGCTGGTTTGGGTCCAACTATGAGGGAGGGGACGATACAGGACTTTATGGCAGATCATGTTAGGAGATGTGTTATGTATGTGATGTGCAATAAAAATATTGGTTTCTTGACCAAATGTGAGGTAACACATTTTGCCATTTTGAATGTTTTAAGCTATTTGAGTGATTATCAGAATCAGCTTCGCCGAGCAACACCTCGCCTCCGTCAGCCGTTTTGTTCCACTTCCTCTTTAACCTGCACAAGGCGCCCAAACAGAAGGGCTGCACATTTGTCTAACGTACTGTATATAGAATATCATTAGTATGTCATATATGTTTATATTTTATGATGCAGTTGTTGTAGTGTGGTATATTCATAGTTGTATCATGGTACTCCTATTATCAAGATAATAATTTAAAAATCGTCACATGCCTTCTATGGTACTTATTTTTCAGATAAATGGTGTTTCACTTTTTAATTGATGGTCAGTTTTTGGTTTTAAGATCGGATATTTATGAGTATTTTAAAATGATGATAAAAAAGCCTAAATTGGAGCTCTCTCACAATAGAGGGGGGTTCATAGTGTACCTCTGGGGGTGGAGGGGGCCCAGCTGCTGGACAGAAAGCCTCTCTCCAGGGAGGGGCCTCATGATTAAGGGGAGGCAGCGAGATCCGGCTCAGGGGGAACGACTTTGAATTACAATATTAGAGGGAATTTTCATTGAAAAAGAAATGATAGTGGTGAATTTCACTGGGGGACAGTTCCAGACAAAGATATATTCTTACCAGGACACCTCTGCAGCAACATTTCATTTCAAATTGCATTTTGACACACACTGCCCCTTTAACAAATATTGCACCTCCTACGATTTGAAAATAGCAGCCAGCCATATTTTGATTTCACTAAAATTAGATGAATTGTTTAGGCGCATCCTCACTTCCTCCTCCTCTTATCCTTAGTGGCACTGTGACGGCTGATCATGCTGCATCATCGCCTCACTTTTGTGTCATAAAACCTCAGGAAACGGCCGTATAGACAGACACACATGAACTAAATAAACATAATATACATTATACACATATATACATTCGATATATGTGTAGATGTGCTGCAGTTTCATTTTAAATTTAAAAAATGAGGTAGCATGATGATAAAGAACAATGTGCAGGTGATAGAAGAAGCAAATGAAAGCTATACAGCTGGGTGTTTTACTTTTCAGCTGCATTCTTGTCAAACAGCAAAAGAAGAATTTCCGTATAGATTTAATAATAAAAATTATTCTTTGGGTGTGTTCTGCTGCAATACTCCAAGATCTTTGGCCTGATCCATACCTGAGAAAGAGGTGAACCAAACCATTTGCGTTTGTGTATGTTGTACTTGCCTGTCCAGACTGCTGTGAGTTTTTAGGAGACATGTGTCTGAGCCTTGACATCCAGCAGCAGAGGCAGACTGGCTATAGACGGCCTAAGTAGCTCTGCATTGATTTTCCTCAGCTTCGCTTTCATTAGGTTTATGTCATAAAGGCCGGTCAGTGGATCCCCACCAGCTAAATAAAACCAGTTCCTAACAAAACAGAATCTCACAAAATGAGGTAATGGTGAGTAACTGTGATCATATCTTGTTTTCTTTCTAAACTCATGCAACTCATCATGTTTGCCCATTAACTTTATGGTAAAAACAACATGGGAATCTAAGCTTGTTAGGGAATGAACCCTGCTTTTTGCATACAGTGAGGGATAGTACGATGTAGGATTTAACCGTGGAACAATAAAAAAAAAAATGAGTTGATTGTGGTGAATTTCCATTATCCGGTTAATCGTAAATATCATGAATGACTTTAAAAAGCTGTCTAGCACGCTATCACAGTAGCGGAGTGAAAAATAGAGCCTGATTATAAAAAACATACAGATACATTTCAAAATGTAGTAGAAAAGATGCATGTCTGTGTAACAATACAGATCTGTTTCTTCACTAAATGTAAAGTGATTTCAGTACATTTAAGAGCCAAGAATTTTAAGCATATTTGATGATTATGATGATGGCAGGATGAGCGTAATAGAAATGATGATATCGTCCCATGCTTAGGTGAAAGGGAACCTTGCTTTATTCAACCCCTGAATAAACTGAGTTCATTCTAAACAGCTGACTGAGTGCTTTCCAGAAACACAAGATGAAATACATGAATGATGTAGAGCAGCGGTCACACTCATTTTAGGTCACAGGTCACTGTAGTCCAATTTCATCTCAAGAGGACCGGAGCAGCAAATATATAAATAACGACATATAAATAACCACACTTCCTGTCTTTAAGTTCAAAGAAATACAAGAAGCCTACATTTGGGAAATGTTTGCATGTTTCACACATCCCCTCATCATTACTCTTTTTTTTTAATCTGTCCCTCATCTCATGCTTCATTTTCAATAACTTGATATTAAGGTTTGACGAAATAAAACAACAAATTACCATGTTTGGTGTTGGACACATCATATGCAGATCATTGCAGAAAAGGCTTGATTGGTGTAAGACACTAAAGAGTTATTAAACATACACATTAGTAAGATTAAAGGTTAATAATAAACTAAATTCCACCAATGACTTCAACATCTTCAACATTCATGGGCTATTAAACCTGTACTCCACTGTATCACGTGGGGGGGGGGGGGGGGGGGGGAGGAAAAGCTTATTGATCAGGTAGTCACGTGAGCGCAGGGGCAGCTAATTGAGTATCTACAACGTGAAATCACAATACTGCTTTCGGGCTTTTTTTCCTCCGCCATCCCCCGCTCCTCCACCCGCGAGCGGCCCGCGCGCTGCATGGCTGCCTAGCAACACTCGCACGCGCTTTCAGCATCAGGACCAGGGTCCGCTAATGGCCACCCGCAAATCGCTGAGGCAAAGACGCGTACATTTAAATCACACTTCCAAACGAGCAGAAGAGAGCAACGTGCCCCAAAACACACACACACACACACACACACACACACACAGGCCGAGGTGCTAACTGCACGCGACCGTCGCTGCTGCACGCCCCCATTAAACAGAGCCGGGCTGAAGCCCCTTCACGGGCCTGTAGTCTCTCTACAAAAGAACACATCTGCACGGCGGCCTCCGCCTGAAGAGCGCGGTGAAGAAAGGGACGCGTGGCCGCGGTCGGGAGCGCATATGTACATCATGCTACACAAACAGACCCCGATCCAAAGGCAGAGTCTGGCCGACGACACGGTGACCATCAGGCGGTGCCGCGTCGGACGCACACACGGCTCATGCACGCGTCAGGGAGGACCTCGCAGGTTACTACGCCCAGCCACTGAACCACCATCGCCTCGTTCGACAGCAGCACGCAGACACGGCGGCAGGCAGCACACTCACCTCAGTGCATCCTAGGAGCGGAGATCCAGTGCGGGTGCGGCACACCCGTCCTCGGAACGAGCAGACTCTCTTAATCACAATCTGTCCGCCCACTGTTTGGGTTGCGACTATTACGGGGCCTCAGCTGGTCCCAAATCAATGGACCCTGATGTTTTTCATCGCTCGGTGCTCCTGGACCAGCCCACTGCCACGCCTGTCCACGGCGTTGACACCCAAGGGCACCCGCTCCTACAGCTCGGGGGGGGGGGGGGGGGGGGGGGGGGGGGGGGGGCAACCACCCTTTAGCAGTAGTGATTGTGTTTGTAAAGCTGACGTGCCGCCCTGGTGGAGATCTAATGCGTCTCCGAAAACGTTGTTTAGATGGTTAGGCCGCGTTCATGTCGGACAAAATATATCCCATCAAACAGGCGCCCCCTACCGTTCCAATAGAGAAGACATGAGGCCCACTGCAAAAAAGACAACCTGGATGCTTAGTCACAAAGTATGCTGTACTTCATTATACATTTGAGGTACTTTACTCTGCCACTGTTTACTCTACTACATTTCTAATTCCGTTCGACCGCCGTGGTTACAGTGCAGGTTTGACAGAACACTCAGTATCATCATCCTCCGCTATCATTCGACTATTGAACACCACAATATAGGTTTGCAGTTACTGCTACTGATCTTTATTATATAATACAAACAGTTCTGCATAGTGAGTCGGCTACTTGGAATTTTGACTCTTGAGGTAAAGTTGTCTGTGGTATACTGTGGTATTGCTACTTTAACCTAATTAAAAATAGTTTCTTCTTCGACCACTGTAAATAAAAAAAACAAACCATCTGGACACGTTCTAAATAAGATAATATATTAAAAACACCAGTCTATGGCTAATTACATTTATCTTGCATTTTGATGTATTGAGTTGAATTCCAATTGTGTTCCTTCAAAGGACAATTCATGAAAGCTGATACTATCCATGTAATATGTACTGTATATCAGTAGTCTTACTACCATGAGTGTTGAAATTAGATGAGAAGGCATCTTTTAGCCTTAAAAAACAAACCCTTTCAGTTTTATACATTTTATTTAAGGGCTGCAAAGGATACAGTTTGTAAAATTAAAATAAAAACATTCATATTTACTCAAACAAAATTGAAATTTCAAAAAATAACATTAAATATGAAATAAAATTGCATTTCTTTTGAGAATAATCCTTTCTTCAACAGGCCCCTAAAAATGAAGAAAAATGAACTCATTAAAAAAAAAGCATAATTCCATGAACACAATTTCTACATTCATTACTGTTACCCCCCTCCCCCATCATACTGCACCGATGTAGGGGTTTTGAATGCACCATGATGTCGCCTTAAAGATGGAGTGACGATTTTTCACTTGAGCCAAACTTTAGCCAATAGTAGCCATCCGGTCAGCATGGCTACTATTGGCTAAATGTTTCGATCCAATCCTCGCTCACTCTCCTGCTCCCGTCTCGTCCCGACTCACTTCCGCGTTTGAAACTACGAGCTGACAAGACGCTTGTTGCCCTGAGCCGTTCAGGTATGGAGCAGGGCTCTCACGTGATTTTGGCTGAGGCTGCAGCGTCAGCAGGGCGTCCTGCCTGAGTTCATAGCGTTGGGAATGTTCCAATTCATTGTCTATGTAAGAAGCCGTGTAATGCCGGCGCGACGAGTTTCGAGAGACGGCGCCGCCCGCAAGCTCTTGAAAATCTTTCAAACTGAGCGTTGTCGATCTAAAATAAAGACAGATTCAACCACTGCATAGCTTATTTCTCACCTAAAAATGTTTTCAGAAACACATTTTGCTAAACTATTTTCGTAAAATAAGAGGGAGGTGGGAGGCTGCGAGAGAGAACGATAGAGCTCGGAGGAGCACAGAGGGGAAGGGTGTGTGTGGTTGTGGGGGAGGGGGGGTTCAAACCTTTCAAGTCGTAGACTACAGCTTTAAGTTACAGTACAACACTCCAACAGTGATACTGAGTGGTAAACATTGGAAACATTCAACCAGAAGAGGGCACTGAAGCACTGCATTTTAAATCAGTGGTGTCAAATATATTTTCCACACTGCTCCAGTCTTGTTAATACAGAGCATGAAAAATACAAAAGCTTCTATATACAAATTACTAGTCAAACCTGATTTCAACTTGAGCTGAACTTGATCAGCCAGAATAACTGAACCCATCTGTGTCAGCAGCAAAACATCAGTGTAGTGGAACCATCAGGAAGAAACAACGAAAAAATAATATCGTACGAACATTTGCTCTGATTGTAAAACTAAATTAAGCGGTCCACTGAAAGGATGCCACATCAAGCAATGGGCCTTTTTCACAGCTCAGACATTTTGACTTGTCATAATGTTACTAAAAACACCAACGATGGCTTTGTTCTATCAAGGCTGTTTCTGAAATCACTCAGTTCTAGTGCTGTCTGAATGCTGAGTGAGAATTATTATACCCTGTACAGTGGACTCAAAGTGTCCCAGAATTCATCTTGAAAAGTTGTGTACAACCAATGGTCACTAAGTGAGCATTATATCCCATCATGCATTGCACTGAAGGAAAGATGACAGACAGACGAGAGTAAAGAGCAGAGTGAAGGAGACAAATCCATGAGTTTTTGACAAAATAGGCTTTCATTCTTACCGTTTACAATAAAATCCCTGGACATACATTACGTTCACAAAGGATTCAGACCCTTTCACTGTTTTCACATTCTGTTATGTTGCAAATTGTAAATATTCACGTTTCTACTCATCAATCTACACTCAATAGACCATAATGACAAAGCGGAAACAGAATTAGTTTGAACAATTATTTAAAAGGAAAAACTGAAATCTCACACTGACAGTATTCAGACCCTTTGATATGACACTCGAAAAGAAGCTCAGGTTCCTTCCATTTCTTTTGATCTTGATGTTTTTCCACCTTGATTGGAGTCCACCTGTGCCAAATTTAATTACTTGCTTAATTTGGAAAGGCACACACCATGAGGTCTCACAGCTGATGAGGTGGAAGGGACTACCTGCAAAGCTCAGGATTGTCGTGTCCAAGATTTGGTGAAGTGAAGGTCGTCAAGCAGCCATAATTCTCAAATGGCAGATGTTTGGAACAAGCAGGACTCTTCCTAGAGTTAGCCGCACGGCCAAACTGAGCAATCGGGGAGAAGGACCTTGGTAAGTGAGGTGACAAAGAACCCGATGGTCACTCTGGCTGAGCTCCAGAGATCCTGTGTGGAGATGAGACAAACTTCTAGAAGGACAACCATCACTGCAACACAGATCTGGGCTTTATGACAAAGTGGCCAGAAGGAAGCCTCACCTCAGCAACAGAAACATGAAAGCCTGCCTCTTGTTTACAAAAAAGCACCTAAAAGGTGCCATGACAACGCAGAAGTGGTTTAGGAATGACTCTGTGAATGTCCTTCAGTGGCCCAGCCAGTCTTGACTTGAACCCAATCCAACATCTATGAAGAGACCTGAAATTGTTCCTACCGGGTCCCCATCCAACCTGACAGAGCTGAGGATCAGCAGAATAATATGACAAAAAATGGCCAAAATCCATGGGTGCAAAGTTTGTCGGGTCATAGCCAAGAAGACACGAAGTTGTAATCTCTGCCAGAGGGGCTTCAATTAAGTGATGAGGAAAGGGTCCCTCATACTTATGTTAATGTGATATTTCAGTTTCTTTTTCAATAAATTGCAAACATTTAGAACATTCTGTTTTTCCCACTTTGTCATTATGGTGTATTGTGAGCCAGCATGCACAACACCAGGACATCTTTCATTTCATTATTCACACCTGGGCTTTCCCTACTGCAACATAAAAACACACTTGTGTAAGTAAGGTCAGTGCTTGTTTTGTACCAATTGTCAATTAAAAATACCACAAAAATGTCAACCATCTTTCAGAACACATGGGGGCCCGCATTTGTACACTACTGTACTATAAGATCATGTTTACTATAAGAAACACCTATTAATAATAATAATAATAACTACAAGAAACAATATTCACATCATTATGAGCCCGTATATAACCTGCCTGATATTGTAGTCTGTAGAAAATTATGTTGATAAGATCTGATCTTTGATATTCATGTATTAAACATATCCAACCTGGCAGGTGTCATATAGTGGTCCAAGCTCTAGGGTTGAGACATCTGTTGAATGAAGAAGAGATAAAGAGAGAGAACATCTGAGTTCTTACCATGTTCACATATTTTCTTCATGGAATGAAGAGCATGGAACAAGCCTAGACTTGCCATCAAAACAACATTTTCACCAACCGAAGGATGATTAAGACAAACCCTGATGCTAAAGGTTACACTTTTTACTTTAGAAAGATTTACACAGTTATGACAGGCCAATCGAACAATGAAAGAGTGGTCTCGTCTTGATCTAAACCTCTTCACACTGATGAAACCAATCAGATGATTGTGAGGATGCTTTGATTGAATTTGATAACGGGGATACACTGAATACAATCAAATGCTTTGTGTTGATTGCCAGCTGTAGTTGTAGCGATTCCTGTGAGATCTTTTCAGGAAGTGACTGATTGCCGATTGTTTGAAGGGTCTGTCAAAAGGTTACGTCATTAGTCTTCAACTGTACAACCACAACTTCTAATTGTATGGGACGACGTGGCATTCGCCGTGTTCTTCAAACTCAGAGTCATTTACGGCCCATCTCAGGATGGGGTCTCTTTCCCTTCCACCTCCATTCCTCAGCCCCACAGAGGGATTACAATACAATAGTGTATTTCCCTACACCAGTGTGGTTCCACAGCAATTATCTTGATGATATGAATAAAAACAGCTGTATACCATGAGACATTTGGACTTTACTCTGGGTATAAAATAAATGTGTCAAAAACGGAAGCACTCTATGAATAATTTGTTTTCACCTCAATTGAAAACCTCATTTTTATTCAGATGGCCTAGGGAGGGCATTAGGTATTTGGGAATAAATATACCTCCTGATTTAAATGAATTAAAGTTATATCATGTCAATTATGTAAAACTAGTAGAACAAATTAAGAAAGACCTAAACAGCTGGGCTACACTCCCACTTACATTAATAGGCAGAGTGGAGACTATCAGAATGAACTTACTTCCACGAGTTCTCTTTCTTCTCCAGACATTACCAGTTGCTCCTCCTAAATCTATGTTTATTCTTATTGACCGCCTCATCTCACGATTTGTATAGCGGCACAATTAAGAGCAATGACAGTATGGTTATCAGATGATATGAATACAAGATGGCTCAATATGGAAAAGAACTGTAGTATTAATATACCTTTATCAGTGATTTTAAAAGGATACCACCAATTAGAGATTTTCTAGGAGAATGGTCAAGGATCACATATGGGGCCTGGAGAGAGGTACAACAAATGTTTAAGTTGCAAATAGACCTTTCTATTCTGAGCTCAATAAGTTATATTAAAGATTTTTTGCCTTTAAAATTGGATATAGGGTTTAAAAATTGGACACACATTAATCTAAATTTTGTGCACCAATTGTTCAGAAATAATAACTTAAAATCATTTGAGCAATTAAGAGCTGAATTTAGCCTGTCAAAAACAGACCTTTATAGATACCTACAGTTAAGAAGCTTTATATCTGATCATCCAAATAGGAACAGATTAAAAGAGCCCTCGCCCTTAGAACAATACTTATCGAAGATCCAAGAAGGAACCCACATACAAAAGCCGATAACTAATTTATATAGAAACCTGACACTAATGACAAAGGATAATACCTGTTATGTGAAAAAAAAGTGGGATACAAAGCTGCAACAGGAAATTAGTGAGGAAGGCTGGATAGAGATTTGCACTCTGATACATAAAGTTATTAATGCTAATTCGTGGAGAGAGTTTCAATGGAAGATAGTAAATAGATTTTTTTAACACCTGAAACTATGGCAAAGATTAATTCAAATCAGACAAGCATGTGTTGGAGGGGTTGTGGTGAAAACATAGCAACTAATTTACATATATTTTGGCAATGTCCATTGTTAGACAACTTTTGGAAATACATTTTTGTGACTGTGAACAAAGCACTAGAAGTTGATCTGGTAAGAAACCCTCTGATAGCTATTCTTGGGATGACACCAGATATCACTTTCAAGAGGAAAAGGATATATATCCTACAAATATCACTAATAGCAGCAAAGAAAGCAACTACATTAAGATGGCTTAAGCAGGATCCCCCCACCAACGCTGAATGGGTAGCAATCATAAGAAATATTTACACAATGGAAAAAATCACATATATGTTACGATGACAGAAGGTAGCGTTTATAGAAAGATGGTTACCATTAATGGAGGTGGTGGGGGAACAAATGGATTGATAATTCAAAGAGTTCTTATTTATTCTATTTTTCTAGAGATAGGAGCTGGACCATAAAGGATACCCAGAGGTGCATGAAGATATGTATGTGCTGATATAGTTTAATTGATTGAAGTGTATTTAGGCAAAGAGAATTTATAACCCATGATTGTTTTATTATTTTACTTTTGATATGTAGATATTTTTTTGCGTTTGTTTGTTGTTGTTTCTTTTATTTGTTTATTTGGCGTTTTTGATGTTTCAAAATTTGTATTTATTTATTTTTTGGTGTAAACAAACTTATGCTGATTGTCTACTCAGACCACTTGTAAAATTAACTGTCCTACAGGGTGTTGAAATACTATGGATGTATAAGTGGATGGGAGGAAATAATAAAAGAGTATTAAATCAAAAACAAACACAAAGACATGGGGAAAAATCTATTTTGGTCATGTCTTTAGCTCTGGAAATACACTGAAATCGGAAGTTAAATCATCAATCTATAAAAACAAGTGTCACATCAAATTACATGTTGTCAACTGAGTCATTCACAAATTAACCCTCATGGATTCCTGTGAGTCCTAAATGCTGTTTTAGAAAATGAGAGTAAACATGAGAGAATTTATGACATCCATCATCACATCTGTACACGGCATGTGTCGGCCAGCTGACCTCCGCCTGCTGTATACCATAGTTTAGTATCCTTTTTTTAGAAAGAGCAGTCTCACACGCTATGTTTGGTGAAAACCAAAAACACCACCCATCAACAAAACACCACCATTCCGACTGTGAAGCATGGTGATGACAGCATAACGTTGTGGGGAGGTTTCTCATCCCAATGGACTGGAGAACTTGTCAAGATTGAAGGGAGGATGGATGGGCCAAATACAGGGATATTGTGGAGAAGAACCTGACAAAGTTTACAAAAGAAACTGAAAATACGTCAGAAATTCATATTCCATCAGGAAAATAAAAAAATCTACCAAAATAAATCAAAATAATATTCTCCCACAAGATTCTTTGCAGAGATCTTTAGATTTTCTTGTGAACGGGAGTTTTCTGAAAAAGGACGTTTCTTTGTTGAAAAAGCCGCTTATATTTACTGTGTAATATGTGAAATATGATTAAAATCATATGCCTTAGTCTATGTATTTGTCCAATATTCTTATGCTTAATTTTGAGCTGAAGCCACTTTCTTTTTGTGCCTGGGGGGATAACACCAATAGGAAAATGATTATTCGTTCATTGCGCTACTTCGTGAACTACAGGAGTTGAACCCGCTGCCTGCACCATAGGCAGCGTTGCTAACCATTACACCACAGTGTTGCTCTCCATGGCTGAAAATAATGAGTTATCACCTTTAGATCAATTGATGTTTCATTTGATTGATTCGCAGCAGGTCAAGCTGGCTAGAGTGTGAATAAAGAGAGGGAGTAGATAATCCGTCAGAACAAAGCAGTGAATCAGAAAAATAAAACGTTATTTTCGGATTGTTTCATGGCAATTGTAATGCACAAATAAATACACCCACACCTCCACCAAACGTCACAGGAAAGTGCTGGATTGCCGCATTTTGAATGAATGCAGTCGGAGCAAACACTTCATCCCATCGGCTGTGTGTGCCGCTCTCAGTCAGACACACTGATAGCTGCACTCAGCAGAGGAGAGAGCTAGCAGCAGGGGAAACACTGTATGGGGCAGAAGCACATCAAAAACAGACAGCGATGTAACAACCCATTCTCATCCCAAAAAAGGGGCTTTGTGCCTCGGTATCAGCTGCTGTGCTGAGGTGTGGGACAAAGCAATCTATTATCGAGATAATCGTGAATATCATCACAAGTGATTTGAAAAAGCTGTCAAGCTTGTTATTATTGTAGAGATCTTTTATCATTTATGGAAGGAGACCTCAAAATGTAACCATATATTTGTGTGTATATTTTTAAAGATGCTCACATAAAAAAAGATGTGCTTCTTATCTGTGACGCATTAAAAAAATGTTTAACAAAATGTAAAATTGCAAACCATGACATGAAATTTTGAAATTGGAGTCCTTGTCCATATTGGCTTTAAAATTGTCCAAATTTGAACATCTACAGTTTCATGTCCAAATGAGTAAATTCACAAGAGAAAAAAGTCAGTGTTGGATTATTTTTGTACAGTTTGTTTTTTTTTAGGAAAATTTAGGCTTATTACATTAGAATGGATTGTATCCATCTGTTCTCTCTGAAATAAGGCGCTGCATACAAAAAGTACACTCGCATTTTAGGTGTGAAATCAAAGCCTCCGACTACTGCAAGCATACTTTTATCAATACAAAGCTAACATTATACATAAACAAACGAAACCACAGTTGCATGACTGCACTTGACCACCACAAAGCATAGACAAAGTGCATGTAGTCATGGGGACATTTTCCTTTGGACTGTCCATGTTCTTAATTGCTGCACTACAACATCACCCTGGCCAGTGTTGGAGTTGTAGTTGACAAACACTGAGCATAAAATTAGGCAGCATATTAGAAAAGAGAAAGGACTTACTAAAGTCTGATCAGGAGCTACTTGGATGATGAACTGGTATGTGGGCATCACACAATGTTGCAACACCAGTCTGGCCATATCTCCGTCTTCTGTTACCGGTTCAGGGGACATGATGAATCCATCTTCCATACGCTCTTCTGACATGTTCAGAAACTGTCAGGAAAAGTGCAAATATATCAAAATATTGCTCTCTAATTGTAACAGTGACGATAAAATGTGGGAATGAAACGAAGGATCATCCATGAATAAAATCATAACTAATTCAAAATCAAAGAGTAGGCTACTTAACAGTAGGGGATGTAATTATCTGATTTGCCCAGGCTGTTGTATTATTTGCCTTCACACACTATGTCATTTTATCCACATGGCTGATCATAATTTATTCTATCTAGAATTTGCATGATTATTTTGTGAAAGCACCAATAGTCAACACTACATTATTGTCGCAATAACGAGATTGAGGGATTTGGTAAAAAATTTGATATTAATCATATCGTGCCGTTCTAATTCTAGTTTATATAAACTAAAATGTATCAAAACAAAATTCATAACTGCAGCTAGCGCTGGGCGATTTTTTCAATTTAATTGATTAATTTGCATTTTTACTTTCCTACGGTTTCTGAAATGGCTGAATCACGATTTAAAAACAGATATGTTTTGCTTTAAGGCAAGCAAAAGCCAGCCACATACGATCACATCCACCGCACCCCAACAGACGGACCATAAAAATGTCCACATACTCAACGTCCTTTTATTAATTAATAAGAAAACTTCCAAAAGTTTGTGATCTCCGTTTACTGCTCCTTGGCGTTATCCTTATATCTCCTCTCTCTTCCCTCTGGCGTCTTCCCGCCCCTCCTCCTTAAGCCCCGCCCTTCCCGGTTACCCGTGGCCAATCACAACAGGCGACACTGACAGATACATGCAGTGAATCAAATTACACTAACAAGAATAAAGGCACAGTCTCTATTTTTCTACCTTTACCTTGAATTATGAATCAACCTTACTGTTACAAACATTTACAATAATTTACTCATTTATGATTATTTGACTTAATATCTGAGTTTTGAACCATTTTTACTATTTATTAAACAAATTACTTTATTTATTACTGCACTTATTTAGGAACTAATGTATTTGAATTCCTGCTTTCTACAACCGGTCTACATATTTATTTATTTATTGTATTTAATTTTACAAGTTTTTCAAATTGATTTAAAAAAATCTTTGCAACTGATTTGTTCACATAGGCCTAGACTACTGCTGGTAATCTCATTTCTTTTTATTGCGTTAAAGAAATTATGTATTTACATTTTGCCTTGGTCTTTTCAGTTTGTTTAGGGGAAAACAGAAAAAAACAAGGATTAAATCGAAAATTGTCAATTGTCCAAAAAAAAACAAGATTTTATTTTTAGGCCAAATCGCCTAGCCCTGCCTGCAGCATGAAAAATCAAACACTCACATCATCCACCCTCCATAGGTCATTGTCCAAGATGTCAGCCTGACCATAAGTGATTGCATTCTTTAGGAAATCAGTCCCAGTGCCATCATCCTAAGAAACAGATAACAACAGTAATCAAAATGTCAAAATAAGTGGCAGTGACGTCCAAGGAAAACAAAGGAGGACACTTGTCAGTTGAGTCTTTATGAATGCAGTATTTACGCTGTCCGCGTCCTGCAAAACTGCAACAAGCAATCGAATGTATTCCGACGCAGCTTTGAGTGTATCCACTTTACTGGGTTTCCGGTCAGGTCGCATTAGTGGCACCATGCGTTTCAAGCGGGAAAACATGGTGTTCAAGTTCCTGATCTGTACAGAAAAGATAATTAAACTTCACATCATGTGCCACATGGAACCAATATACAAGGTAAGACATGATGAATAAGAACAAGTATACAGAGTTTCTCATGCTTAAAGCTGTGGCATTTGACATTTGCTTCCTATGGTATCCGTCTTCTAGTAAATCAACAGGGCTCCATACAACCACTGTTGCAGCAACAAAAGCCTGCCAGCTGCATTTAAAAGCCCTTGAAGGATGATTTTACACCAACAAGGAGTTTGTCTTGTGACTAAGGTGCATACATTGAGGACAGTAACAATAAACAAACAGTCACTATACTACAGAACTATGCAAAATAATATGAGCTGGAGAGTAATGTTAAAACCAGCTTATGTATTACTGCAGTGGAACCACTAGTTTGTATAATGGTTGGTATTTGAAGTATACAGATTGTAATCAGATTTAGGGTTAAAGCGTTTACAGCTTAGCTTTACAGCTAGCTAGGGGACAGCTAAGCTAACATTAAAGTCGTCTTGCCATGTTAGCTAAAGTAAACGACTTTGAAACGAGGGAACTGGGCAGCTGTTGCTGTCAAACATATTACCAAATTATCAAACCTTTATTCACATGGACACTCACTCTCAGTCGTTCCTTGGCGTTGACCAGTTCCCTTTTTTTCACAGTTTCAATGAATTCCTCGGCGACGAAGTATCCGCCGTCCCTTCCCCGTTTGAACTTTTCGATGTTGCTGTATGCGGGCAGCGCAGACTCGCCCGTTATACGCTTCAAAATGTCGCTCATCAATTCCTCCTCCGGGACCTTCATTTTAACGAGCAACATATGTTCGACTTGACAACCTGTTGCTTCTGTAATTCTGTTCTGTACTAAGCCATGTTCTCAGGTGAACAGCGCCGAGGCTGGAGAGGAGACGCTGGATCACACCTGTGCTTCGTGACTAATTAGTCCCCAGCGGATGTGATGAGCAGCTTCAAGCAGAACCTCACAGCAGAAACGTTCACAAATGAACCGATTCACAACTGAAAGTGAAACTTCATAGCGGCGAGAAAAAGTTACAGGTATAATATGACTCCTTCATAAATGTTTGCACATACACAAACATACACTACCTCTTAAATTGTAAAACACATAATTTTGAAAAATGAAAACGGAAAACACGAATTTGAGGGGGGGGGGGGGGGGGATTTCATAGGGCCCTAACTAAATGGTGTGATGACAAATAAGTAAGCAGATATGCTTAGCTCTGTGGACAGGCAGGTTACTAAACTGTAAAAAGGCTGATATGCAAAACCAACCATGCTAACAAACCATAGACTGTATAAAATAAGTAATCATCGCAATGTCACCAATTGGTTTTAGCAATAGATGGATCTGATGAACACAAGTGGAGCAGCACCCTTACTGGATCTGGATCCATCTGGCTTCTGGTGAGAAGCTGCTGACAATGTTATCTTCATAATTCAAGGTCAACTTTACAGCTAAGTGGTAAGTCATTTTAGCAGATTTAGTTGATTTTTTTAGAACTGGAAATGGCTTTTACCTTAGGGCTTAGGCTGGCTGTTATCCAGGAATATCCAGGTCTGAAAAGTGAATGCAAAGCAGAAATGCCTTTAACTTGCATTCTTTGTAAAAGCCAGTAGGGGGCACCGCCTCTGCTTGCAAAAAGAAGATTCCATTGAAGTCTATGAGAAAATTACCCTACTACTCATTTGATTTTTTTTTTTTATCTCAGCAAGCATGGTAAACATGATTTTATTTGCTGGTTTCAAGTCTTTACAGCACTACATCAAGAAGGTGATTTAGTAAATGGTCCACTAAGAATAAACTCAACATCTCCATTAATAGGACATTTATGAAAGGTTTATAACACACTTACACTTTATTTATTGTAATACCTCAACCTTTAAAGCTAACCTTTTATGTAACTTTGTACATCTTTTTCAATCTTCGTATTACTGCTCACTCATAAAACTTTGATGAATCATTCTATTTTTGTTTCTTTATCGTTTTAGCCTTTTTATTTTTCATCCTATTTTCAAGTGTTGATATCTAAAAGAGGAGGTATTTTCATATTTTTTTACCACCTTTATATGTCTATGTACAAATAAATAAACATAAACACAAGAACAAATGGATGATAAAGCAGGGTAAGCTTCAAGGCGTGGGCTACGTCCCAACTGGTTTCTCAAACTGGTTTCCCTAAAACAACATTATGCCGTTAGCTCGTAGGAGCTATGATCTGTATCTGGATTTGTCACACCCTAAATCATCCCCTGCTTTCTGGTCTGTTTGACTCTAAATCATTTATGAACCTCGTGCTGGATTGAAGAAGACTTGAAACTAGACAATGTTTCATCAAGTGTGGATTAGGGCCATTTTCTTATAGACTTCCATGCAATCAGACTTCTTTTTGCAATGAAAACATCCACTTGCACTCAAGGATGAACTGATTAGAATTTTGTGAACAAAGGTCACTGTGACCTCTCAAAACAATTGTTTGTCCATGACTCAATAATTCATGCATGGCAATTTCATACAAATGTAAAATAATGAAATGACATTTTGGACAGACATGGATTTAAACTGCAAGGAAACCAGTTGGCGGAGACATAAAGCCGTGATTTTAATTGGCCACGAATCCCAAGTTCGAGCAACGTGATCTGGGCTGTGTATGGATATGTTCAACCTTCAAGCATGGCACGTTGAAACAAAAGAGTGAGGTTTCAACATGCCTTCTTTGCCCAGGTCGAAGAAATGATGTGCAGCCACAATACACTTTTAACCAACATATTATTATTAAATTTAGTGTGTGTGTGTGTGTGTGTGTGTGTGTGTGTGTGTGTGTGTGTGTGTCCAGCTGAGTCTGGCAGAGTTCACCTTAAACAACTAAATATAAACACAGATGCATTGTATTTGAAAATGGAGACTTTATTTTTCTAGTGTGTTTCATTACCTTATTTAGAAGATTATCACAATACCTGACCACAAAGTGAGGCATTTCTCTCAAACACTATTTACAGTGTTTGATCAATCTGATTAATATGTATTTAATACCCGCATCAGAAACCTGAATTTTCTGGATTTCTTGAAGTAGAAGGTATGTGGCAATTAGTTTTGTCATGAGCAGATCAAGGTCCTTGGAATAGCCTGAAATTGCTGGTGCCAAAACCATGCAGAAGGCAGCTATTCCTCATCGCATCAGCCAACAACATCTCACTTTGCTTTTTGCTTCAAGTGTAAAATTAGTTTGAAATTAGACACATTTAGGTGGTGATAGATTATTGTGTGGAAAATGTCATCCATCTCAAATATTTACCGTAAAATAAAGCAACTTTTTTTGTGGCATCTTTTTCTGTCAAGGTTGTTGTTGGCAAATTAACTACACTAATTGATAATGGCAGCTCACACCATAATAAGAGCACATGTGAGGTATTTCAAGAGAAGAACATGAAGGTGAAGATGCCCTGTCTGTGGTACATCCTCCCATTTCATCTATGCATTTCAATCTGATACCCCCTGGTCCCATACCAGCTATTTCTTCTTTTAGGCTACTGCCACCCCCTATGACCAATCATAACTTTAAAGCTCATGCTATAAATAATTATTCATTTGACACCTGGTTTGCTGCTAATGTCACCATGACTGATGTCATACTTGTCATACTTTCAGGAGCACACAAAGGTGACCTGCACAGACCCTAACAGACTGTATTAATGTTGAATTTCTTCTTGCTTTTAGTAACAACTTTCCCCACATTTGTGTAATATAATCAAGGGGATTGTGAGGTCTGTCAGGCACTAAGACTGAGCTGTAGTATACAGCACAGAAACAGATACATATACAGAGAACTCTGCATATTGTACTGTCTTTGGAAAATACTGTCTGTTCTGTGGGAATAATTCCAATCTCAAAGTTTATAATGAACCCATGACCCCAAGCAACAACCTTACTGGATCCGGATCCATCTGGCTTCTTTTGTGAAGCTATTGACAAAGTTTGAGTCATAATTCAAGGTCAACTTTACAGCTATGTGTTGAAGTCCTCTTAGAAGCTAACTGCATTTGTAGCGTGGTAGCGACGGCCATGACCAATAGCCTCCCCTGCTTTCTGGTCTGTTGGACTCTAAATGGACCATAATGTACTAAATGAACATCATGCTGGATTGAATAAGACTTGAAACTAGAGATTGAGACCATAAACTCATGTTTTCAATGTTTACTGAGATAATAAATCAAGAGAGAAGTAGGACCATTTTCTCAAAGAATTCATGCAATCAGACTTCTTTTGCCCCCTGATAGCCAGTAGAGAGAATGCAAGTTTAAGGCACTGCTCTTTGGTAAGCACACCAGCGCCAGGGATCTTCAGAACGGGTCAGCAGGGTCAGTCTGGCAGGGACACCCGTTATCTCATACTGTGTTCGGTCGTAGGTTTGTTTTTTGCTGAAGCCTCTTGCTTCTTTCAAAAAGGCTATTTGTGTTCATTTACATTATTTTTGTTTGTTTGTTTGTTTTTGTCTTTTGACTTGGTCTGACTACAGGTCTCCTCAGACCCTAATAGGTGGGGGCTGACCCATAGTGGGCTTGATCCATGTTTATGGGGATTGGCATTTCCTTAAATAAGAGGGCATGAGAGGGAGGGATGAAATGACCACACACACACACACACACACACACACACACACACACACACACACACACATGACTGTAAATAAAAACTTTAATGATACATTATGAAGAAAACCCAGCGTTATTAAAGGCTTCAAAGAGGTAAGGTAGTTCTCTTATATTGTACATCCACGGACAGACAGTAGACAGTTTTTTTTTTTTTTTTCGTTTGATCGGCACTGAATCTTTTACTAGACAGTATTTTAGCAGGAAAGAAAGAGATCACGTCGCAACTTCTCTGCAGCCAATCAGTGCCCTCAATTCGGGATGACGTCAATGAAGTACTACTAACTTCAGGAAGCTGGACGTTTCCAACGAGTGCGCGTTTTTAACTGTCTTTACAGTTTAAGTCCCGAGTTTTAAACAAGAAACGGAGCGACGATTAACTGAATATTGTCTTTGTATGTATTATTGAAAGAAGCTGTCTCGCTAGATCAACTTTAAGCCAGTCTAAAGCAGGAGGAAGATCAAGACTTTAAGTCGCCACACATATCTATAAGATGTCAGCCTCCGGTCTGCTGGCTAACTACTGTACCGAACTCCACGATGACCAAGCGCTTAAAGTGAGTACTGTTGCTAAAACACTCTTCTGGGTTTGCTCCGGGGACATTTGCTCTATCACGAGGTGACATTTGAACGGCTGCTGAGTGAAAGTAGAAACGGGTCCAGCTGGTAGTCCGACTTCCACTCCCAGTATGAAGGCTGTTATGTCTCCCCGTCGCTTCTTTCCTATCTACCAGTTAATGCCCGAACAAAGCGACCATAGTTCGCTTCACCTGTTGGCTCATACATGATTTGCAACGCAACGACGTACATTCAACTAGAAATGGTTCGTTGCATTATGTTCTACATTCAGATGGTGTTAAGCGCATTCAGTGCACGTGTGTATCTGCTGCATTTAAATCTAAAAATCTAAATCCTGACTAAATCAACTTTAGTCAGGACATTTTACAGAATACAAGTTGAAATGTCAGAGTAGGAAATGCATATGCTACATGTAAATAATAGAGCCCGACTGATATGGGATTTTTGTGGCTGATTCTGATATTGTGGAGATCACTATATTTCTTCTTATTTCAATCTTGCCCGTGTTTTTATCATTCGTAAAGGTATTTTCTCACTGGCCAAACTATGAAACGACACAATTTCTGAATCATTCTAGTAGCAATAAACATGTTGGATTCCAAAAATGAGTGTTTTATATCTGGGCATATGGGCCAGTGTATCCGGCAACACTGACATCTGCAATAGATATCAGACGATTAAATTGACTGACTGATTAATCAGTCGGCCTCCAATCAAAGTAGTTAATTATGATTGCTGATAGCAGTCTTGTGATCTAAAACATACCATCTTTACAGCCTTTCCTATTGGATCTTTTGGAATAATGGTTGAATGGTAGTCATTGATACCATTTGTCCTGCTCTTTGCTACTAGTGCACTGCTATTTCTGCAAATTTCAATGTTTAATAAATATTTCTGCAGCTTATTTAAACAAAACATTGCATTCACCCCTGTTCCTCCAGTTAATGCCAGGCCCAATTCTTTCACTCCCTCCTTACCCCTAGCTTTAATTGCTGTGTCACAAAACATGCCAGATAGAAGACTGGACCTTTTAATTTAAATTGGCAAGTACTTTGTGACAAATAACCAAACAATATATCGTGCTCTGTTGTCAACACTTTATGTCAAATAACTGAAAAAATATATACAGTGAGTGCTCCATTGCTACACTTTCGGTGACTGTTCCACAGCCTACTAGTAGCAAGATTTGATTTGGGAATTCAGCCAGCCGTCTTCTCAGTGGGGAAAACAATCCTTCCTGTGCATGAACATTGTGTGTGTGTGTGTGTGTGTGTGTGTGTGTGTGTGTGTGTGTGTGTGTGTGTGCCCTTTTATGTGTTGACAGTCCGGCCTCCGACTGATCTGTAACTTTGTATGTATGATGTGATTTGGGAGATGTTTTTAAAATGTTTTTATTCATGAAAATGAATCATGGGGCTGCACAGTGGTGTAGTGGGTATCACTGTCCGGGGTTCGATTCCCGGTTCACGTTCCGTGTGTGTGTGTGTGAGTGTGTGAGTGTGTGAGAGTGAGTGAGAGAGAGAGAGAGAGAGAGAACGAGAATGACCGGGCGAAAGAGTGCTATGTGGAGATGAATAAACTGAACGATATTAACATTTCAAAATTGCGTTGGCGCTTGGTGTTGGTTCTGTGGCGCTGCGCCACACTGGTCTATGTATGGGAAACACTGAAGTATCGAAAGAGAACACAATTAATTTCTAAGAAAATTGCATAATTTCCTAAAATGCCCACTTTAGTGTATTACATTAAGTGTTGTCAATTAAACTAACTTGGATGTCTTTGGACTGTGAGGAAGCCAGAGAACCTGGAGAGCACACACACTAACACGAGGAGTAGGGCTGCAGCTATCCATTCTTTTTGTAATCGATTAATTGAGCACTTTATCGATCGATTAATCGAGGAATCGGATAAAAAAAAATTGCGTTTTTAAACAACCAAAACAAATAATGCATAACGAAAATGATGTGGCTGTAAAATGATCAAGCATTTCTAAAAAAAATAAACAGAGGTATTCATTCCAACTCCAAAATTTGGCTCCAAAACTAAGCCCATTTATTAAGTGCCAGTGAGAATTTAACAACAATACAGTTAAATCAACTTGGATAAAACATGGATAACATTTAATTTACGTTTTGTTTTGCCAGCAATGGCCCTTTCCTCTCCCTGCCCTAAATATGTGTGTATATAGTGTACTTCTTCTGTGCCATTTATGTATTTAGCTTTCTCTATCACTACAGTAACTGTTTGACCGTTCTTTTCTCTGCTTTGAACTCCTCCATCCGTTTGGGCAAACACAACAACTCACAGCCGAGCGTAAATCAGGCTTTCCGATTGGCTGTAAAAGCCGCTACGGGAGCCAATACGAGCGTCCGATGCATAAACGTAACTCTATACGTCACGAGCAAGATGGCGGATGAGAAGTGATCGATATACATAAACAAACGGAGAAATGCGCCACGGAGACATCTAGTCACACATTTTACTACTTTACGCATTCGTTTTGTTGTCAGAAATAAATCGCTCACATGGGCAAGCAGGATACCGTTGTTTAGCCCCGATACTCTCTGTCGTTTACGGACATTCTGAGTCTGACTTTCCGCCATCGCGCCAACTAAATTCAGAATGAATGACTGTGTTCGAAATCATTCACTCATTCACTCACTCCCTATCCCCTACATCGTGTATATGATATAGTGCACTACATCATGTACACGATGTAGGGTACGACGGGAGGAGAATTCGGACACTACACGGGTCATTTTCTGAACGTGGTTACGTCAGCAGATGCGCCAGATACTCATGTGACGTGAGTGGGCGCGCCGAGCATCATGTAAACATACCTGACGGTATAAAGATGTGATTCTTCATGGCGGTTGTGTTTCTTGGTCAATAAACGGTTGAAATATCAATGGTGTGTGAGTTTGGTTTTGTCAGCTACTGTTTTGTGTCCTCGTCATGAGCTGTAAATGCTCAGGGTTGCGCACAAGCTGTAAGATACGTAGCGCGTGCGAACTAACGCTAGTGGTCAGTAGCTATTTAGCTCGTAGCTAAGTAGCTAGTTGTCAGTAGCTATTTAGCTCGTAGCTATCGGCTACTTGTGTATCGGCACGGCAGCATTGCATTGTCTGGGACCCCACAGTCTGTGGGGCCCCTCAGGGTTCAGTTCTGGGTCCAAAGCTGTTTATCTTATACATAAATGATATATGTAAAGTGTCAGATACTCTGAAATTAATAGTATTCGCGGACGACACAAATATTTTCTGCTCGGGAAGTGACTTGAACCAACTGGTGGGAACAGTAAATCAGGAAATGGCCAAACTTCAAGTGTGGTTTAATACAAATAAATTATCTCTAAATCTCGGTAAAACGAAAATACATGCTATACGGTAAGAGAGGCAGCAATGACAATCCCAACATTCATGTAAACGGAGTTAACATTGAGAGGGTCCGTGAAAATAAAGTTCTGGGAGTGATTATCGATGACATGTTAAGTTGGAAGCCACACATAGCACAATTAAAAAGGAAGCTGGCTAGGAGTGTGTCTATACTTTGGAAATACAAAAACCTAGATAACATATTACGTTTTGTTTTGCCAGCAATGGCCCTTTCCTCTCCATGCCTAATATGTGTGTATATAGTGTACTTCTTCTGTGCCATTTATGTTTTAGCTTTCTCTATCACTACAGTAACTGTTTGACCGTTTTTCTCCTTTGAACCTCCATCCGTTTGGGCAAACACAAAACTCACAGCCGAGCGTAAATCAGGCTTTCCGATTGGCTGTAAAAGCCGCTACGGGAGCCAATACGAGCGTCCGATGCATAAACGTAACTCTATACGTCACGAGCAAGATGGCGGATGAGAAGTGATCGATATACATAAACAAACGGAGAAATGCGCCACGGAGACATCTAGTCACACATTTTACTACTTTACGCATTCGTTTTGTTGTCAGAAATAAATCGCTCACATGGGCAAGCAGGATACCGTTGTTTAGCCCCGATACTCTCTGTCGTTTACGGACATTCTGAGTCTGACTTTCCGCCATCGCGCCAACTAAATTCAGAATGAATGACCGTGTTCGAAATCATTCACTCATTCACTCACTCCCTATCCCCTACATCGTGTATATGATATAGTGCACTACATCATGTACACGATGTAGGGTACGACGGGAGGAGAATTCGGACACTACACGGGTCATTTTCTGAACGTGGTTACGTCAGCAGATGCGCCAGATACTCATGTGACGTGAGTGGGCGCGCCGAGCATCATGTAAACATACCTGACGGTATAAAGATGTGATTCTTCATGGCGGTTGTGTTTCTTGGTCAATAAACTGTTGAAATATCAATGGTGTGTGAGTTTGGTTTTGTCAGCTACTGTTTTGTGTCCTCGTCATGAGCTGTAAATGCTCAGGGTTGCGCACAAGCTGTAAGATACGTAGCGCGTGCGAACTAACGCTAGTGGTCAGTAGCTATTTAGCTCGTAGCTAAGTAGCTAGTTGTCAGTAGCTATTTAGCTCGTAGCTATCGGCTACTTGTGTATCGGCACGGCAGCATTGCATTGTGGGATGCGGGAGCACAATGTAGTGTACATCGTAACTCGATGAATCGTTGCAGCCCTAACGAGGAGAACATGCCAAATGACAGTGCTAACCACTACATCACTGTCACGATAATTTTGGAAGAAATCATGATTGCTGTGGATATATATTCCAGTAACACTCATATTGCATAATGCTGCGTGATGGATGCACTGGCACTGTGAAGACCATGTGTTCAGGGATCACCTGACCCACAAGAAACTCAATTTCTCTGTCAGAAAAGCTCTTTCTCTTGGTACAACTAAGGTCTAAGAACCATTCATCTGCAGGCTCATTTCTATGCATAATCATTCATGAGGTGCTTTGCATCGACTCTTTAAAGGTCCCATATAATGAAAAACATGTTTTCTCTGGCCGTCGTGGCCTTGGTGCCCTTTGAAAAAATGGTCAATTTACGGCCACGGTGGCTTTTGAGCCCCTTTCAACGTTCCAGTGTAAACAATGCTAGTGACGCGTGGTGGGCTTTTATGGATTTAACGCCACCCTAGTGCGCACAGTAGGCTAGTCGGCATTGAATGAAGGGTAGTTTAGCTGATTTTTGGCATCATACTCTGAAAAGCCATTTTTAAACGGCATTATCTGGAAAACTATCTCACCTGTGGCCTTCAAAATTTCTACAGTGTATATGTGTTACTAATAGCCTCCAGACCTGAAATATCGGGGGTCTAGCTCAATGATAACTTAGTATGGTAGGTACTTAAAATGAGGCTTGTTGAAATAAAGTAGTACATTTGAAGAGTGGCTGAGCTCCCATTTTTGCAGATAAAAGACTTCTATCACTCCAGCCTCTATCTCTGGTGTTAGCTTAAACATTCTACAAAATATGGTTTCTCTTAGATTATTAGTTTCACAGATATTAAGGCTCAAAAATGGAAGTTAACACATCTTTGCCCAACTTCAGAGTCATATTCCAAAAAACTGACAACACGTATCAGGTCCAAACTTAGTTTTTTTGAAAGATCATATTCTTGTTAAAATCATATAAAAAATCAGGAGGGTGATGCGTGTGTGCTTATTTCAATTTTGGGATTTATAAAAGGAACTTGCACATGCATACGTGAGGTTTAATAAATTGGAATTTCTCTTGGCGTACATGTATGTTTCCTCGTTTGCACCTACACATTCAGATCTTGAAGTACATTTGTATAGCACCTTGATGTATCTACTTTCAGTCGTTTGCAGAAGAGACTTAAATATTAATAGGCAGCTTAAAGTGTAATTTTAATTGCAAGAGTGGAATCCAGCTTTGACGGCAAAGAAAACTGTGCAGCTGAGACTAATTTGCATTTTCAGCAAATGGACCATAGAACATCACTAAATAAAACTCTGCAAACACTTTGAATTAACATACTTACATACATATCCACACTACCTTGCCAGCATCTATTACAGGTGCACTATACCTTCAATAAACTCCTGACACCCCGTCTTCACAGACACTATACAGAACTTGGTAGCAAAATAAAGGAAAACTTCTAAAGAGTTTTTGAGCTTTTCTCATTGCATATATTTGTTAATAATAAAATATTCTATTCACAAATGTATTAATTTACTCACTGCTCTACTGTTATAAATGCCTTCTGGGCTTGCATGTAACGGTTTCTCCTCTCTACAATGGCTTAGGTGGACAAATACCTGCACCATTTCCAGCTGTCAGATAAGACGTTGATGGAGTTGTCTATACGATTTAGACGGGAGATGGACAAAGGCCTGTGCAGAGACACCAACCCCACAGCTGCTGTCAAGATGCTGCCCACATTTGTGCGCTCCACTCCTGATGGAACAGAACTCTCCCTCAAAACCTACAAAATCTCTTCATACACAGAGAGAGACACAATCTTAGAGGGAACATGATTTTCAGGCAAAGGAAGGTACGAACTACGTTAAAATCTTTTTCCTTATCGGTCACAGGGGTTAGACAATGGAATGTGTTAGAAGAAGAAGTCAAAAAAACATCAACACTAAGTGGCTTTAAGAAGAAGTATGTATATTCAACCGTTGACCGGTATAGATTACTGCATGAGAGTTGATAAGTGTCTGAGACACGAATCAGTAGACTTGTGTTGTGACGGGATGGGAGCATAACAAATAACAAATGTAATCTGTATGCACTGGACTTCAGCTCTCTGTACCACCTACTGCTGTAACATGTTATGTCAAATGTCACTAGGAAAAGGAAAAGTTATGTCAAATGAAAGATGCAATGAAAAGAAAAGATTCGGATTCTGATTCTATCCTGTGTGTAATGGGGGCGGGACCGGATAAGCCTTGGCTTCTCCCGCTTTCCCTTTCGGCCATGTGTATTTTTTGTTACTATGTGAATATGATGTGTGATGATGATTTAACTGACATGCCCGAAATAAACAAATAAAAAAAAAAAAAAAAAAAATTGTGGGATACGGGAGCACAATGTAGTGTACATCGCTTGTTCACTCAATGTTGCGGTGCATTGTGGGTATTTTGTCGTCCACTACATAGTGGATGAAATCAGCCACGGAGAATTCGAACAACACTACAAAATGGCGAACACACTATATAGTGCACTACATCCGTGATAGGGGGCGATTTCGAACACAGCTCGTGTATGACGCGCTGGTGTGCTTCCTGAACAACGATCCGTGTGGAACAATCGGATCCCTGCACATAGGCGCGTCATAGGAATTTAACGAGGCTTCGAGGCAGATGTTTTGCCTCGAGGAATTTTCATAATCGAGTTAATCGAGTAACTCGATGAATCGTTGCAGCCCTAACGAGGAGAACATGCCAAATGACAGTGCTAACCACTACATCACTGTCACGATAATTTTGGAAGAAATCATGATTGCTGTGGATATATATTCCAGTAACACTCATATTGCATAATGCTGCGTGATGGATGCACTGGCACTGTGAAGACCATGTGTTCAGGGATCACCTGACCCACAAGAAACTCAATTTCTCTGTCAGAAAAGCTCTTTCTCTTGGTACAACTAAGGTCTAAGAACCATTCATCTGCAGGCTCATTTCTATGCATAATCATTCATGAGGTGCTTTGCATCGACTCTTTAAAGGTCCCATATAATGAAAAACATGTTTTCTCTGGCCGTCGTGGCCTTGGTGCCCTTTGAAAAAATGGTCAATTTACGGCCACGGTGGCTTTTGAGCCCCTGTCAACGTTCCAGTGTAAACAATGCTAGTGACGCGTGGTGGGCTTTTATGGATTTAAAGCCACCCTAGTGCGCACAGTAGGCTAGTCGGCATTGAATGAAGGGTAGTTTAGACGATTTTTGGCATCATACTCTGAAAAGCCATTTTTAAACGGCATTATCTGGAAAACTATCTCACCTGTGGCCTTCAAAATTTCTACAGTGTATATCTGTTACTAATAGCCTCCAGACCTGAAATATCGGGGGTGTAGCTCAATGATAACTTAGTATGGTAGGTACTTAAAATGAGGCTTGTTGAAATAAAGTAGTACATTTGAAGAGTGGCTGAGCTCCCATTTTTGCAGATAAAAGACTTCTATCACTCCAGCCTCTATCTCTGGTGTTAGCTTAAACATTCTACAAAATATGGTTTCTCTTAGATGATTAGTTTCACAGATATTAAGGCTCAAAAATGGAAGTTAACACATCTTTGCCCAACTTCAGAGTCATATTCCAAAAAACTGACAACACATATCAGGTCCAAACTTAGTTTTTTTGAAAGATCATATTCTTGTTAAAATCATATAAAAAAATCAGGAGGGTGATGCGTGTGTGCTTATTTCAATTTTGGGATTTATAAAAGGAACTTGCACATGCATACGTGAGGTTTAATAAATTGGAATTTCTCTTGGCGTACATGTATGTTTCCTCGTTTGCACCTACACATTCAGATCTTGAAGTACATTTGTATAGCACCTTGATGTATCTACTTTCAGTCGTTTGCAGAAGAGACTTAAATATTAATAGGCAGCTTAAAGTGTAATTGCAATTGCAAGAGTGGAATCCAGCTTTGACGGCAAAGAAAACTGTGCAGCTGAGACTAATTTGCATTTTCAGCAAATGGACCATAGAACATCACTAAATAAAACTCTGCAAACACTTTGAATTAACATACTTACATACATATCCACACTACCTTTCCAGCATCTATTACAGGTGCACTATACCTTCAATAAACTCCTGACACCCCGTCTTCACAGACACTATACAGAACTTGGTAGCAAAATAAAGGAAAACTTCTAAAGAGTTTTTGAGCTTTTCTCATTGCATATATTTGTTAATAATAAAATATTCTATTCACAAATGTATTAATTTACTCACTGCTCTACTGTTATAAATGCCTTCTGGGCTTGCATGTAACGGTTTCTCCTCTCTACAATGGCTTAGGTGGACAAATACCTGCACCATTTCCAGCTGTCAGATAAGACGTTGATGGAGTTGTCTATACGATTTAGACGGGAGATGGACAAAGGCCTGTGCAGAGACACCAACCCCACAGCTGCTGTCAAGATGCTGCCCACATTTGTGCGCTCCACTCCTGATGGAACAGGTAATTCCCCTTTTCCACTCAACACATGTTTGACCAATAATAATGAACCCATAATTCATATTAAACTGCTGGTCTGAATATATGTAGCCCCTGAATGCCTCTCTACTAAGTCATGCAGCACCTTTGCTTCCTTTTGAAAAGTACATCCTCTGAATCAGGCAAATGTCATCCACGCTTCCTCTAAAACCCACTTTAATCTTCATGACACAGTTTGATCCCTTCAGCCATAATGAAACCCTGGAAGAGATAGTATTACATTAACGTTCTTCCTCCTGCTCCTTTGATATTCTTCCCACAAGCTTTGGAAAGATTGTGTTTAATTGCATGGCATCAGATCTCCTGGAATAGCCAATACCTCTGTCCTCACAGGCCATTTCCCCAAAACACTGAAGCATCAGCTCATCACATTCCTGACACTAAACAGCTACGTTGTTAGCATAGCCTAGCACCCATTGAACCTAAATGCATTCAGAACAAGCATTTTAAAAGTTGCTTGCTTGTCATCTTTCAGACTTTTCACAAATCACCATCATTATATAGTTATTTCAGCATCATTTTCATCTGTTTATTGCGATTAAATCACCAAGTATGTGTGTTTTGCTAGATACAGTAATTAGAGCTTTGTGAAAATGGGTGAGGCTACAGACCTGGCTGAATTCACAGTGTGATATCTTACATCAGCCTTTATGAGCACATTTGTGTACTAACTCTAACTTTCTGCACATACGACAACAAACCCTGGTACACAGCTAAACTATGGCAGCTTCATCAGGCCAAGGAGGAGGTCTCCAAAAGTCCTGTATTAGCAGGCCAGAAACACATTGGCAAAGGAGATAAAGTAGCAAAGAGGAGCTACCCTCATAAAAAAAAAACAGGTTTTTACCCAACAAACCTGTGTCAGTGTGGACAGGCCTACGGGACATAGCTAAAGGAAACACTCCTCCCATGCTGTGGGGGAGCCACAACCTGAATGGAACAATCGGATCCCTGCACATAGGCGCGTCATAGGAATTTAACGAGGCTTCGAGGCAGATGTTTTGCCTCGAGGAATTTTCATAATCGAGTTAATCGAGTAACTCGATGAATCGTTGCAGCCCTAACGAGGAGAACATGCCAAATGACAGTGCTAACCACTACATCACTGTCACGATAATTTTGGAAGAAATCATGATTGCTGTGGATATATATTCCAGTAACACTCATATTGCATAATGCTGCGTGATGGATGCACTGGCACTGTGAAGACCATGTGTTCAGGGATCACCTGACCCACAAGAAACTCAATTTCTCTGTCAGAAAAGCTCTTTCTCTTGGTACAACTAAGGTCTAAGAACCATTCATCTGCAGGCTCATTTCTATGCATAATCATTCATGAGGTGCTTTGCATCGACTCTTTAAAGGTCCCATATAATGAAAAACATGTTTTCTCTGGCCGTCGTGGCCTTGGTGCCCTTTGAAAAAATGGTCAATTTACGGCCACGGTGGCTTTTGAGCCCCTGTCAACGTTCCAGTGTAAACAATGCTAGTGACGCGTGGTGGGCTTTTATGGATTTAAAGCCACCCTAGTGCGCACAGTAGGCTAGTCGGCATTGAATGAAGGGTAGTTTAGACGATTTTTGGCATCATACTCTGAAAAGCCATTTTTAAACGGCATTATCTGGAAAACTATCTCACCTGTGGCCTTCAAAATTTCTACAGTGTATATCTGTTACTAATAGCCTCCAGACCTGAAATATCGGGGGTGTAGCTCAATGATAACTTAGTATGGTAGGTACTTAAAATGAGGCTTGTTGAAATAAAGTAGTACATTTGAAGAGTGGCTGAGCTCCCATTTTTGCAGATAAAAGACTTCTATCACTCCAGCCTCTATCTCTGGTGTTAGCTTAAACATTCTACAAAATATGGTTTCTCTTAGATGATTAGTTTCACAGATATTAAGGCTCAAAAATGGAAGTTAACACATCTTTGCCCAACTTCAGAGTCATATTCCAAAAAACTGACAACACATATCAGGTCCAAACTTAGTTTTTTTGAAAGATCATATTCTTGTTAAAATCATATAAAAAAATCAGGAGGGTGATGCGTGTGTGCTTATTTCAATTTTGGGATTTATAAAAGGAACTTGCACATGCATACGTGAGGTTTAATAAATTGGAATTTCTCTTGGCGTACATGTATGTTTCCTCGTTTGCACCTACACATTCAGATCTTGAAGTACATTTGTATAGCACCTTGATGTATCTACTTTCAGTCGTTTGCAGAAGAGACTTAAATATTAATAGGCAGCTTAAAGTGTAATTGCAATTGCAAGAGTGGAATCCAGCTTTGACGGCAAAGAAAACTGTGCAGCTGAGACTAATTTGCATTTTCAGCAAATGGACCATAGAACATCACTAAATAAAACTCTGCAAACACTTTGAATTAACATACTTACATACATATCCACACTACCTTTCCAGCATCTATTACAGGTGCACTATACCTTCAATAAACTCCTGACACCCCGTCTTCACAGACACTATACAGAACTTGGTAGCAAAATAAAGGAAAACTTCTAAAGAGTTTTTGAGCTTTTCTCATTGCATATATTTGTTAATAATAAAATATTCTATTCACAAATGTATTAATTTACTCACTGCTCTACTGTTATAAATGCCTTCTGGGCTTGCATGTAACGGTTTCTCCTCTCTACAATGGCTTAGGTGGACAAATACCTGCACCATTTCCAGCTGTCAGATAAGACGTTGATGGAGTTGTCTATACGATTTAGACGGGAGATGGACAAAGGCCTGTGCAGAGACACCAACCCCACAGCTGCTGTCAAGATGCTGCCCACATTTGTGCGCTCCACTCCTGATGGAACAGGTAATTCCCCTTTTCCACTCAACACATGTTTGACCAATAATAATGAACCCATAATTCATATTAAACTGCTGGTCTGAATATATGTAGCCCCTGAATGCCTCTCTACTAAGTCATGCAGCACCTTTGCTTCCTTTTGAAAAGTACATCCTCTGAATCAGGCAAATGTCATCCACGCTTCCTCTAAAACCCACTTTAATCTTCATGACACAGTTTGATCCCTTCAGCCATAATGAAACCCTGGAAGAGATAGTATTACATTAACGTTCTTCCTCCTGCTCCTTTGATATTCTTCCCACAAGCTTTGGAAAGATTGTGTTTAATTGCATGGCATCAGATCTCCTGGAATAGCCAATACCTCTGTCCTCACAGGCCATTTCCCCAAAACACTGAAGCATCAGCTCATCACATTCCTGACACTAAACAGCTACGTTGTTAGCATAGCCTAGCACCCATTGAACCTAAATGCATTCAGAACAAGCATTTTAAAAGTTGCTTGCTTGTCATCTTTCAGACTTTTCACAAATCACCATCATTATATAGTTATTTCAGCATCATTTTCATCTGTTTATTGCGATTAAATCACCAAGTATGTGTGTTTTGCTAGATACAGTAATTAGAGCTTTGTGAAAATGGGTGAGGCTACAGACCTGGCTGAATTCACAGTGTGATATCTTACATCAGCCTTTATGAGCACATTTGTGTACTAACTCTAACTTTCTGCACATACGACAACAAACCCTGGTACACAGCTAAACTATGGCAGCTTCATCAGGCCAAGGAGGAGGTCTCCAAAAGTCCTGTATTAGCAGGCCAGAAACACATTGGCAAAGGAGATAAAGTAGCAAAGAGGAGCTACCCTCATAAAAAAAAAACAGGTTTTTACCCAACAAACCTGTGTCAGTGTGGACAGGCCTACGGGACATAGCTAAAGGAAACACTCCTCCCATGCTGTGGGGGAGCCACAACCTGAATGGGTTGGACCGCAGGTTTGAAAACCCACCTACTCAGACATCAAGTGAAGGAGCTTTTTTATTTTTTATATTGCTTTTAACTGTTTTAACTGATTAACAGAACACTTGTTAATCTTCTCTGCACAAGAGGTTTTCTCCCCCAAGTATTACATTCATTTCAGTTAGAGAACCATTCTATTGCACATTTATGAATTGGAATATTATGATGTCTTTATCTGTTTAGTTTTTTATTGAGTTAATACCAATGTCAGGTCTACATTCCAGTCAATTACATTAAATTCAATTAATTTATAGTGTCATATCACAACAGAAGGTATCTCAGGACACTAAACACATTGAGCAGGACTCGAATACCCTTATGATGTACAGGAGTTAATACATTTTCAAAGTCCCAACATCACCAGCAGCAAGAGTTACAGTGACAGTGGTGAGGGAAAAAAGATTCTTGAATACTTCTGGCCCCAATTGAATATACACAAGCACACTTCTGAATAGAGATAGAAAACAATGATGACCAACAGAAAATTAATCAGCCGCCAGATGTAAAGTTTGGTGGAAGGGGGATTATGGAGAGAGATTGATTGATTGATTGATTGATTGATTTTCTATTTTGTTTAAAGAGCAAGGTGAATTCCTGGCACTCGATCTTGGCGGATCCAACTTCCGGGTGCTCCTGGTCAAAGTTAAGGCCGATGGCAAGCAAGAGGTGGTGATGGAAAATCAGATTTATGCCATTCCTGAGCATCTCATGAGAGGCAGTGGGTCAGAGGTAAGAGGAGCTTAAATGTACTGTATACAACAAAACACAGACAGTCACCTGTGCTGTCAGAGATCAAATGATTTATTATTATAATTATTTAATATTCATAGAATCTCCTGCATTTCAAGTGCTACGATCAGATAGATAATTAATAATAGATAATCATTCATAATAATTTCTCGAGGAGTGTCGTGCCGTAAACCAACAAGAACACAGGTTTGCGGTTGCAGAATGATGTTACAGATGTTTTTTTTTTTTTTTTTTATGTTTTGGAGGTTTGTGTAGTCAAAGCCATTTGCTTATTGTACTGAACATCCAGGATATTCTAAGGATAATTTGCAACATGTATTCATGTAAATAGCTAGTTGTTGCTGAAGGGTTTACAATAACCAGATTAATAATAACAAATAATAACGAAGAGAATAAATAATCTTTGTCAAAAATGTTTTCACTTTCTTGCAACCAAATGTTGATTCATAGTACTCTGTATATTTTTTAAGAAATGTTTTTATTCACTTGAAACTTTATGGCAAAGTGTTAATGTTGATTAACAGTAACATAACTTGGGGTGTGTATAATTTATATGTATTCAGCTACAGTCCAGTTTCTGGTGACTTGGCACTATATTTTTGCTGAAATTAATTGTGGGTCTGCTCTGTTGCATCACTTGCATTGGAGAAGTTGAGAAAAAAATCAACTTTTCGGGCGCCGACAGATCCGTCAGCCAATCAGATCGCGTTATGCATCTCGCCCATGCACAGACATAACTTCCCTCACTGCCCCGCACTGTCACATGTCGACACAACTCATAGGACTTAAAACACTGTTATTCTTAAACTATCAGTACTAATAAAAAGGAGTATTGTGCCATTTTTAACGGCGATACCTTTCTAGTATCGGTAGACGGTGTAATTATATTATTGTTTACTATTAATTTGTAGTAATTTTTTAACAGTCGTGGTGAATTTCATGTTCTTAGCAACCCAAAATGTTGCCACCTCTCTTGATTTTTCTATTGAACCGTTTCAGTCAAAAATCTGTAGTTGGATGGTAAAACTGTACCGAGGGAGCTGCATTGGAGATGATTAGGATAAATGCCAGTGCAGGAAGTTCTCTCTGTTTTATTTTTGAACATGTACTAGTGGCAATAAAACAACCACAATACTGCTACTAATGTTACTAATACAAATACAACTACTACATTTAATACACACACACACACACACACACACACACACACACGATAATGAAAACTACATTTTTCAGATCTTCGCTTCATAAGACCTTTTCTATCTCCTGCAGTTATTTGATCACATAGCTGATTGTCTGGCTAATTTCATGGAGAAGTTGGACATTAAGAATAAAAAGCTTCCTCTGGGTTTCACCTTCTCATTTCCCTGTCAGCAGACCAAGCTGGATGAGGTGAGTTATTTAAAAGTTCTTTTATCTACTTCTAGTAATACTTTAACCCTGTTAAATGACTTTATCAATGCCCCTAGAACAATTGAGGAGATCAGATTGGCAGTTTTCCTGCTTCTAGGGATGAAACGGTATGCAATAGACTTCACTACAGTAGAGAAAACAAAGAAATGCAGAAAATAACTTGCCCTGTTCATTTATTTAGAAAAGTATGAACATTCAACAGTTTCTCACTGGCCAGTCAAGGCACTCAAATGCTGGCATATTGTCAATCATTTAAATTAAAATAATTAAATAACGTTGAATGTCACATTATTGAGCTGAATGTCCTGTACTGCACATTTCCAGTACAAATACATGTACCGTTACACCCCTACCTGCTCCTGTCATTTTATTACTTTTATGTATTTGTGTTTTACTAACATTTTTTTTTATTTTTTATTTTTTTAAATCATCATGATTTTAAATCATTCTTTCTCCGTGATGGTTTTGAACTCTCTCTGTTTTCCTGTCCATTATTAAGCAGCCTAGAGCCACTATAATAAATAAATGAGCAAACTGTTTGAGTCTGAATCTGTGTAATGTGAAAGTGGAAAAACAGAGCTCAGCTGCCTTTGTTGAACTCACTCATGGAAGTTAAAGTAGAAAAACATTGCACAAAAAAGGGATACCTATGGAAACTTAGATAGGTAGTAACTGATGTTTGTGAACAAACCCTTATAACACCAACATATTTGGCTAGCAAAGCAGCAGTGGTCAGTCATGGTGAGCTGCATGCTCCACAGATCGATAAAAATGAACTGGTTAAACAAAATGGTGTTGACCTACAATCGAAGGAAATAGAATTAATAAAAACTATTTCTTAAACACTTTACATTCAAGATGGCAAAGCTCTAAATCAGTGGTTGCATTAGACTTTCTCATTGTCACCATGTTAACGGGCAATGTTCCGGTCAAAACTTCCATTATAATCTATTAACCTGTCATATAGGTATATTTAAATCCATCCTTAAAAGCTTCCCACCAGAGGTTGCGCTAGACTTTTTCGTTGTCTGTCATTTTGACTGACAGGGTCATAAAAATCCTGTCATAATCTATTTTTACCAGTCATTTTAATTTTTTAAATGATAATAATGACATATTCAATTGCATTTCATTTTAATTCATTTTTAATGAATATTCGGTCCAAACAAGCTGAACAAATAATCCACACCGTGGATACACACATCAAGCGGAAGAATATGTAACTTTTCTCCGCAGTAACAAAAACATCTGACTGTGTGGCCCCAGTAGCTACATATGAACAATGAATAGTGCCATGTGAACAGTTCACCTGTGGCCTAAACGCACAGTCTCATGCGGCGTTCACACCGGACGCGATAGACGCGCCAGACGCTCCATTCGCGCCGCCTGAATCGCGTGTCATCGCGCCATCTACATTGATTTTCAATGTAGAGTTGCCGCTCAATTCGCGTCTATCGCGTCCATCGCGTCCTGTGTGAACGCCCCTCGACACTCAACTGCTGTGACATTTTTCTTCTTTTCTTCTTTTCTACTTTTCTTCTTCTACAAGAGCCAATTACTGTAATATGCTCTTCGCCACCAAGTGGTCAGGGGTGTGAATTGCAATCTGTCAAAATGACGGATGGCCCTCGGATTTTTCCGTCACTGTTTTAAAAAAACGGTCAATGATGGAAAATATTCGGTTAACGTGACCTCTGCTTCCCAAATCTGTTACTCAGCTGAGGGCTCCCTTTGTTGTGTGTGTGTGTGTGTGTGTGTGTGTGTGTGTGTGTGTGTGTGTGTGTGTGTGTGTGTGTGTGTGTGTGTGTGTGTGTGTGTGTGTGTGTGTGTGTGTGTGTGTGTGTGTGTGTGTGCCATCGCAAGTGTAAGCATACAGTTTATTACCACAGTGAGGTTGTTTTTGAAAAGGTTAAAGGCCAATAAATATTAGGGATGCAACAATACAGTAAGCCCACGGTTCAATACGTATCTCAATTCTTGGTTTACGGTTTCGGTTCTGTTTCGGTACACATTTTGTGCGCAAGGAGAAAAAAAAAATACTATTTATAAATGATTTCTTCATAAGCTAAGCTAAAGCTTCATAAGCTATAAGCTAAAAATGTATTTTTACATTCAGACACATTCAAGTGTAGTGTATAATAAAATAAATAAATAGGTAAAAAAAATGGAACACTTTCAAATGCAAAAGTGCTTCTTAGCCTTGACGACTGGTGTAGGATAAAAGGGGGTAAACAATTTCAAAAGTACATGCACATATTTGAAATATGTACATTTACATAAAGTCACTGTTTAAAATAAATATATATGTAAACATAAAGTCACCGTTTTAAATATCTGTACTTCAGTAGCCTATGTATGACTTTCATACATAGGACGTACTGCTCTTCATCCTCGGACATGTAGCGGACCGTCACATTGAGATAATTGTCTGTTGCAGTGACTGTTACTACGGAATAGGGCTTTAGCAATAAACGTCGGCTTTAGCAATAAACATCCCACTGCACTTGTTCTGTTCTTGTGTTTTCTGCACGGGTAGAACCGGCTTGTTGTAAGGCAACAGCAAGAGACAACTGTTTTTAACTGACGGTGTTACCTCAATTCACAAGTGTGCATTGAACCGTGCATGGCCTACCCTACGGTTGAATATTATAATGAGAACCGTTGCATCCCTAATATATATAGAAGCGGGAGATTTCATCGAAACATGTTGGTAATTGTAGAGATGAATGTACTGAGACAGCAGCGGCTGCAGCCCACACTGTACTGAATGCGTTTGTGAAAAGACTTTTAAGACATTTCAGAGAGAAAGGTCTACAATATACATGTGCATGATACAGTGTCTTGCAAAAGTATTCACCCCCTTTGGCTTTTTACCCATTTTGTTACATTACAACCTGTCATTTCAATGTTTTTTTTTAAAATCTAAATTCCATGTGATAGATCTGCACAAAGCCTAAGTTGGTGAAATAAATTGAGAAAAATCTATATTTAAAAAATATTTTTTTTAAAAATGGCCGAGTGGTTAGAGCGCATGCCATGTACGCACGCACGCACGCACGCACGCACGCACGCACGCACGCACGCACGCACGCACGCACGCACGCACGCACGCACGCACGCACGTATACGCAGCCGACCCCAGTTTGAATCCCGGCTGGAGGTCCTTTGCTGCATGTCACACCCCCTCTCTCTCCTATGTTCCTATCTGTCCACTGCTAATAAAAGGCATCTATGCCTGAAAAAATCTTTAAAAAAATAAAAAAACTGAAAATTGGCATGTGCATATGTATTCACCCCCTTTTGCTATGAAATCCCTACCTTCAGAAGTCACATAATTAGTGAAATGAAGTCCATCTGTGTGCAATCTAAGTGTCACATGATCTGTCAGTATAAACACACCTTTTCTGAAAGGCCCCAGATGTTGCAACAACACTAAATAAGAGACACCACACCATGAAGACCAAGTCAGGAAAAAAGTTGAGAAGTACAAGTCAAGGTTGGGTGATAAAAAATATCCAAATCTTTGATGATTCCCCCGGAGCTACATCTAATCCATCATCATCAAATGGAAAGAACATGGTACCACAACAAACCTTCCAAGACAGGGCCGCCCACCAAAGCTCACGGACCGGGCAAGGAGAGGCATTAATCAGATAGGCAGCACAGAGACCAAAGGTAACCCTGAAGGAGCTGCAGAGTTCCACAGCAGACACTGGAGTATCCGTCCATAGAACCACAACAAGCATTACACTCCATAGAGGTGGGCTTTATGGAAGAGTAGAAGAAAAGCCATTACTTAGTGATACAAACAGGAAGGCATGTTTTGAGTTTGCCAAAAGGCATGTGGGAGACTCTCCAAACGGATGGAGGAAGGTGCTCTGGTCAGATGAGACTATGGGCCCTAGTTTTGTGGCGCAGCGCAGGGCGGCGCAGGGTGGTGGAGCTGGGGCAATGCAAGTTTCGATCAGCGCAGCCTTGCGCACGGTCAGTTTGGCAGTTTGGTGGATCGCCTGCACCGAGATGGGTGTGGCGGCGCAGCAGGGGGAGGCGTCACAGATTCAGCTTGGTGCAGCGGAAGTTTTGTGGCAAAAGCCTCGCTAAGACTGCGCCGAAAGCTCGCCATCATTTAGAATCGGATTAAGAAAAGATGTATTACCCTCATTGTGACAGAACGGTTACACAGGGCTCTCAAGCATGCATTTCAACCTGTTCACATGCCATACCTAGTATTTCTCAATCAGAGAAATTCACATTCGTTTTTTTCGTCCGTCAAACGACAAACTTACGCACAGAAACCTTGCACACTGAGTCCGATGCGTTTTTTAATACATATTCGTTGCAAAAATTCATCAGCAGGGAGGGAGATTCTGTGATCAACTCACTTCATGAAAAACAAAAAAGAACAGTGCAGCGTGTTGGATCTTGGCGATCGATGATCTTCTTTCTGATGTGCGGTCCCAGTAGTACTGGACCACCGACCTCCTGAAGTCCACCTGGACCCGACCGGGAAGTTGAAAATATATGGAGTCATCCAGCAGTTAGCAGGATCGTTGAGCAGCTTCATTCAGTCATTTTCTTTTTTTCAATAATGAGACGATCACTACATGGTCGTTGACTTATTTTCAACGATCCCGATCCGGTCCAGGTGGACTTCAGGTCCAGTTTGCCGAACTACTGGGACCGCACATCTCCGAGATCCACCTGAACAGCAGCTGCAGTACATTCCCACGATCCCAAACTGCTTGGTGATCGCTCGTCACAATCTGTCCCTCATCTCTGCATCAAAGCATCCATTCCACCTGTTAAAAAGACGAACGTGCTCCATCCAATCAGCAATGATGTGTCATAGCAAGTAACTACCCTTTCCGGTAGAACTTAATGTTGTTGCGTTTTTCTTTTGTTGTTCTGTTTTTGTTAATGTCATGTTTTGTTGTTGCCATTTGCCCTTCAGGGCCACAGTAATAATCGGTTTATAATCAAATCGAATCATGTGGTGCCAAGAGATTCCCAACCCTAATGCAAACCCTCAAACAATCCATTTTAACTCCAGGTTGTGAGGCAACAAGACACAAAAAATGTCAAGGGAGGGTGAATACTTTTGCAAGGCACTGTATCTAGGAAGTCATACTAACTCAGCAGGGAAAACAGGTTTAAAAAGAATGGTCGCATTGTAAAAGTGAATCTTAACATCCAAATTTCTTCATTCAAATGAATGGAACAAATGTTGAGAACTGAAACATTTCAAACATGCATTTCAAGATCTCATCTACTCCAGATAGAAACCTTCCTTCAAACTTTCAAATGTTAAACATTGTTACCACATTCAGACTTTTATACAACTTTCAAATTCCATTCATACGTTTTGAAAATAATCAACACAGGGGATTAAGATTCCCTAATTTGACCTACCCATTTCATACATTTCCAACATCTTCATACATATTTAAGCAACAGGGTTCAGTGTCCGCTTTTTTACAAACTGTGAAAGATTACATCTCTTTCATAATTATTGGTATTATTCAACTTTTAAAGCTGACAATGCAGTGTAACACCAGCCAAATCCAGCATTCACACTTTCTTCGTAAATTGCATTCTCTAGTTCAATATGTTATTGTATTGTGAATAAACCAAACCAATAATTGTGTATACCATAACAAGTATACAAGTATTTCTTCCTTTTTATTAAACTTGTGGGGTGGAGGGGGGGGCGGGGGTTTGGTTTCCATAATGATTCGCCATTTTGTATAAATTCTTCAAGCAACAGAATGTCATTAAATTACATTGTTACATGGTGAGGTCTGCATAATTACTCTGAATAGTGTATTCATTGATTATAATGATGCATATGACCAGGTTGTGCTCTTTGTCCTTATTTTCTTATTTGCAGAGTGTTTTGGTGGCTTGGACCAAAAGCTTCAAGTCAAATGGAGTGGAGGGAAAGGATGTGGTTGGCCTTCTGAGGAAATCTATCAAAAAACGAGGAGTAAGTGTACAAATTCTAGCTTCACGGTACATGAAATGTGTGCAAACTTACAAGGACTGAGACAACATATTTATTTATTTTTAAGTTAAGATAAATCAAAAGAATTCTGACAACAGAAATGAAAGGAATCCATAACTGCGAACACTGCAAACTGAATTATGACAAAGAGCAAATATATACATGACAAAGAAGTTGTATTTGCACTTGTCAACGGTTCGCAATATAATATTGAACCGTACTGTAGGCCATGCATGGTTCAATGCACACTTGTAAAATGAGGTTTTGCAATAAAATTTCACGTCATTTCACGTTGCCATCCTTGTATTTCTCTCTGAATTGGCTATGTCGGAGCTTTCGAGGAGCACATGAACGCAGAATGTGTTCACGTGCTGCGATAGGGAAACGTCTCCCTGCCGACTAAATACCCAATGTCCTGGAAGCAGGATGGCTGAGCAGGTAACACTGACTGTTAAAAACAGTTGTCTCTCGTTGATGCCTTCCAACAAACCGATTCTACCGATGCAGAAAACACAAGAAAGAACAAGTGCAGGGGGGGATGTTTATTGCTAAAGATATTTGAAGCCCTTCTCCGTAGTTGCAGGCTGCCGTCATCTAATGAAAACTCTCAATCAGGGCTACACTTTTCAAAACTAACGGAATTCCGGGCGTCCGCGAAAAGGCATTGACGTGGAACTGGCAAAACAAAGAGGTTGCAGTGGAATAGTCAAAAAATTTGGTCCTAACTACCTATTCCTAACTCCTATTCCTTGACCTCTGTGGAAAACGTCTCAGGGTTAAGGAAAGGCGATAGGAGAACTCAACAGGATTAAGGAAAAGACGGCCGCGGTGCTCGGAGAATCTGACCGGACTTTCACTAAGCTACGTCATTATAATGCGGCCGCTGATGATTGACAGCTGATGATCGACACTGGCAAGTGACGTGGTCTGCGGTGGAGAAACTACAATAATGGACTACAAAAAGCGCATCGTCCACTTCTCCCCATGTTGTTGGTTTTGGTTTGTTTGACCGTTTGCTGTATTTACATTTCATTTGTGGTTTTAGTTTCGTTTTTGTCAAATTTGTAACATGATTGAAATAAATAAAAAATATTAAATTATTATCACTGTCCACACATTTATCAACACAATTCCAATTTTATATGTCTACATGAAAGTAGTTGTTAAATATGCAAATACACATATCATTTGTTTTCAAGAATGGCCGAGAAATGTTGCTCTCGCAAAGAATTGTGGGTCGGCGTGATCTCTTTTCCTTTCATAAAGGAAGATCTGTTGCATCCGATGCTAAAGGAGATCTGAAAGGAAGTATTGGAGCTCCTTTCCTTTGCATTTAGAGAATTTGAACGGCTCTGATCATGGTGGCCACTTGTTTACTTCCAGGTCACTTCTTCAGTTAGGAACCTTCCTAAGAGAAATAGACTATTCGACCACAGCCAGAGCCTAGCACTGACCCGGATAGTTGGACCTCTCGGGCAACAGACAGTTATCTCACTGTGATGGTCCTATATGTTGGAGTAGACCTTAGAGAATACATATTCTTGAGCACAAAGGACAGGCTCAGTGTGAGGGTAATGCTGCTCCTCTCTGATTGTAGCCTGAAGAAAAATTACAAAACAAACTCAAAAACAATACTCACAAATCCCCCGCTGAGTGCCACTGTGTTGGAGTTAACCCCGGTGGACGAGAGGGTTGCCTCCCTACGCCTGCGGGTTATGGGGGGTAACCTCTGACTGTTGTTTGTTCATATGCACCAAACAGCTGTTCGGAGTATTCGGCCTTCTTGGAGACCCTGAATGGAGTCCTGCATGGGGCTCCAGTAGGGGACTCCATAGTTCTGCTTGGAGACTTCAACGTGCACGTGGCAACGATAGAGATACCTGGAGCAGCGTGATTGGGAGGAACGGCCTCCCTGATCTAAATCCGAGTGGTTTGTTATTGGACTTCTGTGCTAGTCATGGACTGTCCATAACGAACACCATGTTTGGGCATGAGGATGCTCATAAGTGTACGTGATACCAGAGCACCCTAGGCCGAAGGTCGATGATCGATTTTGTGATTGTTTCGTCAGATCTGAAGCCGCATGTTTTGGACACTCGGGTGAAGAGAGGGGCGGAGCTGTGAACTGATCACCATCTGGTTGTGAGTTGGGTCAGAGGGTGGGGGAAACCTTTGGACAGACCTGGTAAGCCCAAACGAGTAGTGCGGGTGAACTCACACCTCCGGCGGAGTTTTTCTGGCATCCCTGTGTAGTTTGGGGGCATCGAACCTGAGTGGGTGATGTTCAAGGCCTCCATTGCCGAAGCTGCGGTGGTGAGCTGTGGGCTAAAGGTCTTAGGTGCCACAAGGGGCGGTAACCCTCAAACATTGTGGTAGACACCAGTGGTCAGGGAAGCTGTCTGACCGAAGGAGTTATTCCGTGATATGTTATCTTGGAAGACTCCGGAGGCGGTTGCAAGGTACTGATTAGGGTTTAATCCCGGGACCCGGGATTCCCGGGAAATCTAAACAAAACTATTTATCGATTCCCGGGAAAGGTTGTGATGGGAAACCGGGAAAATAGCATAATAAAAAAATCAATGGTGTGCGTCTAATTGTTGTCATACAGTAACGTTGATACCTCCGCTCATGATGTCTGGGTCTGAGGAGACCACCCCACCTGCAACAGCTGTTTGATGTTCTAAGTACTGTCCAGGCTACATCCGTGGAGGCGGAGAGAGCGTTTTCTATCTGCGGGCAATTTGTCACAAAAATCCGAAACCGCCTTAGCGCAGAGTCTATCGACGCTCTCTGTTTCTTGACAGCACACTTTCAGAAGAAAAAAGAAGAAGCACAGGTTGAAAAATGAATTGTAAACTTAAAGAAATATTGAGCCTTGTCAAAAGTTCATTGCAATGCAATATTGCGGCAGAGTATGTTTATTATTTCAATTCAGGCTATCGTTTTATTATCTATGGGCCTGTCTTTTTGCAGTGCACAGTTGTACATTTCTGTGGGTCGTTTTCTTTAAATTTAATGAACATGTATTTGTTTACAAGAGAAATATGCCTGCAATAAAAAAAATCTTAACAGCCACGTAATTTATTTAGTTTAAGATAATGGTTTAGGAAGGAATCATTCCATGGTTTACTTTAACATATTTTGTTTTTATAATGGAGTTCTGTAAACTATTAGTTTTGTATAAGGGTTGCCTAGCTTTTCAGAAGACAAGTCACGGACAATCCACCTGGCATTTCATAATTAGCGCTGCAACATGTCGCTCACGAGTCCGACGTGCAGTGGCATAGACTTAATTATTGATGTGTTGATGGACATAGCCTAAACTGTATTCTTTTGCCCTTATAATGATACCAATAATGTGTAACAATTTGATACAAAATGTCAGTTTGGGATTTATGAACGAATGTTTGAATGATATATATCTAAGGCCTACTTGGGCTAAAAAAAACCCCCAAGAAAACGGTTATTTCCCGGCATTTCCCGGGATTCCCGGGACTGACCCCCGCCTGCCTGACCGCCGCCTCTCCCGGACTGTATGACTGCCCGTCCCCGTGTACCGAACCCCGCTCTCGCCCAACGACGTCACCTCAGCCTCAGCCCCCTCAAGCCAGCCCCGCACTCCGCGGCATCGACAGCATCCCTGCCACAGTCTTTAATAAAGAACATTGATTGTGAATTTGGTGTGGACAGTCCTCTTTTCCCTGAAATTGGTCACGTAGCGCCTTCTCGTAACCCCGGAGGCGCCACAATATGTTTTGTGGACTTTGAGAAGGCGCATGACCGGGTTCCCCGGGATATTTTGTGGGATGTGCTGCGGGAGTATGGGGCGAAGGGGTCACTTCTTAGGGCCATCCAATCTCTGTACTCCCAAAGCAAGAGCTGTGTTCGGGTACTCAGCAGTAAGTCAAACTTGTTTCCAGTGGGGGTTGGCCTCCGCCAGGGCTGCGCTTTGTCACCAGTCCTGTTCGTGATATTCATGGACAGGATGTCGAGGCGAGGTCTGGGGGAGGAGGGTTTGCAGTTTGGTGTGCTGTGGATTGCATCGCTGCTTTTTGCAGATGATGTTGTCCTCGGCCTGTGAACTCCAGCACTCATTGGATTGATTCACAGCCGAATGTGAAGCAGTTGGGATGAGGATCAGCACCTCTAAATCTGCGGCCATGGTGCTCAGCAGGAATCCGGTGGATTTCCTGCTCCGGGTAGGGAATGAGTCCTTACCCCAAGTGAAGGAGTTCAAGTACCTCGGGGTCTTGTTTGTGAGTGAGGGGACAACGGAACATCAGATTGGCCGGAGAATTGGAGCAGCGGGGGTAGTATTGCATTGGCTGTACCACTCCGTTGTGACGAAAAGAGAGCCGGAAGGCAAAGCTCTTGATCTACCGGTCAATCTTCGTCAATCTTCGTTCCTACCCTCACCTTTGCTCATGAGGGGATGGGTCATGACCAAAAGAACCAGATCGCGAGTACAACCGGCCAAAATGAGTTTCCTCAGGAGGGTGGCTGGCATCTCCCTTAGAGATAGGGTGAGAAGCTCAGTCATCCTTGAGGGACTCAGGGTAGAACCTCTGCTCCTTTGCATTGAAAGGAGACAGCTGAGGTGGTTCAGGCATCTGGTGAGGATATGCCCCCTGTGCGCCTCCCGAGGTGTTTCAGGCGGGACCATCTGGGAGGAGGCCACGGGGAAGACCCAGGACTAGGTGGGGAGATTGTATCTCCACACTGGCCTGGGAATTCCTTGGGATCCCCCAGTCAGAGTTGGCTGATGGCCCGGGAAAGGGAAGTTTGGGTCTACTGTTAAGTAGTAGTAAGCTGCTGCCCCACAGACCCGACACCAGATAAGCGGTAGACGATGAGATTAATTTATCATGAGTGTTTCTTTATTGCAATCTGTGACAAAATCTTTTAACGTCCTATCTCTACTTAAAAAACAAATACATTTTGGGAAAATATTTTACATTAAACGTAATATTTTGCCACAGTCCAGCAAATTCTATCCGTAAACGAAAAGTTATTTATTGTCATCTGTGCTGGTTTTTATGTGGACAATTAAATTGAATCTCATTGCAGGACTTTGACATTGACATTGTGGCTGTCATCAATGACACAGTGGGAACCATGATGACCTGTGGCTACGATGATCAGCACTGTGAGATTGGCCTCATTGTGGGTGAGTCCAGTCTAACTGAATGCAAATCAAATAAGGTTAGGTGAAGGTCAGTGTTCCCGTTTGTATTTAGATCCTGATGCTAGAAAAACTAGCAAACTAGATGCTAGACTTATGTGAACATTCCTTTTCTCAAGGAACGGGCACCAACGCCTGCTACATGGAGCAGATGAGGAACCTTGAGCTGCTGGACGGTGATGAGGGGCGGATGTGTGTTAATACAGAGTGGGGCGCTTTTGGAGACGATGGTGCCCTGGAGGACCTGCGCACCGACATAGACCGGGAAATAGATGCAGGCTCTCTAAACCCTGGCAAGCAGCTGTGAGTGTCTTTTACTTTTCTCCTGGTAATGGACAGAATCTATTCTGTTCTCTGTTCAATGTTTTTTCTCGCTTTGTTAAGCTACTGTCAATGGAACTGAACACATCCTGCACTGAGGTGTCACATTATAAGCCTTCCAGAAGCTCGAAGGTTATAAGGCTCATTATAGCTAACACTTGAACACTTGACTACACCACCAAAACTAATCTTTCAGTTTTGCAAAAAAAAACCTGGGTGTATCCAATCTCCCTGTTCTTTTCTTTTGAACACTCTATGGAGGGGTGACTCCTTATATGTATGCTTATAATAAAAATAATAATAACAATTATTTTTATTGCCAGCCATCAGGACTCTCAAGGACACCTTACATGTACAAATAATAAGAATAAAAATGGATACAAAACAGTAAAAACAGACCATACATAAATACAAAGCAATAAACAACAACAGACTAATTGAAGAACAAGTAAATACTAAAAAGTTATACAGATTAAGCCAGTCTGAAGATGTAGGTTTTTATGCGGGATTTAAAAGTGGGGAGAAAGTCAGTGTCACTGATGGCTTGTGGGAGAGAATTAAAAAGACATAGGGCTGTACGCCTGAAAGCTCTTGATCCTATGAAAGACAACAGGACAGGAGGTGTGTTGAGAAGCATGCATAGTGCTAGGGCCCTGGTCACTTGTCACACACACATCATACATCACTGGGGTACATGGGGAAATTGTTAAATACATTATCAGTGGGACTTAGTTTTGTGAAAGTGATGGTTCGGATTAAAATGCACCCGAGGTAATTTCCACCATGACATCCAGCCAAATACCCCTTGGAAGCATTTTTAGCGATGGTCAGCATTGGTCAAGATAGCCGCTATCTACCGAATAGCTTAGTAGCGCTACGGTACACAGGGTATATCTCGTAAATTACCCCACTAATAATGCATGGAATGTTACCAAACTTCTGCAGTAGTACACATAGGGTCTGTACTCACAAAACGAGGCATTTGAAAGTTTGTAACTACACCAGGAGTTTATTTAAAAGAACACTTGCCTGATAGCTTCTATCCTCGGCTGTGTGGAAGAAAAACTCCTCGGGTCCAATTCTGTGGCTGGTTCAAATGAGGTTTAATCACTGACAGTGGAGAAAGAGCAATGTCGCAGTTGCCACACAGTCCATTCTCCCATATGTGGGGCGAGGGCTGACATTATACAAACAACCAAAGGGGCAGGTCTTAACAGTGGATTTACATAGATTCAATACACGTCTCTCCCAAGTGGAAGAGACGTCCTGAGACAACATAAAGGTGTGACAGCTGGGTTCTTTCTACATAGTGTCGCAACAGGGGTCATTCATGAAGGCCTTGATCAAGTATGTGAGATGAAGGTGTTTCGGAGACGGTCCAGGAAGGGGGACAGATCAGAGGGTCTTTTCATCAACATGACAAGGCTTACATAAGGCGAGTCCACACCGGACCGAAAATCGGCGTCTTTGAGAGAGTCGGCGTCCGTGACATGAGTCTGCTTGGTGTGGTCGCTCGAATCGGCCCACGTCGGCGTTCATTTCAGCCGATTCAAATGTGTAATCCGCCATGCGAGTCGGTGACTCTTTTACCATTCTGATTGGTGGAGGCTAGCAGCTTGACTAGCGAATCAGTGAAGCCCAGAAGTGACGATGTAAACATACCAGATAACCAGTAGAATCGAAGAAGGTGGTCTAGAGAGGGCCGCCTACTTCCGGTTTTCGTGTTTTTTGGCGCACAATACAGATTAGCGCCGCCTGTTGTTTTGGAGACATTACATATTGCGCAAGCGCGGAACGTATGGCGTCGGCTGTAGTTCCGTTGGTGTGAACCGCCCATGTCGTTGTTCGAGTCTGCCATGTTAAGTAGCCCGACTTCACAGGTCGGGCAGTCGGTCCGGTGTGGACCCGCCTATACAATGAATGCAGCTCAGCAGGACATTTGATGTTCCTGAGAGAAATATCATTATATGGGATATAAATAATAAATGTAATGTAACAAATTTTCTTCTACAGCTGCTATGCTACCGCAGCGTAGACGCACACTTCCGTGTTTACCCAGCCGATGCCGTGACGCAAGTTTCATGCAAGAGCATGAAAAAGTTTCGCTGAGTTTTTATAAATGCTTGGGTGCATTTTACTCCGAACCATCACTTAAATGGGATGGCTGGGGGATTAGGCTTCTGCTGAAGCTGGCTTTGTTGCACCTTAAGCTTACCTCCAGAACAACATGAATGACAATAGTAAACAAATGCTGAGTGCTGATCACGAGTTTTGTGCAATCAATTTAAGGTCGCGATTCTTGTCCCAAATATAAATTCTTGTCAGGCTATGTCAGGGGGGTTTAGCTCAGGAGGTAGAGCGTTTGGCTGGCAACCGCAAGATTGCTGGTTCGATCCCCGGATCCTCCTAGCTGAGTGCCTGAGTCCCTGAGCAAGACACCTCACCCTAATTGCTCCTGACAAGCTGGCTGTTGCCCTGCGTGGTTGACTCCACCATCGGTGTGTGAATGGGTGAATGGCTTTGGAGAAAAGCGCTATATACTATTTTTACCATTTGCTTCATTCGGTGATTGAAACACACATTATTAACATTAATTGAAGTTTTACAGTATAGAATGACATTGAACGTTCAGAGCGAGCTGTGGCCTCACTTTCTGCCACATTCACTTTTTCCTCCAGTATAGCCACCTTCACCTGCCATCCCTGCTCCTCTTTTAAATGAATGAGGCGATGAAAGCGTGGATCCAGATAACTCACTTTGTTAAGCAGCATAAATGCGTCCTTTTCATTGCTATACCGCTTCATTCACCTCAGGCGCACGGCCACCTACAAAGCAGACAGTCGCGGCGCTGCTGCCTGTTGCCGCTGTTGTGGGTTTTTTTTAACATATGATTCGAATATTAATTTTCACATTCGGAATTCTGTTTTTAACTATTGTAATATATATCCTAATTTGAAATATTTGTTGACAGCCCTACTAGACCGTCAAATGGCATGTGTATGTGCGTGTCTAGAAACAGTATTTTGATAGGCCTCTTAAAGATATGAATGAAACTCTTATGGATGTGACAGTATTTTTGACCCTCTTTTCATGTGTTGGCATACAGGTTTGAGAAGATGATCAGTGGCCTGTACATGGGGGAACTGGTGCGTCTCATCCTAGTGAGAATGGCCAAAGAGAAGCTTCTGTTCCAGGGCAAGACTACAGCAGAGCTCCTCACCACTGGAAGCTTCAACACCAGCTACATCTTTTCCATCGAGAATGACAAGTAAGTCTGTGTGTGTTTGAGAAAGTCTGATGCACTTATGGCATGTGGTGGTATTGAAAGAAGCAGACAAACACTAAACACCATGAAACATTAATTGAATGAGCACTGAATTGAGAATTGAGGAGTGTATCCTTGATGGCTCCATTTGTACAGCGCTTTTCATTCTTCCATTCACACACAATAGTGGCAGCAAGCCATTGTGGCCATGTAAGGTGGCCTTGTGCTCAAGAGGAGCCACTAACCTCCGGATTAACCCTGAGCCACAGTAGGCACATGTCCTTCCATGCTTTCATTTTCTTCAATATAGACCTTGTTCAGATCGCACTAAACAGTCAAAGTTATAGTTATAAGTTCTAAATAAGTGTAGGTTAAGTTATAAATGTGTGTATTCTGCTTTACCTGCAGAGATGAGGAAGGTCTGGCAAGTGCGGAGAAGGTGCTCCTCGGCCTGGGTCTGAACCCGTTGCTTGAGGACTGCATCGTTACTCAGAGGGTGTGTCAGATCGTGTCGACACGGGCCGCACACTTGTGTGCTGCCGCTCTCGTGGCGGTGCTGCGGCAGATCCGGGATAATAAAGCAGCTGAGAAGCTGCGGACGACCATTGGAGTGGATGGATCTGTTTACAAGAATCATCCAGTGTAAGTGTTCCTGAATACAATCACGTCTGTCGTGGTGCATCTCACAAACACACACATACAGATCAGCCATAACATTATGACCACCTTCCTAATATTGTGTAGGACCCCCTTTTGCTGCCAAAACTCCACTAGACCACCGAAGGTGTGCTGTGCTATCTGGCACCAAGGCATAGGCAGGAGATCCTGTAAGTCCTGTACGTTGCAAAGTGACGCCTCCCTGGATCGGACTTGTTTGTCCAGCACATCCAACAGATGTACTACACACCTCCTATGCAACAAACATGCATTGTACTGCGTCTTCTGACACTTTTCTATCTGCTCCAGCATGAACCAATTCAATTTGAGCTCCAGTAGCTCTTCTGTTGGATCGGACAACAAGGGCCAGCCTTCACTCCCCATGTGCATCAATGAGCCTTGGCTTTTTTTGATAGGTATTGACCACTGCAGACCAGGAACATCCCACAAGAGCTGGAGATGCTCTGACCCAGTCATCTAGCCATCACAATATGGCCCTTGTCAAAGTCGCACAAATCCTTATGCTTGCCCATTTTTCCTGCTCCCAGCTGCTTCCCAGCTTTGAGGACAAAATGTTCTCTTGCTGCCTCATACATATACCTCCCACTGACAGGTGCCATGATAATGAGATAATAAGTGTTATTCACATCAACCGTCAGTGGTCATAATGCTTTGGCTGTTCGGTGTACACTTCAAAAAAATAAAGAAATTTATTTCATGTCACAATTATCCTGCCACAATAATTGCGATTCACGTTATGGTAAATGGACTTACATTTCTATAGCGCTTTTCTAGTCTTTTCAATTTACATTTTGTCAAGAAAGAAAATTTGTATTACTGTCTCTGATAAGAAACAACCTTTTTTAATAAACAATAATATAATAATCATCAATAAAATGATCATAAATCAAGTCTTGCATAAATAAAGGAGGCATAAAAATAAAAAAATAATTGTGTCCTGTATTTTAAAAAACGGTATTTATCACAAGCTCGAAACCTTTTTAAGTCGCTCTATATTAACTATACTATATTAACTATAACTATATTAATGATTGTCCCGCTTCAACATGATCAATTTTTTTATTGCGATCCTCGATTAAATTGTCCCATCCCTAGTGGTTAACCAATTTTATTTCTTTTTGATATAATATTCATCTATTTTTTTATTTCCTATAAAGCTGATGTGCAACATGCTCCCTTTAAAAGTTAGATTTTGTTTTGTTGTGCTACAGTAAATATTATATATTACTCAGCAGTAAAATCAGACTTTAGGTTTCAGTTACTTTAACAACCATTTGTGATTTAAGTATTCAATAAGCTGTAGAGCAGCAGGATAACATGAATGTTAGCTGGATAGAGTTGAATAGCTCACAAAAAATGGCCTTATTGAATCCACATGTTGAGTGTGCACATTTGCTTTTCATCGAGTTCAGCATGGAAAAACTAACACGACGACAAAACAACCGAAATGAACGAGCGTAGCTTCTTTTTCTATTTCCTAGGTTTTCCAGGAGGCTCCACAAGATGGTGCGGCGAATCGTGCCGGACTGCGATGTGCGTTTCCTGCAGTCGCAGTGTGGCAGTGGTAAAGGTGCAGCCATGGTAACGGCGGTAGCCTACCGTCTCGCTGCCCAACATGCCGAGCGTCGGCGCATCCTCGACACCTTGCGTTTGAGCCGTGAACAGCTGCTGGAGGTGAAGAAGCGAATGAGTGCGGAGATGATGCGAGGCCTGTCTAAACAAACCCATGAGCAGGCGAGCGTTAAGATGCTTCCCACCTACGTTAGAGACACACCAGATGGCACAGGTAGCTTTTAAGAGAAAAACAGATATTTCATTTGACTTGAGTTGGTTCAGGTTTCTCTTTTCTATAATGCTGTTGTGTACGTGTTCAGGATTTTTGTCTTTCTTGTCTTCATTAGAGCATGGCGACTTCTTGGCCTTGGACCTTGGTGGCTCCACCTTTCGGGTTCTGCTGGTACGAGTGCGAAGTGGAAAGGGACACAATGTGGACATGCATCACAAGATCTACAGTATTCCACAGGAGACGATGCAGGGCACGGGGGAAGAGGTAGAAACATCACTGGCCTTGAAATAATACACTGTAATAGGTAGGGGTGTGACGATACACTCCGCTCACGAGACGAGACACGATATTGGGTTCACGAGAACGAGACGAGACGAGATTTTAAGAAAACTACAATGACAAAATATATGACTGGACCAACAGACTTTAATTTAACAGAGTTGCACATGCATTTTGAAATATTTTATCATAACTCTTTACATGCATGATGTAAGCATGATCTTTTAATAAACTTCTTCTTTCACAAATTTAAACTAAAACTAAAATTTATAAAAGTTAAAATAAAATAAATAAAATAAAATTTTTTTCCCAAGTGTAAATATTTGCAAAACCAAATCAAAGATCTACTCTGTCAATACAGAGTGCAAATGGTGCAAACGGAGCCTGACCAAGTATGTCATGAACAACATGCTGCAACTACAGCATCTTCAGCATCTCTGACATCGCAGCTGTCAAGTGTATCAATGCTTCGGGAGTTTTGTCTTATCTCTGGGCTGGTGATGCTGCTATGGCAGCTTGCTGCTCAAGGTAACCAGCCAGCATATCCAACGTGCCCGTCATTAACTTGTGTGATGGCAATTGTAGCCGTTTCTGCTTGGATATTTTCACCACGGTAGCCGCTGAACTACGATGAAAAAAAGCAGTCACACGTCTCACCCGCCCGAGTAAACGAGCGACGCGGGGAACACCGAGGCCAGCTTGGGTTGCAAGATTTAAAGTGTGCGCAAAACAGATGTGTGACTTCAATCCTGCGTCGCGTACAGCCACGTCCATATTACGTGCATTGTCGGTAACAATAAGCGATGCCGTGGTTGGGTTTTCTAAGCTCCCAGTCAGTAACAGCTGTCTGTTAAAACCTCAGCTATATATAGCTCACAAATCTCGTGAGACAGATTGTTAACGCGACGAGAAATATCGTCGGCTTTAATCTTGCGAGATCTCGTAGTACGAGATCTCGTCACACCCCTAGGAATAGGTGATTACAGCAACTGGAAGGATGGAGCTTTCAGTGTTTGAATGGTCCTCTGACAAAAAGGACATCATGACTACAAATCTGATATGAACTCCTCTACGCCTCAGGACATGATTATAAGCAACACTTTTGAACTCTTCTACATGTGAAGCGTTTGTCTGATGCGTCACAGTTAATTGTATTGAACACCAGTTTGTTTAATATGTGATTTTATTCATGCACTTAACTTACAAAATAAGACACCTCAGTATTTGATTTATATTTTCTGTCTCTTGCGTGCCAGCTTTTCAGCCACATTGCAGACTGCATTGGTGACTTTCTGGAATACATGGGCATGAGAGATGCATCCTTACCTCTGGGATTCACATTCTCCTTCCCTTGTCATCAAAGCAAGCTGGACCAGGTAATGTTTCATTCAATGTATGTGTGAGACGAGCACTCATGCCTATTCCAATTTAATCTACCACTTTTTTTGCACCTTTTCATTAACTTAATGTGTGAATGATATGAAGTTGTATTTTAAATTATATAAAGTAAAACTCTACTACTTGTTGATACGATGATACACTCAATCTCCCTGTTCACTATCCAGGGAGTTCTCTATAGAGGACTAGATGAAGGACTATGTATTGAGCTCATCTCTGAAATGAAAAATTTCACTTTGGGACACATTTTCTGTGTGGCGTTAATCACTGCAGTCGCACAATAAAAATGTGTCAAATGACTTCGGTGATGTCATGAAAGGCATGGAAGCATAGAAACGGAGCTCCGTCAGACAAAAAAAAAAAAAAGAATCTGAAACTTTAAATTCAACAAACTTACATTTAAATTCTGTAATTCATCTTCATTCATAGTGTATCATTAATTCTACATATTCATCTTCAACTCATTTCTCCAGGGCATTCTTCTGAGGTGGACAAAGGGTTTCAAAGCCAGTGGCTGTGAGGGAGAAGATGTCATCAGATTACTTAAAGATGCTGTGCGCCGCAGACGGGTCAGTGAAGACACACGGACAGAACTCTACCTCAATGATGGACAATGATTTCCTCATGTCCATTTTTCAATGTAAACATGCCGGTCATGTTATCTGCCCAGATAGTTCACCAAGGTTCTTGTTGCCGCTGTTTACATTCCTTCTGATGCTAATAAAAAAAATGCACTAGGTGAAACAATGTATACATACTATATATAAAGAAAGATTCATACTATCTCCTTATGTAGCAAATATTTGCTTGCCATGTTAATGTTCGTATATCTAAATCACCATTTTTAATATGCTAATGATAATTTGCTAACTACTCAACTATATAGATCTGATATTCTTAGTTGCAAAATGTTGGTGTGATTTCTGTGTGTTTCCAGTAGAATTGATTTCCATCACTTTATCTGCTTTCAGGAATTTGACTTGAACTTTGTGGCGGTGGTTAATGACACAGTGGGAACCATGATGACCTGCAGCTATGAGGACCCCAAATGTGAGGTGGGACTTATCGTAGGTAAGTCTGTCGCCATCTTACTCTCTGGAGTCTGTCTCTTTGTGTCATTTTATAACATTGTAATCAATTAATTGTAAGTAAACAGTAATTTTTTTTTATTTTTAACTATTGATTTTTGTTTTCACTCTGGAATGAAGCTCCTCAAAAACATGCTGATGATTTCCTTCTATGACACTACTAACCGTACCTTTATTTCCTTACCTCAGGCACAGGGACCAATGCCTGCTTCATGGAGGAGATGCAGAACATTGAAGTGGTGGAGGGCGATCATGGACGCATGTGTGTCAACATGGAGTGGGGAGCATTCGGTGACAACGGCGAACTTGATGACTTCTGCACCCAATTTGATCACATTGTTGATGATTGTTCCAATTATCCTGGGAAACAGAGGTATTGGATGGAGAATTTATGACATATTAAATAATCTCAATGTCAATGAAAAACATTGAAAAAGCAATGATTGCATCAAATACACATCAGAAAGTCAAAAATATTGTGTAAACTTAAAAAGCAAGAGAACGTCAAGGGCAGACAGCCTGATATAGCCACAGCTGTTATGATTTTAAAAAGAAGGTGAACCCATAAGCAGGAAGTGGTTTATCATGAAGAGGTTCTGAGATCACTGAGGGTTCGGGGTGCAGGATTCACCCCCGAACCCCCAAGTTCACTGGGACTCTGCCTTTTACTGGTACACAGCCCAGACACACCGCTGGACTTGTTGCATCCTACAAGGACTTCTTCTTGATGGAATTACACTAGTTGTCACTTTTGTCATGGCCGTGCATTAAAGGGAGATGATTGCACATAATAACAAGGCACTTTACTCTCTTAACCAGAAAAATAATGGGAACACTTTTTGGTCAATAACAAGATTGAGATGTAAGTGTAATACAGACAGACCGAGCGTTCTAGTTTAATATGGAACAATTCCAAATACTGGAACAATTGCAAAAGCTGTTGACAAAACACGGGGAGAAAGTTTATTTTGGAAGAAGCTTGTCGCGACTGAAATATTCTCTGACACATGTCAAGAAACACAGGAGAGCTGTTATCAATCATAATGATTGCAGACCTTGTCAAATCGATCAAGATTTATTTCAATGGACACTTTTCGACATTTGACTTGTCATCGTAAAAAAAAAACAGTTCCATCAGTTCCATCAAGTGTCACAGTAAATGATTCGAGAGGAACCTGACCGGCCAGCAGAACCTTCTGGGTGAGCACCATCAGAAAATACTTGGCAGGTGATTAGATCAATCATTATAGAAAGCGAACAGTTATTACAGTGTTGCGTCACACATGCTTAAGCCAAACCCATAGCGACCAGTAACTCCTCCCAGGATGCTGATTGGTCTGTGCTGTGGCTTACTGGACACAACTGGTTACTTGAATCCTGATGTTTTTTTTTATGATTCATGACCTTACAGTTCTTTGATATTGTGAGAATCTGATGAATTCCAGTGAGCCAATATTTACAATACCAGGGCCTCCCTATGTGAAATACTGTTGAATACACCTGTGTTTCTTCCTAATATGCCGTGTCAAAGGGTCTATTTAACCACCTCTGTAACAACTGTGCTGCCAGGACATCTTTGAACTTTCATTCAGGAAAATAATGTTCAAACTATTTTGTTTGATATGATTTTCCCCCAGTTTGTTTAACGAGTTTGTGTCCTTACAAAAGAATACAAGGTTAATATACTATGATAGAAATAGTAAAACATAATGTGAATATTTGTCAATGTCCCCACTCTATGGCTGTGAAAGGTTTTCAGCGTGTGTTTCCTTTTTTCTGAGGTATGAGAAAATGATCAGTGGCATGTACCTCGGGGAGATAGTGAGGAATGTGCTGATGGATTTCACCGCCAAGGGCTTGCTGTTCAGAGGCAAACTGTCCGATCGGCTCAAGACACGGGGCATTTTCGAGACAAAGTTCCTGTCGCAGATTGAGAGGTGAGTTTTACAGACTCAGTGACCCCGTTTACACTTGGTTTTATAATGAGTCTTGGTCGATCAAATCGCAACTGATTACTTGTGAATAGCATTTTTGTAACCTGACCTGAGGCATGACACCATTCCCAAATGTTTCGAGAAGTAGCAGGCTAATTTTGGCTGATTAAATTGGCCAACCAATAAATCAACCAGGCTCTAATCAGAGAGGCACAGCAGCTGTTCTAGTAGAAGAGCACATGTGTGATGGATGCCACAACCACAGTCCATCCATCAACCTGCATGTCTGCTACCAAGTGTATAACCCAACTTCTCTCTGACGCCAAAGTGACCGCTTGGCCATGCGACAGGTCCGCTCAATTCTGCAGCACCTGGGCCTCACCGGCTCCACATGTGACGACAGCGTGCTGGTGAAGGAGGTGTGTGGTGTGGTGTCACGGCGTGCAGCGCAGCTCTGTGGTGCTGGCTTAGCCGCGGTGGTCGACAAGATACGAGAGAACCGCAACCTGAATCAGCTGTCCATCACCGTGGGAGTGGATGGCACCCTTTATAAGACGCACCCTCAGTAAGTAGCAATCCTGAACACCAAGTACCAGCAAGTCTGCAGTACGTGAACTTAAGATTTGGGTTGTCAGGACGCCGGCCTTCACTTTTACAGTAGGTCAGGACAGTTCCATGACCAACGGTCAAAAGCAAATATAACAAAGTAAGGCGGTGCCAAATAATTCAAATATTCTTCTTCAATTCCGAGTGTTAAACATTTAATTTCCTGCATTCTGGTGAATTTTTATGTACCAATGTATTATTATTTATTTGTCTTTATTTATGTCAAAGAAAACAGACATTTCAGGCACTAGGTGACAATTCAAAATATACGAATATAAAAGGCTGTCTGTCAGCCCTTGGCTGCTGCTGCTCCTTTCCATTTGAATTAAGCTGTTTATAATTAGTGAGAAGAAGCAGACATATTATAATTAATTCTGATTTCACGTACAGTGCAATATAATAGACAAAGTTGCTGTAATGTGCTTCTTTCTTGGTCCTTTTTGGCCACGGCACACAATCGTACTACTGGTCAGCCGCCAGTTGGCCAGCAGGCCAATCAAGCTTGACGAGCCCACCAATCAGTGCTGTTTACATATGAATACAATCTAAAACACAAAGGTAAAACAAATCCTTTCAATCACATTTTACCACAAAAATTCTTAATTTTCTTGCACTGATAAAGGTCATCTCATACAGCAGTGATGCTGAGTTGCTATGGTTACTCACACACTCTGTCTCTGTTGCTCAGAAACATTCTGTCAATAAGGCAAGGCAAGGCAACTTTATTTGTATAGCACATTTCATACACAAGGCAGTCTCAAAGTGCTTCACATTATAAAAATGTCATACAATAACATTGATTGTGAGATAGCACTCTCAAAGAAAACACAGGAATGATCAGAAAGAGCAACGTCAGTCACAACAACCTTAGAAATGCTAACACCCTTGGACATGATCAAGTCCATGGTGTGACCTTTGTTATGAGTGGGCTCTGTCACATGCTGAATCAATCCATAGTTATCGATGACACAACACAGTTCTTTAGTCCCCCTGTCATGGAATTTGTCAACATGAATGTTAAAATCACCAACAATAACCACACAGTCAAAGTCAATACAGATTATAGACAGTAGTTTAGATAACCCAAAAGGTTGCATAGTATTAGGTGGCCTGTAGACATTCAGGAACATAACTCGGGAAGAAGAATTCAACTGAAGAGCCACGTATTCAAAGGATGCAAAGTTTCCATAAGATATCTGCTTGCATTGGAGGGAATCGTTAAACAAAACAGCCACTCCCCCTCCTTTCTTATGCACTCTAGCTTCACTCATAAAACTGATGAGGAATGGATGCTAGATTTGATAAATTTGCAGAATAGGTTGGGTGCTTCTTGCTTAGCCTTTTTCAATTTCTTACCAAGACCAGAACTGAGGAAGCTACCAGCGTATAGGGCCCCGACTTATCCTGGAAAAAGTCATGAGTGTGATCTGTCCTGTAGCCTGAGCCCAGCACATATCAGTTAGAGCTTGCTGTATTTTGCACACAAGTAACTGAACATGCTGAACTGTTATCGGGCTGTGGAGACAGAAGATAATTCTGCCGTCCTTGTAGAGGTGGGGGTGGTGCAGGTCGTGCCTTCTGTGATTTTGCCAGAACTGGATGAGGACTTAGAACCAGTGGTGGAAGAGGAGGTGGGGGAGGATGCAGTGGGGCATTTGAGGTACAGAACCTGGGAGCAGGGCGGGGTGTGAATCTGGTCCCAGCAGTGACCAGCTCTTTCATTTGGTCAGTGAACTCCATGAGAGGGGAGGAGGGGGAAAGGGTGGTTGTAGAGAAGGTTGACCTGGGTGGGGTTTGGGGAGGGGAGGAAGGTGGATTTTTTGGTGAGGTGGGAGGTGGGGACACTTCCTCTGGGCACTGATGACTGACATAGTCGAAGCTCTCTTCAGGCGGGGGCAGAGCAGGCTCTCTTTCAGGGCTTGTGTCATTTGTTTTGGCGTCTTCCTGTCTCGTGTCCTTGGCAGAGGGAACAGATGGGGGACGCAGGAGATAAAATAGGTTGGAGATGAAAAGTTTTATTCCAAGCCTATTTAGGCACAGTCCATCTGCTTTAGAAAGATGTCGGCGATCCCAGAAAAAGTTGAAATTGTCCATAAAATGAACCGAATGGACGGCACATGCAGTTGAAAGCCATGTGTTGAGACTCAAAAGTCTCGAGAATTTCTCGACTATTTTCCGACTGGTGGCAAAGGCCCACTGATGGACACTTCCATATTCAGACAGCTGACTGTGTTTAGCAGATCAGTAAAGTCTTGCTTCAGTACTTTCAGACATCATCATTTGACCCTATGTGCAACATGATGTTTTTCACCATTGGGTGCTCAGTCACGATATCCATGATTTTTTCTCTCATGTCAGATACCATGTCCTTGGGGAAGCATAAAACTTTGGTGTTTTTACTGCAAAAGCGTCTCACATCTTTAACAGCAGGGTCACCCACAATCAGAGTCTCAGGCCCAGTCGTTAGCTTTCCCTGTAGCCTTTTACTCTCTGAGTTTCTTTCAGCTCGTTCAGCTCTTACCCCATTTTGAGTCGATGAAAAAGTATCCAAGTTGATTGACGGGGATCCAGGACCCTGCAGCAGGGGAGCAAATCTGTTCTCCAGTTGCACACATGGTTGTTTAGGAAGTTTGTTGTTATTCCTCCCTTTAGCAGCTGTCCAGGGCCCTGTCCTGCTAGGAGCAGGGGTTGAGGAGGTGCTATGCCGGGATGGTAAAGCAGGCCAGCCGGGCGCATCACAAATCGCACTGCGCTGGGCTCTGCCTGTTAATCGCCCTTGCATTTCTCTGGGAGGAGATTTACTTTTAGGCTTAGCACCAAGAGAGTTCCAGAGATAACTTGTAGATTTATTACGTTGCACACGGCCCTCCTGTTTCTCTGTAGTGCTAACTAGCAGTGTGTTAGCATTATCTTGTCCACTGTTCCATGGTAGAGTGGTGTCGTTCCCACAATGTCCATTTACTTCCACATTCACTTCTAACCTGTGCATTTTAGTTTCCAGTACTGCAATCTTCTGTAGAAGTTTGTGGTAGTCCTCTGCAGAGAAGGGAGGCATCTTGCTACTAATTAGCTTCAGCTCCGTGTCACGTCTCCCCACGTCTCAGTGCAGGCTTGTGCTATCGGTAGGCCAGGCTTGCTCAGGACTAAGAAGGTTGTAAAAAATGTTACATTTTAGCAATAGCCTGCTATCTACAAAAAATGTGTAGTTCCAGTGATGTAGGAGTCCAGGAGCCGCTGCTCGTAATTTATCATAAAAGAAAAGCAAAAATATCAGTAGAAAAACGCAAGCAGAGGTGAGAGCAAAGAGGAAAAGCGTCTGCACTGTAAGAAAGCCGGAAGCATTGAATAAGCCGTTCTTGATGCATACTTGGTTTTCATTGCAGACTAATGCAGCTGGCTCTTTATTCCAAAGGCTTAGGTGTTGCAGAAATTTATTTTAAATTGCAATATATTTTCAGTATCACTCATATCTGGTCCCTCCTCGACTAGCCATCAGGGGGTGACTTCTCCTTTTGCAAAAAGAAGTCTATAAGAAAATTACCCTTCTCACTTGACATACTGTATTATCTCAATAAACATGAGTTTTGATTACTAGTTAAAAGTCTTCTTTAAAACAGCATGATGTCCATCTAGTAAATCATGTCCATTTTGTAAACCAATTCAGAGTCAAATAGACGATAAAGCAGCATATGCTTTAGGGGCGGGGATACCATACCAATGCAGTAAGCTCTCAAGATGACTTCAACACTTAGCTTGTAAAGTTGACCTTGAATCATGAAGATGAACACCTTGACCATGAGGACAGTAAAATATCAATTTTTATCATTTTCATAATGTAATGTAATCGTACATTTCTTCATAAGTGACTTGGGAATGCAGTCAAGTTCGCTAGAATGCTGTGAAAAATAGAGCCTGAAAATACTGCAAGTATCATGTAAACACACTCACATAAATGTATTTAAGCAAGGAGATCTTATGATATATGATTTTATTTAAGATTGTTTGACTACTTGTTTTTCACTTAAAGGGATAGTTCGGAATTTTGGACATAAGACCCTATTTTCCAACTCAACTAGTGTGTTGGAGACAAACGTTTTCAAGACATTTCATTCTGTTCTTCTAGTTGCCGAGTTCGCTGTGCTATGGCTAGCGCAAGTCAATGGTTTTGGTTAGCCAGGCATTAAAAACAGTCGCCCACTCCACAGTGCACCCGGGGCAAATGAATTAAAACACTAGACTGTCGATGTACATATCTGTGTTGATAGAATAATATTTGAAACAAAACTAAACTTGAATCATTCAATTGAATTCAATCAAACATGAATCATCCATTTTTTGAGGGACTAGTTTCTCAGCAGCAGCGGAATTTTACTTTGCTCTGGTTAGTTGTGAAGTAACCACAACACTGCAACAGAGAAGTGTGTGACAGAAGCCCGGCGGGAAACAGTAGCCTTTAGTTGGCCCTTATGCCCCCAAGGCTGTCTGAAAAGCCCTTGGACCTCACGCAAACACGGGGCAGCACACGGCCCCACAATTACATACCGCGAACCCGCAGTTCCGCTCCGTCTGTAGAACCATAAACCCTCGGACGCATTACGTGGGATCCCGTCGTTAAATAGAAACCTGACCCACGCCGAATTGTCGGCACTCATGCCCTCAGAGCTGGGTGAAAAGCCCTTGGAGCACAGAACAACAGCGGGCGGCTCCGCGGATCCACACGTGCGGACTCTCCGTCGGACTCAAAACTCTAGACGCACTGCTCGGAATCCAGCCGGTAAATACACACCTGAACACCGCCGATTTGTCGGCCCTTAAGCCCCCAAGGCTGTCTGAAAAGCCCTCGGAGCTCACTCAAACACCGGGCAGCACACAGCCCCGCGAACCCACAATTACGCACCGCAAACCCGAACCTCTGCTCCGTCCGGAGAACCGTAAACCCTCGGACGCGTTGCGGGGGATTCCCTCCTGGCACCACCAGTCTCCGTTTGTTCATCCCTCTCGCGCAATTCTTCCTCCGTATATTCAGGCTCGTACAGGTACGGTGGGAAAAAAAACTCCTCATCAGAGTCTTCAAAAGTTTCAGTATATTCTCCAAAAGTGTCCATTTCTGTGAGATTGAAGAAACTAGCACTGCAGGCTACTCTGCGTCTGTAGAAATTACAGCAGGTAAACAAACTATTATAGAACCGGTAACTTATAAGTGCTAGGTGATATCACTCCGCCGCTGCCATAGCCTACTAGGAAGTATGACACGCTGCAACTGAGACATAAGTCCTTAAAAATGCAAGGTTGGTTTTATTTCAAACATTCTATGTACATCGATAGTCTTCCGTTACAATGGATTTGCCTCAGGTGCACTGTGGAGTTGGTATGAGTGTTTTTAATGCCATGCTAACTAGAACCATTGACTTGCGCTAGCCATAGCACAGCGGCACAACTCGGCAACTAGAAGAACTGAAGGAAATGTTTTGAAAACGTCTCCAGACGTCTGGAACACACCGGCTGAGTTGGAAAATAGGTCTTATGTCCTGAACTATCCCTTTAAAAAGGAAGCGTAATGCAATAGAAATATTTGTTTCTGAACAAAATGTAAATTGATACCAGTGTGTTTATTGCCAGTTTAAGGTGTTTTACTTCATCGTAGATGATAATATGAATCGCAGTTATTTTGGCAGGATAATAGTGACATTTGAAATGTGACATTTTCATTTCCTCCCATGCCTCATCCCACAGCTACTGAATGTTTTTTCATACTTTACGCCCAACAGTGTTTGAATAAATCATATTGCAGGGAAGATTTTCATGTAACTCATCTTTCTGTGTTGTCTTTCCTCCCTCCGTCGCTCCTCCTGAAGTTTCTCCAGCATCATGCTTGAGACGCTGCAGGATTTGGCACCGCAGTGTCAGGTGACATTCCACAAGTCTGAGGATGGGAGTGGGAAGGGAGCAGCACTGATCACAGCAGTGGCCTGTAGGATCAAGGGTGATGGGCAGCACTGAACCCTCAGGACTGCTGGAGAGGAGAGCCAGAGCTGCTCTAGCTGAGCTCACCAGAATAAAGGCACATGCACCTGTGGTCTGGTCTTTAGTGTTGAAATGTTGAATGTGACTTATTGTGTTTGTGTGGATTCACATACACATGTGTATGTGAATCATACACTGTACATGTGATCTTTTGTTTTTTGTTTAGAATAGAAGTACATAGTTCTGAGGTGACATAGGATGATGGAAAATGAATTACAGTTTGGCTTGTGTGTGAGAGAAGATGCACCTTCTGTGAAATATGACTGTTACGAGACATGGGTTCCTTTCTTTTTACACTCCGTCCTTTTTTCAAAGCAACTTCAAAGCTTCAGGTTTCCTTCCAGCTGATAAAGTCTATGACCTTTGTTGACTCTTATACAGACGAAAATGCTGGAAAAGTTTATTTATATGGAAACCTTTAAGATCACAATGTGCCTCACTATTGAAATAAAAATCAAGACATGAAATACAGGAAGCTGGAAAGGCATTTTTGGATAGTTGTGTTAAGAAACTTACTCACAACCCAACTCCCAAATGACCCGAGCAATGAAACGAAACAAATGTGTGATTTTTGATTGAAGGATACTTCAAGGATATTCTGTAATGTCTCCATAAACTGTAAGTATAAAATATTTTAAATGCGTTCTACCCCCGGCTCTGTGAGTAGAGAATCTCCCATCGAGCAACAGTGACTGAACTGAGTGAAACGAATGAAACCCAAACTTATTCATAGAGTATGTTATCTAGTCGTAGTGTATGATGTAATGACTGCAAGCTCCTCCACACGTTTTATTTTGTTTATTTATCTAGTCTATCAAATGTGGAGGGTACATTGTCCAATGAAAGAAACGCATGACAAACTGTGTCTGTAGAGAGATTTCAGTACACAATCAGTTGTTTTCCCTGAATTCATGTTGTGTGACTACCAAGGTCATGTTTTATCATCACTACAATCTGTTTCTGTTTAGGGAACAAAGGTTTATGCTGTTAGTGATTGCTGTATCCAATATCCTTTTTGCACTTAGATACTGTTTTGAATAGCTTGACATGAAATAATTTAAACTAAGGTTTTGCTTTTTGCTACTTGAAGAATATAATGACAGAAAACAAGTTCAACAACAGATTGTCTGTTTTGTTACTAAGATACAAGCAACATCATGATCATTCTCCAGTGTTGTTGTTTTTAGAATTGGCTTTTACTTTGTTCACTTTAGACTTGTACTTTCACTGAACTCATATAAATCACTGGTTGTGATAATTAGAACTGTGTGACATTTTAACCTGATAAGCAGGAACCCATTGAATCTTCAAGGCTGTCTTTGTTCTGACAGTTAGGTTTGCTAGAATAGATACAAGCCTGAAGGACAACATCCATACATGTTTCATATTACATTTCTGTAAGTTCACGTCAGAGATAACTGACCAGTGAAACTCGGTTGTGTGAGAAAGTCCAACCTCTGTATGGGGCAGACCCAGCCCAAGAAGAAAAAATGTAACCAGCACCCAGAAACGGGTCTCGCTCTGACTGAGATCCTAAAATCAAAGGTGAGCAGAAAAACTCTTTTCTGCCTGAAATTTCTGCACATTGGACATACTAAAACTAAATTGTCTGATTAATGGTATCCTCTGATCACTAAAAGCATAGTACATTTCTATCCCGTTGAGCGGTAGAGAAGAGAATCTCCAGTTGAGCCGTAGAGATAAAGTTGTAATGAGGACACAGAGTTTTGTTATGTTTCGTGTAAATCTGGGGGGACTTCCTACTTGATTCATTGATATTTTCATGTGCATGGGTCAGTGTATCGGACAGTGCAGACTGCTCAAAATTCCTGCACTCACAAAGATCTCAAGTAGTTATGTGTACGGGGGATTGGAATAGAAGGGGATTTAGTTTAGTTTATTTGACAATCCGTTGAAATACATGTTGGTACAAATCATGCATTAAAACAGTGTCAAGGATAGCACAAAAAGTCTGACTTATTTCCATTGTGGTCCTTGATCTTAACATACATATAAAACACTTAAAACACATAGCACACTCATAAAACTACATGACTCAAACTCAACAAACCCTCCCACCCCTACCTACCAGCCCACCTATTCTTGGACTTTGGCTAAAAGCCATTTCTTGACATTCCCCTTAAAACTATATGGGTTTGTGCACTGTTTGATAAATAAAGGCAGATAGTTCCACTCCAATGCTCCTGTATAAGCAAATGAGCATTGCCCCATTTTGGTTCTACACCTCGGAGGGTGCAGGTTGGCTATACTAGCCCTAGTCCTATGGTTATGAGATTCCCCAGCGCTGGAAAAATGGTGAATTAGGTACATTGGAGCCCTGTTGTTAATGACCTTGTGTACCATATTGAGCCTCAGCTGGGTCACTCTAGTCTGAACTGGTAACCAGCTGAGCTCCTGGAAGTGCCTCCTTCCAATGTGTACTCGAGGACCCAGCCCCATACTTAGTTGGGGTGTTTCAGAAGTTAGTGAATTAAAACGAGTGAATAGACTGGGAAAACCTTCAACGGTCAAGCACAGAGTAATAGACTGCTGTGTAGAAGCTTCTTGATCGGGTCCTCACTTGGGCGCTGTGCCATTCACCCTCTCTGAATAACACGTGTAATTGTGTTAAAAATGTTGCAGAAACTTGTGGATAAGTGGAAGGATGGCAGATCTGGCTGTCTTGCTGAAACAATGGTAAGATGGCAGAAAAAAAGATCCAAAAGATCCAAAAGATATAGAAAAAAGGGCAAAAAAGTTTTTGACAGACGGCCAATGTTTTCTGGGAGGGATTACATTCTCCATACTGATACATCAAATGCCAGTTAAGACCTTGAATCCTCCAGAGACACACAGCAACCTCAGCAAAAAGATAAGACTGACCCACACACAGCCTGACACAACACACACAACCCAGAGCTCTCCTATGAGAAAAACTATAACTCTCCTCTGCAATGGACAGCAACAGTGGAAAAAGCAATCATAGACGTTAAAACAGCATGATCTACAGCATGCAGCCTACACAATCCCAACGACTGTGAACCATTTCATCTGGATGTTGATGAAAAGGAACAGGAGTACAACAGACACAAACGTGTTAATGTACTACAGCTCAAAATGGGACAATGTAGAAATAGGACATCATATGTGTGTAAGACATGTAGCAGCTATAGCCAAAGCAATACAAAGACCTCCCATTTCAATGAGCAACCAAACCATTGTACATGCCACTCATGGCGTAAACGCATTTCTCGACTCCAATGCATTTACACTATCAGCACATAGGAGCCAAGGCTTACAACTCCTTAACAAACCCCACATCCATTTTACAAGTGCAGGTGCCAACATGGCCACACAGATGGACACTAGACAAGACCATGACTGTTGTGGAAGAAATCTCTTCTGGTCCAATTCTGTGGCTGGTTCAGATGTGGTTTAATCACTGACAGAGGAATAAGGAAGTTTCAGCGTTGCAGCGATAAAGTCCTTTCTGACAAGAGTGGGTTTAGGCAGAGTTATATACAGAACAAGGAGGAAAGGTGTGATGAGTGGATTTGTATTCGTTCAATACATGTCTCTTCAAAGAGGAAGAGACATCCTGAGAGGACACTAGGGTGTGACTGCTCTTGGAGCAGCTGGGTTTTCTATTACACAAGGTCACAACAGGGGCCATTCATCAGGCCTTGATCAATCAATGTGAGATAAAGATTTTTGGAGATGGTCCAGGAAGGGGGAAAGAGGACTTCTTATGGGAATTACAAGTTAACCACAATCAAAAAGGAGCAGCAGGACATTTGATGAGTACAAGAGAAAGGAATATTAGTATGAGATCAAATAAGAACTAAAAGGTAACGCATTTTCTTCTACACTGTGTAGCAGAAACCAACAATGAAATGCTACTACACTTAACGCTATCTATTGTGATGGACATAGTCATTACTCACCGACTGGCGCACTAGTAACGACATATGCTGTGGTAGAAGAAACACACAATAGCCTAGAGACAAGAGAAGCGCACATAATTCTTGACGTGTCACTGGAGAAAGAAAGGTTTGTGACCTCATCTGGCACCCCTGTTCAACATTTGATCCAGCTACTCAACCTTTACTGTGCATTATTAGAGCCACAACAAGTAGCCATTGTCAAGTGCAGAGGACATCAAAAAGGAGATGGCAGAACAGCAAGAAGAAATAATACAGCAGAACTGGCAGCAAAAGCAATAGCAGGATACACTGTAAATAGACAAATGACACAAAAAGCAGTAAGTGATAAACCAAGAAGGCCACAGTAGAAGCCATTGTGTGAGCTCAAAAGTAACAGCCCTCATTTCTCAGCAATGGTGGCAACTCCACCTCAAAGGCATCACTAAATATTTTGTGCAGTCATGTGAAATCTGTTTAATCTTAAGGTTTCACTCAAGGCAGGACTAGGACGTCTTCCAGTTCATTCCATCCAGCATCTCAGGGACTAGTAGAAAGGGTTAATCGTACTATCAAAGAAGGATTGGCTAAAGTCTGCGTAGACACAAATGACAGATTATGTGCTCGTAGCAGACATGTCATCAGTAGAGTTATGGAGGGTTGTATTCTCCTGGGAAAGAGGTTCTGTTCTGTGAGCAGAATGTTCAAAAGCTCTTTTCCAAATTTCTGTCCGAGCATTTGGGACAGAGAGCATGAAAAAGTCCGGGGAGCACAATGCATATTGCCCAGTATTCTTCTGATTGATAAAAACACATAGGAAGTTTGGCAGCAGTCCAAGAATTGTCTTATATATAAAGGTGTACCAATGTGTGTGCCTACGGGCTGCCAGAGAAGAACATCCTTGGGAGTACAACTCACAATGAGTCTGAGGCTTACAGTTGGAAATGAACCATAGTGCTGCATGGTAAGGTGTGTCCACCATATCCAATCCAATCCACGATTTTAACAAAAACAAGGTTGTCAAAGTGCTGCACAACAAGATAAAACACAATAAATAGATAACACAATAGAAACAAAACCACATTTTGTCTAGAGACAGGAAGGAAGCTGCTTTGTCTCTTGTTGGTAAGTCATAAACTAATAGTAGATTTGGGTTTAGGCATTGTGTGATTAAAGCTAGTTGTAAAATTTAGTCTTGTGTTGATGATAGCTTGTTGTTTAAATTCTTGTGAAGCTGTCTATGCTAAGTGAGTAATCAGCTAGTTTCAGCCAGCTCAGCTGTAGTCAATAGAGTTGATTGGAGGGAGGGGTCACAGTCAGTACTTGCGGTAAACTGAGCATTTAAAAGGCTGTCACTACAGCTGCAGCTGCAGCGTCAGGACATCAGAACGAAGACAGCTGAACAAAGACAAGGGAGTCTACCTGTGGGAGTCAAGACAGCTGAACAAAGACAAGGGAGTCTACCTGTGGGAGTCAAGACAGCTGAACAAAGACAAGGGAGTCTACCTGTGGGAGTTAAGACAGCTGAACAAAGACAAGGGAGTCTACCTGTGGGAGTCCATCAAGGAAGTCCATTAAGGTAGGCATAACATCTTGTCGTCCTCAGTGACTTCAACATCCATCCGGGAAAGCTGCATTCATCTGAATTCATTGACTTCTTTTCCGCATTTGACCTTACACTCTCCCCCTCTCCACCAACTCACTGGGCCGGGAACCAACTTGACCTTGTCTTCACAAGGTCCTGTGGCATCGCGGCACCCGCTCACAGTGTCCGACCACCACTTTGTGACTTTCTCCCTCCCCATGAAGTCCACCACATCCCTCCCCTCTACGCCTCGAACGGTCACCAGCCGTCGCAACCTGAAATCCCTCACTCCCTCCGCTCTCTCCTCAACTGTAATCTCCTCGCTACCATCCTCAGAACAGTTCTCCTTAATGCCTACTGAGGAAGCCTCCTCCATCCTTATGTCCTCACTCTCCTCTTCTTTGGACACTCTCTGTCCCCCAATCTCACGACCTGCGCGATCATCTCCCTCCCCTCCCTGGCTGTCTGAACCTCTGCGAACCAACAGATCATTGTGGCGAACGTCAGAAAGAAAATGGAAGAAATCGGGCCAGCACGAGGACCTTGCTCACTACCACCACCTCCTCTCTGACTTCACCTCAACTGTTTCGGCAGCTAAATCTGCCTTCTACCTGGCAAAGATCAACTCTTCTGCCTCCAACCACAGGAAACTCTTCTCCATGTTCTCCTCCCTCCTCACCCCTCCTACCCCTCCCCCCCTTCCTCCCTTACTGCCGATGACTTTTTAACAAGAAAGTAAATTACATCAGCTCCTCATTCACGCCTATTCCCTCCCAGAAAACATCTCCCCCAACTCTCAACTCTGATGGTCTTACCAGCTTTAGCCCCCTCACCTCTGAAGACGTTCACGCACTTGTTACATCTAACCGTGCCACCACCTGCTCCCTTGACCCGATTCCCTCCTCTCTTATCCAGGACATCTCACATGACATCTTGCCATTCCTCACCACCCTGATCAACTCCTCCCTCACCTCAGGTGTCATTCCAGCAGATTGTAAGACAGCTACCGTGAAGCCTCTCCTTAAAAAACCCACCCTAGACGCTACTGACATCCAAAGCTACAGACCTGTATCTCTTCTTTCATTCCTCTCTAAAACCCTGGAACGTGCTGCCTACAACCAACTGTCATCCTATCTCTCGCAGAACAACCTCCTAGACCCTAATCAATCAGGATTGAGGACTGCTCACTCCACTGAGACGGCCCTCCTCACAGTGACCGAGTCCCTGCGAGACGCCAGAGCCTCATCCCACTCCTCCGTTCTCATTCTCCTCGACCTATCTGCTGCATTCGACACAGTCAACCACCAAATTCCCCTCTCCACTCTGGCTGAACTTGGCATAACTGACTCTGCTCTCACCTGGTTTACATCATACCTGACAAACCGCACCTTTCAGGTCACATGGAATGGCTCTATGTCCAAACCCTGTTCTCTGGAAATGGGTGTCCCTCAAAGCTCAGTATTAGGACCGCTTCTGTTCTCACTATACACCAGATCACTAGGTTCTGTTATCACAACGCATGGATTCTCCTACCATTGCTACGCAGATGACACCCAGCTGTTCCTCTCTTTTTGGTCTGTAGAAGAAATTGTGTTACCTTACAATTCTTATTTGGTTTTGGTATAATGTTCCTTTCTCTCTAAACATCAAATGTCCTGCTGAGCTGTTTTCCATTGTGTTAACCCTTGCCGTCTTGATGAAAAGACTCTTTGATCTTTCCCTCTTCCTGAATGGTCTCTGTCTCAAATACATTGATCAAGGCCCGATGAGTGACCCCTGTAGTGACATCGTCTAGCTCTCCCAAGAACGGTCACACCTTAACAGATGTCTCTTCCTCTGCAGAGAGACGTGCTGATTCAATGCAAATCCACTCATGACGCCTTCCCTTTTGTTCTATCAAACTGTTCTGTATAAATTCAACTCAGCCAGGCCATTCCTCAGACTGGATCTTCATAGACACACTGTGAATTTCTTTTCTCCACTGTCAGTGATTAAACCTCATTTGAACCAGCTACAGAATTGGACCTGAAGAGTTTTCTTCCACAATATCCAAGCACTGGTCATCTCCCGCCTTGACTACTGCAACTCTTTCCTGGCTGGACTCCCAGCCTCTGCGATTAAACCATTGCAGCGTATCCAGAACGCTGCAGCACGCCTTATCTTCAATCTACCCAAATTCTCCCATGTGACCCCCTTCCTCCGTGACCTCCACTGGCTCCCTGTTGCAGCACGCATCCAATTCAAGAAGATGACACTGGCCTTCAGGGCCATCAATGAAATGGCACCCGTCTACCTTCAAACACTGGTCAAACCTCATGCCCCGAAGCGAGCACTTCGCTCCTCTACTTCAGCTGGCCGGCTGGTACCACCATCGCTGAAATCAAACAAATTTCGCTCAGCAAAGTCCAGACTCTTCTCTGTTCTGGCGCCTCAGTGGTGGAACGAACTCCCGACTAATGTCAGGAGTAGCAGAGTAATTTGCCATCTTCCGGAAAAGGCTCAAGACTCACCTGTTCAGACTTCACCTCGACCCTGCATAGCATGACCCTCTAACACCCCCCCCCCCCCCCAAAAAAAAAAAAAAAACCCTTACCTATAGCACTCTGATCATAGCACTGTTGCTCTTGAAGTACTACTTTACTCAGATCAGATGAGGACCTAACACTTGTTCTATTTTTAGCTCTTACTTTATCAGCAATGATACGTTGTGGTTTTTTTGTTTCCTTCTTTTGACAAATGTACTTATTGTAAGTCGCTTTGGACAAAAGCGTCTGCTAAATGACCTAAATGTAAATGTAAATGTAAACACAATAAAAAGATGAAATACATAAAAGTAATAAAATAAAATGCACTGCTACGTAATGTAATGCTACACGTAAAATCATAAAACCAACACCCTACATGGGCTAGAAGCCAAAGAAAAGACGTGAGTTTTAAGAATAGTCTTAAAATGAGATAAGGAGGAGGCCTGTCTAATGTTCAGCGGCAAGCCATTTCAAAGTTTTGGAGCCGTAATGGCAAAAGCTCGCTCCCCTCTGAGCTTAATCCTAGCTTTAGGCACCGTCAGGAGCAGCTGGTCAGCTGACCTGAGAGAGCGGCTGGGAGTGTCGGGGTACAGCTGCTTAGAGTAGGTGGAGGTAAGGTGGGGCAAGGCCATTCAAGGCTTTAAAAGCAAATCAAATTATTTTTAAATGAAAGCTTGAATGGACGGGCAGCCAGTGGAGTGAAGCTGACATAGGGGAAATGTGCACATACTTGTGCCAGTTAGAAGACGTGCAGCATCATTCTGTACCAGTTGGAGACGAGCAATTGGAGGACCCACTAACCCCCACATAAAGTGTATTACAGTAATCCAGCCGAGTGGTCAGAGCTTGACAGAGCTTGACTTCACCACAGCTTTAGTCTGGCTGTCAAATGTAAGGTTGGCGTCCACATTTGCCCCAGGTTATTCACAATTGGCTAGTGATACTGTGCCAAAGAACCCAGATCAACTAGGTGGGTCACAGATGTGCCAGCAAAGACCATGACTTCTGTCTTTTTTAATTAAAATTTTAAAAATGCATCCACGCTTTAAGGTCATGTAAACACTTAAGCAGTGGCTAAACAGAGTAGGAGTCAGACCTATTAATAGATCTGAAAAATATTTCCTTTCACAGTGGATTGCTAATGACGCCAGCAATCCCTCAATATTCGAAGACACTTGCAGTTTGTCCCTTTTCCTCTTTCGCTCAGCTCTACGACACTCCTGTCTGGCAGAGTGGGTTGTTTCATTCAGCCAAGACTCTGGTTTAGTTTTATGCTGCTTGGTCTTAAATGTCTATGGCAGTTTGACAGGTGTCCAGAAAACATGGGGTAAGAGCCTCTGTATCCTCACACACAGAATCAAGAATGGCACAGTGACTGAAAACAGCTGAGAAGTGAGCAGCAGTGGACGGGTTACAGTTTTTTTTTCAATCGCACAAGCGCTTACCCATACTTCAGATACTTTTTCTAAACTCTTAACACAGACTCACACCTACAAAACACAATTGGCCAAAAGGATAATTTTCTTCTCAAAAACACATTTGGTTAAATATATACTAACTCTTCTTTTCAAAATAGAACACATCTTTCTCTGTATACACAAAATTTCCCAAAACACTGGAAATCTGACTCAAAATGAATTTGTTTTCACTTCACAAAGTACATGCAGTCAATCAAAGTACACCAGGTGCCTGTTGCACAAAACTAGGATTAACACATCCAGGATAAGTGACTGAGCTGAGCTCAATCGATCCAAAACAAGAGCGTCCAGACTTAATTGGTTGCACAAAGACCAAGCCAGGATGAGCAGACACGGATTCATCAAGCCAGGTGAAACCAATCCTGGATAGGTGCGCGCTCACGGCTTCCTCAAATAGACCCCACTGCCAATCACAGATTCACTGATTCACCATGGTAAATAGAGCGGCATACTTTTCCCCGCCTGAGGCAGAAATCCTCATGGAGGCATACGAGGAGGTCAGGCTGCTCTAACTCGCTTTTGTACTAAAAAGTACGAAAAGTAAAGCACGATATTTTCATATGCTTTCCTGCGTAGTACACAGAGCCGTGGTCACGTGACCGATGCGCTTTATACTGGTTATAGAGAGCATCAGACCTAAATCTAACCATAAACCTCGGGGGGTTTAGCTCAGGAGGTAGAGCAGGTTGACTGGCAACTGCAAGATTGCCAGTTCAATCCCTAGCTCCTCCTAGTTAGCATTTACCTAACCTAACCTTAACTCTAACCCTAACCCTAACCAACGAAAGATCATATACATTCACTGAAGGAATAATATGAGAACAAAATGCTGGTTTTTGGCTAGGAATGTCATCAAAACATACTTTAATACTCTCCTCCTCTAAAACAACGGGTTACGATATTATGACTTTATTCTTGAAAATCTATGACTTTATTCTGGAAGTCTGTGAATTTTTATTTTTTCTCTGTGGCTCCAATATTCCGTCATTTATTTATAGCCTTACAGTCTATGGGAAACTGTAAATTACCTAATGATAGCAACATCATCTAAAATCATAATTTATCCAAAATTATTTAAATTAATTATAATAATGACAGTGGGTCTAGTTATATGTGATAACAATGTGTAGTGGGCAGTGGACTAACTATTGGTTTCCGTTTGTGGTGACTGCTGACTGAGATAAGGGATGAGATTAAATAGATCCTGGAATTTAGCCTGGTCTGGAGCAGGCTCACTCCACAGAATTAATCTCCATGGTTACTTATACCATAACATATCTTTCTGCCCCCTATCCCACTTTTGTGCAACCGGATCACGGATAAAATGAACCAGGATAACCAAGATATCCCGGCTTAATCCCATATTCTAGTTTTGTGCAATGGGCCCCAGAGGGGTTTTCCACCAAACTCGCTAATTAAGGCGGCGCTTACCTGGTTAAGCCTGGTTAGAACTAACGCCAACTTCCACTTACGGCTAAACCCATTCCATTAACGCATTTCAGCTGCGCCTTATTGAGGCTAATTCAAGCCAGGTTAACGTTGTCATGTGTTACGCCGTTCACGGGATATGGAGCCAGCCCAGAACCGTGAATGTCGAATCATCGAGAAAATGGCAGAAAAGACCAGAGCAAAAATTATTAATGGAACTGTACGAGGAGTATAAACCTATCATAACCAAAAAAGGAATACTGTAGTGATAAATAAAAATCGTGAGGCTGCTTGGGCAAGAATTGCAGAGAGATTAAATGCGTAAGTACCATTAAGAGTAACATGTTCTAATATAAAACTGACAAAGAGTTCACGAGGTGAGGATAGTGTAGACGTGCCGGCAGGCGACAGTTTAACCCTCGACTATGAAAGTTTTTTCCGACAGACGGACTTCTCTGAAAGCCCCACTAAAGTAAGCCTGATGGTTAGCCTGCCCCGGAGCAGGCTAGTTTGGTCGGATAAATTCCCATGGTTACTTAGCGGAGAGTGCCTCAGGCAGTGGCGTCAATTCAGCCAAAGCTAAGGTATGGCAAGGTTACTAGTCACATGACTTAACTACAGTATCAATCAATATCAGTGTTTCCCCTACCATTGTACAGGCCTAGGAGACCTGCCGCCAGGCCAAAAAAAAAATCAATACGCCAAAAATAAGCCACCTATCAATTCATTCATAAATCAATAATCTTTACATTAGGAGCGCCTCCGCGCAGCACAGTAGACTTCGAGTGTTGTCGAGAAATATATGCAGAGATGGCGCTCCTTAAAAAGAACATCAAGCCATGCATGTGTAGTATTAGGACGTGATGACGTATGTACAACTGGCTAACAGGCCAAAGCCCGTTTGGGCTGGAGCAGTGTGAATACACAGCCACGGGGGACCCCCATGGGGCAATCATGCCGAGGCACGCTACTGATCGCGCCCTTATATATATATAAACAATTCTAGGGGAAACACTGAATATACATGCCCAGCAAATAATCATAACAAAAATGACAAGTCTGCTATGTAGCTTATCTGTGTGGTTAGGAAAATTTGAACTTTTTTAAATGCAGTCTCACTCACATCGCGCTAACATAACTATGGACACAAACACTTAACTACGCATATCAATCAATCAATTCAGTCAAATGCGCCGTTACGCATCCGTTTGCAGCACCATGGATAGCAAGCGGCAGGGTTAGAGAGCAGTAGTAGCCTTTCTGAGAAACACAGTTTCACTCATTCTGTTCACTTCATTCACGATGTAATTGCAACAATATCACGTGAACATACCAGGTCAACTTAAAACTGTTAAAGTCCAAATGCAAAGAGGAGAGGGACGGAGGGAGGGAGAAGAAAAGAGAAATCCTATTTTTTCAAACAGATTAATAAGATGTTCGGTCTTACCTTAAAATGAACTTTCAGAATTAATCCATCAGTGGATAACGCCGAGGCCTCAAACCAGTAGAGTCATTGACAAGTTCATCTGGGTCCAGTGATTTTACGACAGCAGGCTTTACAGCCATTAACATAAGATGTGTGAGCCTGTCTTCGCCCATAGTGGTCCGCAGGTAGGTTTTAACTCGTTTTAAAACGGAGAAGAATCTTTTGTTTGATGCAGTGGAAACTGGAATTGTTGCTGCAATCTGAAATAGTTTTATGACCTCTGAAAAGGCGACAGACTTGGTGTTGAGTTGTGTCAGAGCCAACATGATGTTTTTCTCCTCCTCCACGTCCTTCATCTCAAGTTCAAGGAAAGCTTTTGCTGTGTGACACTGGGAACTGAGAAGGGTGGTGTCGATCAGTTCGTCATACAGTTGTGCAAACTGTTCCATTTTATCTACATCCACGAAATGGGGAGATGAACAATCAAATGCCTGGATAGTATTAAGTAGCTCATCATTATCTGTAAATCGTCGATCTAACTCAGAGATGAAGCGGTCCAGTGTTTCAAAGTATAGTCTTTTTTCTTGGTCATCTCCTGTTTGTCTCTGGCCACTGGATGATCCGACAATAAACCCTGCCAAGGCTTTGGACACACTCCGTGCTCTTGCTGGTCGCAGAGGGGCAGTGTCCCTACTTGGGAGGCCGAGCTCTGTGGAAAATGCCTTGGCTCTGCACAGTGTGTCCTGGTACTCTTTATCTGACCTCATCTTTTCCAGCTGGGCCTTTGTGCTCCGTATGAGATTGGAAGCCATTGTGATTGCAATGTCTTTTGTCTGAAGTTGTTCAGACAGTCCATAAGTGAGAGATTTTTTCTAGGACATGAAGACGCACAACAAAAGTGACTGTCAGCATATTCGACCGAAGTCCAGCTGCTTCAGTTGAACCCTCTGCATGAGCATCACTAGTGGCATCTAACACAGCTAGTATAGCCTCGTAGCGCAGTTTGATCTTCTGTAGAGCCCTATACCAGTACAGCCACCGAGTGGGACAGGTGCGCTCCAAGTGCAGTACTTTGTTGTGCCCTAACTTCTTTTGAGCCTCAATGAAAAGCATGTGTCTGGTATTGCAATTTTCCATAAAAGTATATAGTGTTTGAACAACACTAAAAAATTCTGCCATCTCAGGTATTTCAGTTATCGAGCTCACAAGCACAAGATTTAGTCTATGTGCATGACAGTGTATATACGCTGCATGCGGCACTTTTTCACGTATTACAGCCTACACACCACGCACATTACCCAGCATAACACTTGCACCATCGTAGCATTGCGCAACACACAGCTGAATATCTAAACTCGATAATTCCTTTATTATTTGCTGGGCCAGGGATTCAGCTGTCAGGTCCTTCATGTGATATGTTGCAATGGCTCTTTCCTTTATAATCCCATCATGTACATAACAGATCAAAATGGCCAGCTGCTCCTTCTTAGACAGGTCTTTCGTTTCATCCACTAAAACTGAAAAGTACCGTGCTTCTCCTACTTCACTTATGATTATAGTTCTGATCTTTTCCCCCATAACTCTCACTATATCATTCTGAGCTTCTGGGGAAGAATAGTGCGCATACCTGCGTTCCTGTTTGATTTTCACGTTCCTGTCATCTGTTGCAATAACGTCCAAAAGTTCAAGGAAATTTCCTTTATTTTCAGCCTCATCTCTCTCGTTGTGGCCACGGAGAGGGAGGGCCTGTCTTCCCAGAAACGACGTGATTTTAAACAAGGATTTGACGTGAGCCTGGTTCTCCTGCACCTCATCTGTCCTGTTTGCATCAATCCACTTGCGATGGATTCCTTATGTCCACTGTTCACAGCCTTAAAGTTAGACCACGCGATTGCAGCACAATTGTGTCTACTGCTCCCTTGATGATCCCGGAGATTTTTTTTCATGTTCTTCCAACATGTGTATCCAGTGTCTATGAACACACGCAGTCCGTGCCTGTCACCTGTTAAAGTTGAGGCTCCTCCAAGATGACGGCATGCAAAGCAATAAACTGCATCTTCTTGCATAGAGTATTCAACCCAGTCATATTCCTGATACACACTGACATTAAAGCGTCTTCCATTTCTAGTTGGAAGTGGGTCAAATGAGGACGCCTGAGTCCGTCTGTTTTACATCCACTAATATCGATAGATAGATTTATTTTCAATCTTCACATTGTACTGTCTCACAGATGAAAAATTAAGAGGGAAACTAGAAAACAAACAGCAAAATATTGCATTTAAGTCAGCTAGTTTCCATGAAAAATACTTTTAGCCTAGAATAACATGTTCAGAGTATCTCCTGAATCTATGTTAGCATCCACATGTTCAGATTAGCTGACATTGTTTCTAACATTGCCACCTAGATTTTAGCTTTATAACTTCGTTTTTAGATCATACACTGAATATTATTGATAAGTTAACGAAAGGTGAGATAGCCTACGTACAAGTGATGCCTCTGCTTGGAAACAACATATAAGAAGTGATTTCTGCTGTCTGCACTCGTAAAGTTTTCTTGATTGCTTTGATGCAGCAGTCAACTCAAACTCCACATTTTCAAAACAGTTAACACACAGGCCGAAACAGTGGCAGTCATGGTCGAAATGACAGATTTTGTTTGCTAAAGGCTCTAATCGTGCCAAAACATTTAAAATATGCAACAAAAGCAAATGTTGCCTTCAAACAACACAACTTGCAAACAAGTGTATGAGCTCTTCCAATCAATCATTACACAGTGGACAACAAAAATGAGGACATTTCTACAACAAAATACAAAATACAGCACTCAGTGCGAATCAGTGCACCATTGCTTGTCATTGTAGCCTATAACTGTACGTAGCTTTCATGCCAGTGCCGCTTGTTGTCAAATTTGCCTTCTTGCAAAGAATTGGATCCAGAATCAGAAATGCTTTGATGATAATTTTATTGATTCTTTTTTTTAAATTGTGGCTGAAAACTGAAATACTGTAAATATTACACAAAATACATGTAAACCAAAATAAAATATATTAGAGTATAAGAAATGAAGAAAATAAAAATAAAATCTATTACAGTAAAGTATACAAATCTATTTATACTCCATTTATATACTATTCTCAGTCTCTTCTGTGTTGACGATGGGGCCACATGGCCTCATCCACATCACATTCAATATCCTCTCGCAATGCACCGAGGGAAAAAACTCCTTGCATGCCTTATCCAACCTTGACATTCCTCTGCACCTATTTCTTGGGCAACAGCAGTCATTGCATTCATCAATTGAGGGTGTACTGCAAACCACTCATTGACAAGGTGAGAGTGGTGAAACGCTACATTGTCCCTAATAATGACAAAGAGTGGCATGCCAGGCCTCAACAGCCCTCTCTCCTCAGATGGGATCAGCCTGTCATGAAGTGCATTCAGGAATGTTATGGAGGCGCTCAGTGTTTATGGGCCAATAGTGGGGATATGGCTTAGGACACCATCATTGGAGATGGCAGCACACATACTTATGTTGGCGCCCCTCTGTCCTGGAACTGTGATAGTGGCCCTGTTCCCAATGAGCTTCCTTCCACGTCTCCTCACTTTACAGAGATTGAAGCCGGCTTCATCAATATACATGAAGACATGATGTGCCCCCTCAGCTTCAAGCTCCATTATTCTCCAAGTAAAAAAGGTAAAATGACAATGAAAAGTGACTCCAGTTGACTCTAACTGCATGATATGACTGATAAGGCATTACAGTATACTGTAGTAATGTTTCCTTACCTCCACATATTGGCATATGGCCTCCTTCACAACATCAGAGTTCCTTTGAAATGGAACTGTATAGAGCTGCTTCATGGCCATATGGTTCCTTCTTAGGATGTGGTCAATGGTGGTCACGCTCACATTGCTGATGTTCCTAAACATGCCCTGATCTGCTGCCCTGATTTCACACAGCCTTATGGCATTGTTTACCACAACCATGTATTGCAACATTACCTGTTCACCTGATGCGGCAGTTTCTGCTGTTGGGACCTCACCAGTAGGACTACGGCCTACAAAAGCCTACACATGCGGTCAGAACAAAGGGACAAAGGGGATTAAAAACTACACCGCCATTTTAGTTTCACTTCTCACCTAGGTGCGAAGTGCAACGTCACACAACTGGTGCCCTATTGGCTGACAACCACAGGTACCCCGGGGGGTCCCCGGCAGCAGCCGTGAACTATATAATACAGCGCCATCTTAAGAACGCTCTTGCTCTTCCTGCTTCCAGCTCTCTCCACCAACAGGAGGTGGCACAGGAGACCAACTGATAACGTCTGCAGCGTTTCCTTTGTCCTAGGCCAGGCCCGGACTGGCCATCGGGAGAACCGGGAGGTTTCCCGAAGCGCCGGCCTATGATTGGCCTGCTGGCCCGCGTCTCTCTCTCTCTCTTTTTTTTTTTAAAGTCTGCCGGTCAGCCGGCGCCGCGGCTATCTGATTTTTTTTTTTCTAAGTCAGAGATGCAGGCCTGGCCAATCAGAGGCCACTCAGGCCAGTAGCATGTGAGAAAAGGACAAGGCGATTGGTTTGTTTTGATTAACACCTGCCCCAACAGTCCGTATAAACCACACAGACAGCGTGCGGAAGAAGGGGTGTGTGTGTGACACTGATGCTGCAGTCGCGGTGTGTGTAGCGAGCACCGAGCAGAGAGAGAGAGTCGAGGCTTCGACTAGTACTGTAAACCATGGACCCCAACCCCCCGGGTAAAAAAAAAAAGAAAAGGCGCTGCCGAGAGGGAGAGAGAGAAAAAAAGAAAGGAAAAAAGAAATGCCGTAAACTGACAAATTTATTCAGACTCAGGTACTCGTCCATGCCAGACCTGGGGTAGCATTATCAGATTCAAGCTACTTCACATGGCGTCCTCCAGAAGTGCACAACTCTGGGCTACAGGAAGAGCTAGAAGAGGATGAAACTCCTTACAGACCAGCTGGGCATGATACAGCGCAGAGGCAGCCATTTCTCAGCAACCAAGCTTTATTCAGGCATGTAACCCACATCAGCACACCACTCAATGGAGGTCATACAGCTCAAGTAAGACGTGATGGACAGCATGCAACAAACATTGGGATTAGTGGACATCACACCCGCTAGGGGCAGCGGAAAGCCCACAAAACCTACAACAACTTATCATCCTCGCACAACTTATCATCCTCGCAAATCACCACTTAAAGGGATACTTCGGAATTTTGGACATAAGACCTATTTTCCAAGTCAGCCGGTGTATTCAAGATGTCTGGAGACGTTTTCAAGAAATTTCATTCAGTTCTTCTAGTTGCCGAGTTCGCTTGTGCTATGGCTAGCGCAAGTCAATCGTTCTAGGTAGCATGGCATTAAAAACACTCATACCGACTCCACAGTGCACCCGAGGCAAATCAATTGTAACAGCAGACTATCGATGTACATATCTGTGTTGATAGAATGTTTGAAATAAAACCAACCTTGCATTTTTAAGGATTTATGTCTCAGCAGCAGCAGCAGCGTGTCATACTGAGATAATGAAAGTTGCCAAGGTTGAGCCACTGTTTAAGAATGGTGACACACACGAGTTTATCAATTACAGACCAATTTCAATACTGCCACAACTGTCAAAAATCCTAGAGAAGCTATTCAACAAAAGGGTCGACAACTTCATCAACAAACATAAATTGTTATATGACAGCCAATACGGCTTCAGAAGGAACCATTCGACTGCTCAAGCTTTAGCAGAGTCTGTGGAAATCATTACCAACGCTGTTGACCAAAAACAATATTCCATAGGAATTTTCAAAGACCTGAAAGAAGCATTTGACACTGTTAATCATGTTGGGGTAACAACTTGGTCCGAACATCATTATTTCAGTTTTATTCTCATACCTCCCCCCCCAACCCCCCCAACGTTGACCTTGGCCCTCTGTCACTGTATTTCAAGCATAAACAACCTTGCTCCACCCTATCTATCCAATTCCAATTTGCTTCAGCCTTACTGCCCACCCCGATCACTAAGATCAGCCGACAAGCTGTTGCTGACAGTCCCCCAAACAAGGCTGAAGCTCAGAGGTGACAGAGCACCCAAGCTCTGGAATGAGCTGCCTTTGAATGTTAGACAGGCCCCCTGCTTCCTGTTTTTAAATCTCTTCTAAAAACGCATTTTTATTCCCTTGCTTTTAACTCACCTTGATTTAATTTTTTTTTTTTTATCTGTCACTCCCTAAAAGCACTTGCAGTTAGCTGGTCTGTTCCTTTACTCTGCCCCTGCCTTGTTTCCTTGCCTTTTCTCGTTTGTTCTTTTCTAAAGTGACTATGTGTTTATGTGTTTATGTCTTTTAGGCAAGGCAAGGCAAGGCAACTTTATTTGTATAGCACATTTCATACACAAGGCAGACTCAAAGTGCTTCACATCATACAACAAAGTGAAAAAAATAGAAGAATTAAAAGAAAATAAAGACAAATTTAAAAATGCATCACAGAAAGAAAGGAGAATAAAAACATATTTGCAATAATTAAAAACAGTGCAGACATTAAAAGATTTAGCAGAAAGCTATGGTGAACATAACAGTTTTCAGTCTAGTTTTAAAAGTGGTCAGAGTTGGGGCAAGTCTTACATCTTCAGGAAGTTTATTCCAGCCATTTGTTGCATAGTGACTAAATGATGCTCTCCCGTGATTGTTGTTTACTCTGGGAATCACTAACAGATTGGTCTCAGAAGATCTTAGTGGTCTAGAAGGCTTATGTAGTGGGAGCATATCAGTGATATACTTCGGTCCTAGACCATGTAGTGATTTATATGTGAGCAGGAGGATTTTGAAATCAATCCTCTGACATACAGGGAGCCAATGTAAGGGTTTAAGAATTGGTGTAATGTGCTCACATTTTTTGGTCTTTGTAAGAACTCTAGCAGCAGCGTTCTGAACAAGCTGTAGCTGCCTGACAGTTTTTTTTCGGAAGACCTGCAAGGAGACCATTACAGTAGTCTAGCCTACTAGTAATAAAGGCATGTACAAGTTTTTCTAAGTCTTGAGCTGACATGAGCCCTCTAAGTCTTGCTACATTTTTTAGGTGATAGTAGGCTGATTTTGTTACTGATTTAACGTGACTGTCGAAATGTAAATCAGAATCCATAATAACCCCAAGATTTCTGGCTTTGTTTGAGGTTTTCAGGGACAGAGAGTGAAGGTGTTGACTTACTTTAAACTAGGGCTGTCAAAAGATTAATTTTTTTAATCGCGATTAATCGCATTTTGTCCATAGTTAACTCGCGATTAATCGCAAATTAATCGCATCTTTTTTAGCACATTTTTTTTCTTCTAAATGTACCTTAATGTATTTTTTTCATATTTGTAATACTTTTAACAACATAAGGGCAAATATACTTGATTTATGAAAATGTTTATTTAACACTTCAAATATCCCCTTACCAAAACATGGGATCCAAACAGGGTTATAAGAATATATCACAAACAATTAAAGTGAACATGTCAAAGGAGAGAGTGTAACAGGAGATAAGTACAGTTAGGATATAAGTGCATTGGCTTGCAAGTGATATCTCAGACTGGACGTACTTCTATGGTAGCTCATTTCATACCCACAGTACGCGCAGATGACTTTGGTCTTATCGACTGAACCATCTGGCAGTCTTTTGAAGGTGAATTTGCCGTTCACAAATCGCCCCTGTGGACACGTACCTTGAAGGTGCGTGTCCACAGGGGCGATTTTAAACGCAAGTGGACGCGCCGCGCCGCTTCCCAGTATTGCACGCTTGGTGGGCTGCCACTAGAGGATGATTGACAGGCGCTTTCCTTCAAACAACAGATTTTTGCGAGCGTTCGCGAGCGTTCCCGAGGCGGCGAGTCGAGCCCGGCGCCTCTGATTAGCATAAAGTAGATTCGACTTCAACTTTAGGCAAATGAGGAGCGGCCAACTCGCGCGCCGTCTCTCGACATTCGCCGCAACGCTACCAGAATGCATTGCACGGCTTTTCACATAGACAATGAATGGGACGCGGGGAAACACCGCTGCCTGTGGACACGCACCTTCCCTCTGGATCAAGACTACAGGTGCCACCGACGGCCATAAATCATACAATGCACGTTTTTTTTTTTTTTTTTTTTTAAATACCGAGTGTTAATCGCGTGTTAAAAAAATGAACGGCGTTAAGAGGATGTTGCGTTAACGCGTTATTAACGCGTTAACTTTGACAGCCCTACTTTAAACCTTTCTTTTTTAGCACCAAAAACAATTATCTCAGTTTTGTCCTCATTTAGTTGTAGGAAGTTTTGGCACATCCAGTCTTTGACTTGCTCAATGCACTGGCTCAGAAGATCTATGGGGCGTCGTTTGGTGATAGTGCTACATAGATTTGGGTGTCATCGGCATAGCAACGGTGGTCAATGTTATTATTTTGCATGATTTGTCCTAGTGGGAGCATGTAGATGTTGAATAAAGTCGGCCCCAAGATTGAACCTTGGGGGACTCCACACGTTACATTGGTAAGTTCTGATACAAAGTTGCAAATGGAAACAAAATAGTTCCTATCTTGTAGATATGACTTGAACCAGCTTAAGACTGTGCCTGAGAGCCCCACCCAGTTTTCCAACCTGTCCAAGAGTATTGAGTGGTCGACAGTGTCAAATGCAGCACTGAGGTCTAATAGCATTAATATTGAAGTTTTGCCAGAGTCTGTGTTAAGACAGATGTCATTTACAACTTTAATAAGGGCCGTCTCGGTGCTATGAAAAGGTCGAAATCCTGACTGGAAGTTATTGTGGCAGCCAGTTGAAGCCAGGAAGTGATTTAGTTGTTGGAGGACAACTTTCTCAATTATTTTACTTATGAAGGGTAGATTTGAAATTGGTCTGTAGTTGTTGATAATAGAGGCATCTAGGCTCCGCTTTTTTAGAAGAGGTTTAATGACTGCAGTTTTGAAGGCCTTTGGGAAATTGCCTGATTGAATGGAGTTATTAACTATTTGCAATACGTCTATTGATAAGCAGTCAAAAATATTCTTTAAAAAGTTGGTAGGTAAAGCATCAAGGCAGCATGTGGATGATTTTAGATTTGTCACCGTTTCCACTAGAGTTTTAGAGTCTATGGGCCCTAGTTTCGTAGACCAGGCGCAGTCAGCTTTCAGCACACCTGCGCCGCGCCGACGGGGCGTGTCCGCCTGGACTTTGCAAGTTTCGTGCACCGTGCAGGCTCGCGCAGGCACACCTCCCGTCTCGCCCACCGGCGCAAGTGGGAAAGAGGGAGGAGAGGAAGGCGTGAGTGGGAGACGAGGAGGAGACGAGGCGTGGACTGGGATTAATACAGCCGATTCAGATCTTCACCAATCAAATGAGCTCCTCTCCTCACCTTTAATGCGTTAGGGGAGGTTCAGTGCAAGATCCGTCACTTGACAACCCGATGAAAGAAGCAACGCCGGCGCTCCCACCACGCGCATCACGCGCTGTGCGCGCGTATCATAATAATAACAATGCCGATATTATAAAAAACAGGAGTGAGAGAGAGGGAGGTGTTTTGGTCCGAGAGGCTGAGTTTCCGTTACGCGTGCCATCCGCCTTTGATCTGACGTCAGATGTGACGGGACAATCTATATAGATATAAATTTACGTGTTGATTCAATTAGTTGCATTTAATAGTGTTTGTTGTGATTATTTATTGCATTTAAATGTGCCTGGAACTGTGGAAACCTGCCTGTGAGGTCTCGGTGACGTGTGTGCACTGCGCGCCGGTCCGCCAAACTTCCGATCCGCCAGCCGTGATTCGCATTGAATGAATGGGCTTTATTTACGCCTTGCGCCTTGCGCTGAAAGTAGACCAGGTTGGAGCTGGCGAGCTTTCAGCGCAGTCTCGGCGAGGCTTTTTGCCACGAAACTTCCGCTACGCCAAGCTGAATCTGTGACGCCTCCTCCTGCTGCGCCGCCACACCCATCTTGGCGCAGGCGATCCACCAAACTGCCAAACTGACAGTGTGCAAGGCTGCGCGGGTCGAAACTTGCACTGCGCCGGCTGCGCCACCCTGCGCCGCCCTGCGCTGGTCTACGGAACTAGGGCCCTATGGCATTAAAGCTTGCCATGATTGCTGTGTTACTTTTGCCTGAACAGGGTGGTGATCCAACTTTTTTGTTTGAGATATTGATGTCGCGTCTGATGCCTTCAATTTTATTAGTATAAAAGAATGCAAACTCATTGCATTTCTGCGTGGAATGGAGTTTAGCTGGTATTTGTGTTGGGGGGGTTGGTCAGTCTGTCAACAGTTGCAAATAGGGTTTTCGCCTTATTAGTGTTGTTGTTTATGATATTGGAGAAGTATGTTTCTCTCGCACTTTTTAAGACTAAATTGTAGGCCCGGAGGCTCTCTTTATAGATGTCATGGTGAATATGAAGTTTAGTACTCCGCCAGATTCGTTCCTGCACTCTCTTCTCTGGGCTGTCACAACAGCAGCTTTTCTCCAGGGTGCCTTTTGCTTACCAGAAATTGTTTTAACCGTAGCAGGTGCAATGACATCTATGACATTCAGAGTTTTGGAATTAAAGATGTTTACAAGATCATCAGCATGACATGGGTTTAGAGGTGGATATGGCATTTTTAAAGAGTACATTGGCATGCTCATTGATGTACCGCTTTTTGACCTTATTTGATTCTGTTTGTGTGTCAGGAATGAAAGTAATATTAAAGAAAACACAGAAGTGGTGAGACAATGAAGGATCAGTGACAAAAACATCAGAAACATGGAGACCTTTTGTCATAATCAGGTCCAGGGTGTGTCCCTTACAATGAGTAGCCTCTTTCACATGTTGAGAAAGGTCAAATGTGTCTAAAATATTAAAAAGTTCTTTTGCACCCTTGTCATTCAAATCATCAATATGAAAATTAAAGTCACTGGTTATAACTAGGCAGTCGAAATCAGTGGAGATGCTAGACAATAATTCAGTAAAATCATCGAAAAAATGTGAATATTTAGGTGGCCTGTAAATAATTAACAGGAGAACTCTGGGAGAGCATTTCAACACAGCACAAAGATATTCAAATGATGGAAAAACACCAAGTGACATCTGTTTCCCCTGAAATTTATTTTTAAATATAGCAGCAACCCCTCCACCTCTTTTCCCAGATCTACAAACATCAATAAAATTATAGTTGGGGGGTGCTGTCTCGATTAGAATGCTTGCACTGTTATTTTGTTCTAGCCATGTTTCAGTTAAAAACATAAAATCAAGTTTAGAAGTAGTAATAAAATCATTGACTAAAAATGATTTGTTATTAAGAGACCTAACATTTAGCAGACCCATCCTGATGGTGTTATTGACAGGCTTTGAGGTTGACTTTGATTTTGAGTGAACAGGAATGAGATTGTTTAGGTTAGCTGTGTGTTCAAGTTTCCCAATGTTTACTCTCTTAGTAGTCACAACAGGAATGCAGAAGGTCCCATGTTTTGATGTAGGCGACCTTGGGTCCAGCTGATAATGCGGTCTACTGCTGAACCCTTTTCTGTCTCAGTAATATTCAGGGCTGCTGTCAGGGTGGGGAGGGGGTGGCCATAAGGAAAGAGGTGGCCATACCTTAATCGTTTCTTTTTTATGTCACAATGTTAAGCACTTTGGCTTCCCCTGTGGTTTTTGTAAATGTGCTATACAAATAAAGTTGATTGATTGATTGAGTTAACAGGTCCTCCAACTGAGCTACGGTCACCCTGCGGCACCGCTGGAACCGGTCGTCATCCAGACGGAGCTCCTGGAGGAGACAATGAAATTCCCCTAGCTCCGTGCATCTCCGGAGGACTTCATGAACTCAGACACGACGGCAGGTGGTTTTCTGGCATTTCTGGGACTTGTACAGCAGTGGAAAGAGAGCTGGTTGAGAAATAACTGTTCAAAAATGAGCATCATGCGCCAATGACGCGAATGACACAAATAGTCCAAAATGATCAAGCGGCGCGATACGAGCGTCTCAAGTGATTGTATTCGAGTCTATTGCGTCCGGTGTGAACGCCCCATTAGGCATTCACACCTGAAGACAGAGCAGTCCTGACTTGACCTTAGTGATGAAGCCACACCAGTGCAATGCAGTTTAGGACTACTGTGGGAGACAACGACAGACACTTTCTCATTTGTAGTCTCAGAGCACAAGAAGGCCTTCACTCGCAGGGGAGTTCTGTCAACAGTGAATAGCATCTTTGATCCTGACTTAAGCAAGCTGCACATATCACATGCATACACAGCAACATCACTTTCCAATGCAGTTGTAACGGTGCGGCTGCCCGCTATCACTGGCGTAGCTGAGCCGAATGGGACTGACGCCAGGATTTGCAAACACAATTTTATTATATTAGCACACACGAACATGACATTCCAACACCTTCAGGACGCCACCTAAAACACAAACATAAAACACAACGTTAAGGAAAAGACATTGAGGAAACACGGTACAAACATTTTCAAGACATGGACAAAGATTGTGGAACACTCATGCTGCAGTTGCGCTGGCTTCCGGGTGCTGGAGGCTGCAAAAGGACCCGACGTAAAATCAGGAGGAACTTGGAGGAGATGTGCAGGGTTCAAATGTGTAGGATGAGAGGGGTGATTTTGGCTTTGGTGTGTTCGGGGAATATTTAAGGGGGATAGAAATCGTGTGGCAGGTAAATATGGCAGGTAAATATGTGGGGGATAATGCATTGACTTTGTTTCTAGATATTTAAAAACGAAATGTATGTTTGCAGGGATAATTGATTTTTGGATCATAATGGGTCAGGCCATAAGTGATATAGGTTTGGTCTAAACAGGTCTAGGGCAGAGAGGGGTCTGAGGTGAACAAGTCAGCATCTAGACCTTGAACAAAATTATTCAACTGTCAGTGGAGAATTGTTATTTTTGAGTTTTGATTATTGAAGTTATTTGGATTTTGAAGTCTAAGTTTAAGTGTAACATGAGAAATGGTTTTGGAGTTTTTTTGTTTATTTCATTCCATTATTTTTTTCTCCTGACTGGCATATTTAAAATAAATGATTCCAACTGCTTGGGCCAAATATCTGACGCACTGCCTCCAGTCTTTCCACCGCCGCAAGGTTAACCAGACTACAGCGGTACACGCAGAGTTATGTGTATTCTCGGACGCCTCCACAAAGGCTATTGGAGCTGTGGCATATCTCAGGATCATTCAAGCCGAGGGACATGTTGAAGTAGGATTCATCCTAGGGAAGGCTCAGCTAGCCCCACAGTCCAAACCTACCTTCAAGTCAGGAGTTCCTTCCCACTCTGCAAGCCCATCGGAAATGGAGAGATTCCCATCGGGACCTGGAAGAAGGGGACATTGTGCTCCTGAAGAAAATCAAGCCGCACGCAATGCGTGGCCTATGGCGAAGGTCACAGCTGTCTTTCCAGGGAGGGACAGCAAATTAAGGAAGGTGGAGCTCAGGACATCGGATCGAGATTCTCCAAAGGTGTTCCTGAGACCAGTGTCAGAAGTAGTTCTTCTTTTAACAGTTAATAGTGACATTTAACAGTTCAGAGTGACCTTAGGTCAAACGGGGAGTGTTCTGCCCTTCAGGCATTTCATTTAAATTGTGATGCTTTTCGTTTGTAAATTTCAGTTCTTCCAGACTTATATTTTGACATTTGTATTGTTTGAGCTATACAGGAAGTAGGCAGGAAAATGTCTAGATTTACGTTCTGAATTCGCATGTAAAAAACGCTAGAAGCAGCAGGCTCATTACAGTTTTTCTTGATTGCTTTGACCTGCTTAAAGAAACTGGGATCCACTTGGTTTTCATCATTGCTGTCTCAGCAGAGTAGAAGAGAGTCCAGCCTCTCTCAAGGAGTATGTCTGCCGTATGTCTTGGACACTCGGGTGAAGTGAGGGGCTGAGCTGTCAACTGATCACCACCTGGTGGTGAGTTGGATCCGCTGGCAGGGGAGGAAGCTGGACAGACTTGGCAGACCTAAACGTGTTGTGAGGGTCTGCTGGGAACGTCTGGTGGAACCCTCTGTCAGGGAGCTCTTCAACTCCCACCTCCGGGAGAGCTTTGACCAGATCCCAAGGGAGGCTGGGGACATTGAGTCCGAATGGACCTTGTTCTCTGCTTCCATTGTTGACGCGGCTGTTCAAAGCTGTGGTCGTAAGGTCTCCGGTGCCTGTCGTGTTGGCAATCCCCGAACCCGGTGGTGGACACCGGAAGTAAGGGATGCTGTCAAGCTGAAGAAGGAGTCTTACCGAACCTGGTTGGCTCGAGGGACTCCCGAGGCAGCTGACGGGTAACGGCAGGCCAAGCGTGCTGCAGCGCGGGCGGTCGCTGAAGCAAAGGTTCGGGTCTGGGAAGAGTTCGGGGAGGCCATGGAGGAGGACTATCGGTCGGCCTCAAGGAAATTCTGGCAAACCATCCGGCGCCTTAGGAAGGGGAAGCAGCCCTCCACCAACACTGTTTACGGTGGAGGTGGGGAGCTGCTGACTTCGACTCGGGATATCGTCGGGAGGTGGAAGGAATACTTCGAGGATCTCCTCAATCCCACTGACACGTCTTCCATTGAGGAAGCAGAGGCATGAGACTCGGAGGTTCATCCACCCATTACCCAGGCTGAAGTCACCGAGGTAGTTATGAAGCTCCCCGGTGGCAAGGCACTGGGGGTGGATGAGATCCGCCCTGAGTACCTCAAGTCTCTGGATGTTGTGGGGCTGTCTTGGTTGACACGTCTCTGCAACATCGCGTGGCAGTCAGGGGCAGTGCCTCTGGACTGGCACACCGGGGTGGTAGTCCCTGTATTTAAAAAGGGGGACCGGAGGGTGTGTTCCAACTATCGGGGGATCACACTTCTCAGCCTCTCCGGGAAAGTCTATTCCAGGGTACTGGAGAGGAGAATTCGGCCGATAGTCGAACCTCGGATTCAGGAGGAACAATGCGGTTTTCGTCCTGGCCGTGGAACACTGGACCAGCTCTATACCCTCCGCAGGGTGCTCGAGAGTTCATGGGAGTTTGCCCAACCAGTCCACATGTGTTTTGTGGACTTGGAGAAGGCATTCGACCGTGTCCCTCTTGGCATTCTGTGGGAGGTACTTCGGGAGTACAGGGTCGGGGGACCTCGCCTAAGGGCTGTTCGGTCCCTGTATGACCGGAGCAGGAGCTTGGTTTGCATTGCCGGCAGTAAGTCAGACCTGTTCCAGTTGCATGTTGGACTCCGGCAAGGCTGCCCTTTGTCACCGGTTCTGTTCATTTACATTTACATTTACATTTAGGTCATTTAGCAGACGCTTTTGTCCAAAGCGACTTACAATAAGTACATTTGTCAAAAGAAGGAAACAAAGAAACCACGACGTATCATTGCTGATGCAGTAAGAGCTAAAAATAGAACAAGTGTTAGGTCCTCATCTGAGTAAAGTAGTACTTCAAGAGCAACAGTGCTAGATCAGAGTGCTATAGGTAAGATTTTTTTTTTTTTGGGGGGGGGGGGGGGTGTCGAGGGAGGGTGCTAGTGGGTCATGCTATGTAGAGTCAAGGTGAAGTCTGAACAGGTGAGTCTTGAGCCTTTTTCGGAAGATGGCAAATGACTCTGCTGTCCTGACATTGGTCGGGAGTTCGTTCCACCACTGAGGCGCCAGAACAGAGAAGAGTCTGGACTTTGCTGAGCGACATTTGTTTGATTTCAGCGATGGTGGTACCAGCCGGCCAGCTGAAGTAGAGGAGCGAAGTGCTCGCTTCGGGGCATGAGGTTTGACCAGTGTTTGAAGGTAGAAGGGTGCCGTTCCACCACTCTATTTCACATATACGAGAACAATGGGAAAATGACTTGGGGGCTCAGATGTCCAACGAGGAATGGGATGTGGCTCTTACTAGGGTCCACTCTTCTTCCATCTGCTCTAGACATGCTTTAATACAGTTTAAAGTTTTGCATAGGTTACACTTCTCAAAAGCTAAATTAGCAAGAATATTTCCGAATGTAGACCCATTATGTGACAGATGTAAACAGACCCCAGCTACTTCTTATCATATGTTCTGGTCTTGTCCAAAACTTGTCCCTTTCTGGTCATCCTTTTTTGAAGTAATTTCTAATGCTTATGCTTATCACATCTCACCTTCTCCGTTGGTTGCTGTTTTTGGATTGTTTTCTGACCCAACGGGATCTGTTCCCCCTGCTCATTTACAGAGGGTCATTGCCTTTTCCTCCTTATTAGCTAGACGCTTGATTTTATTCAAATGGAAGGCTGCTACTCCTCCATCTCATCACCACTGGATTCGGGACGTTATGCAGAACCTTAAACTGGAAAAGATCAGATGTACCCTCAACGGCTCCATCAACAGATTCCACAAAACCTGGGACTCTCTAATAACTTATGTGAACAATTTACCTGGTCTGGAACTGGAACTCTGAATCATTACATCTGCCCTTGAACAAATTCTGTAATAAGAAGTATTAAGTGCACTTGTTTTTTTTTGTTTTTTTGTTTGTCTGTTTTTTTGTTTTTTTTTCCCCCTTGTCTTTGCCTGTCTATTGTCTATGACTAGTTTGTCACGTTGATTTTGGGTTTGAAATGTCTCTGTCTATTGTCGGGACTGTTTGTTATAGTTATTTGTAATACAGAGAATATGATTGTTTTATATGTTAACAGAAAATTACAAATAAAGTGTTTAAAAAAAAAAAAGAAGGGTGCCGTTCCATTGATGGCCCTGAAGGCCAGTGTCATCGTCTTGAATTGGATGCGTGCTGCAACAGGGAGCCAGTGGAGGTCACGGAGGAGGGGGGTCACGTGGGAGAATTTGGGTAGATTGAAGATAAGGCGTGCTGCTGCATTCTGGATACGCTGCAGTGGTTTAATCGCAGAGGCCGGGAGTCCGGCCAGGAGAGAGTTGCAGTAGTCAAGGCGGGAGATGACCAGTGCTTGGACCAAGAGCTGCGTTGCATCCTTTGTGAGGAAGGTCCGAATCCTGCGGATATTGTAGAGGGCGAATCTGCAGGATCGGGCCACAGCAGTGATGTTGGGGGTGCAGGATAGTTGGTCATCGAGGATTACACCCAGGTTCCTCGCAGTTGAGGAAGGTAATACTGTGATGCCCTCGACAGTGACCGACAGGTCCATGCGAGGGCAGTCTTTCCCTGGGATGAAGAGGAGTTCGGTTTTGTTCAGGTTGAGCTTGAGGTGATGTGCAGTTGTCCAGACAGAGATGTCAGCCAGACAGTTTGAGATGCAAGTTGCAATGTGAGCGTCAGAGGATGGGGGAAAAGAGAGGAACAGCTGGGTGTCATCTGCGTAGCAGTGGTAGGAGAATCCATGCGATGTGATAACATAACCTAGTGATCTGGTGTATAGTGAGAACAGAAGTGATCCTAATACTGAGCCTTGAGGGACGCCCGTGTCCAGAGAGCAGGGTTTGGACATAGAGCCATTCCATGTTACCTGTTCATTATTTTTATGGACAGGATTTCTAGGCGCAGCCGTGGGCCGGAGGGGATCTGGTTCGGGAGCCACTGGATTTCATCCCTGCCTTTTGCGGACGATGTGGTCTTATTGGATCCTTCGAGCCAGGACCTCCAGCATGTCCTGGGGCGGTTTGCAGCCGAGTGTAAAGCAGCCGGGATGAGGATTAGCACCTCCAAATCTGAGGCCATGGTTCTCGACCGGAAAAAGGTGGCTTACTCCCTCCAGGTCGGGGGGGAGTTCCTGTTTCAAGTGGAGGAGTTTAAGTATCTTGGGGTCTTGTTCACGAGTGAGGGAAGGATGGAACGTGAGATTGACAGGCGGATCGGTGCAGCGGCTGCAGTAATGCGGTCGTTGTATCGGTCCATCGTGGTAAAGAGAGAGCTGAGCCGAAAGGCGAAGCTCTCAATTTACTGGTCAATCTACGTTCCTACCCTCACCTATGGTCATGAACTTTGGGTCATGACCGAAAAAATAAGATCCCGGATACAAGCGGCCGAAGTGAGCTTCCTCCGCAGGGTGGCGGGGCCAGGGGCGTTGCTAGACATAAAGCTCTACTGGGGCACAGGCCCCCTATTACTAAAATCACAAAAAACATCCTTGAATTCCCGCTGCGTGTATGAAATGTGCTATACAATGTGCTATATAAACTTCCCTTGCTTAGCCCACTATTACTGAAACAGCCATACTGCTGCTGCTAAAAGTGAAAGGTAAAAATGTAGAGATATTAATCTCTAACTCATATTTATTTCAACATACATTATGAACATGCTCAACATGTTTTTGTTGATTTTGGAGTATCATTCCCACATTTGTGAATGAAGAACATCAGACTTTTGGGGTTGGGGAAATCACTGTGACTGTAAATCTTACTTATATGCTTAGCCATCACTTGGTAAACAAAGAAATTGTATTAAAATTAAAAGATAATGGGGTAAACCATCAGCTATCTAACTCCTATGAAACAACACAAAGAGTGATCTGTGATTCAGAGCAGCAGGAATGAGGACTGGTGGTGATTATTGAGCGGTAACAGAAATGTGTAACACGTCGTTGTTTGAGTTACTTACTGGAACGACCGCAACACTGTCAGAAACTACACGCACTGTGCCGCTTCACGCCGGCTACTGCGGGCATCGGGGCGAGCGGGGCAGGTGGGAGAGAGAAGTGGATCATACCATGATGTGATGGGGGGGTCTGTTGTATTTTTAAACCATATCCTGTCTATGGTTTTTTTGACCATGTTTAAGCTTGTCAAACACGGGCTTGCGTTTAAAAAACAACATGACTGATTTACCGGTATATATATTTTTTGCATTTATCTATGCGTGCGCGTCGCGGTGCCCCGGCTACGACATGCACACTGCCGTGCACGGACGTAATGTGCGCGCCGGACCCGGACCACAAGGTGCGCGCCTCAGCTTGTATTTTGAGTTAAACTGCGTTGGTTTGAGATTGTGGATGAGAAAGAAAATCCATTATTTTACCGTTATTATCAATATAAATGAATCCACGGCCAAATATAGTAGCTCGTTAAAACTCGAACGTGAGATTATACTGGGGCACGCCAGATCAATACTGGGGCACGTGCCCCAGTAAAAAGTGTCTAGTGACGCCGATGGGCGGGGCGCTCCCTTAGAGATAGGGTGAGGAGCTCCGTCACACGGTGTTGTAGCGAAAAACCTTCAACTACATAATTTCTAGGTCCATTTCAGCTAAACTAACTATCTAACAGATAGTCTCCAAATTGTAAGTCCCAGATGAAAAGAAGTCCAGCCAGTCTTTAATCCAAAGAAAAAAGAGATGTTTATTAGCCAATACAGGATCCAAACATCACGGGTTACCCCGGGGTAAGCGCCCGAGAGCCCCGTGTCCTCGGTTTATACGTTGTTGAACCCAGGATTCCACGCCCATGTCAGGTTGCCACCCACACCTTTTCTACAAATCAGGATCTTATTTTCCTAAAAAACAATGACTGTCATAATATCCCCACCCATCATTTGGCCCTCTCCCAGTTGTCACAATTTGGTAGGGGTTTTTCCCATTAGCTTCCTAAAGCGTTCCTAAAACACCTCTCCTCACTGTAGCAGGCCTCAAGGCCATTCTGACACAATGGTGTACACAGTTTGTATGGACTCATAAACCCAGGTGCAGGGCCTTTAAATCACAGCCTGTCATGGCAACTTATATATCCTTATGCTGCAGAAATAATTAACCCCTTAGCCACTACAATCCCCCCTTTGGTCCTGACAAGGACCAATACATCAAACAACCAATAAACAAATCTTTGTTGATACACACCACTACATATTTGTCTAAAGCACAAAATACAGATTAGTAACACTTTGTTAGTTACACCCCAACTTGGTCCCTCAATAAGGATCCCCGCACCCTCCCATTGGGTCAAACACCCAACAGGTGGATCAGAGATCATCACTGATGAGTCCTTAAACTTTCCTGGCAACCTGGCAGGGGAAACATCCTCTCCAGAAGCACTCGAGAGGTAAAGCCCCCACCATGTGGCCTGTTTCTCGATGCTGACCTTTCCTGCGGGTGTAACCATGATTAAACATATTGTGAAACATTGTTTGTGAGCATATATAATGTGAAGCAAACCATAGTGAGTAACTACATCTAACACAACATCTCCTTGTGACTTCATAAACATTAATATGTGCACTTGTGAACACTCCAGTGATTGTTAGTACAAACACAACATGATATCATATTGCTTAGATAAACATTTGATCACATGACTATGATTTATTCATTACTACGACTATCAGGCGAACATTCCATCGTACCCCCTATCGGGCTTACTGATTTCCTGCATATCACTGTATAATTTTATAATAATCTCCTTCAGAGTGCAGTTTCACCTGCACTCTCCCTCCTATCTATCACTACTTTTGTGGCGCTGTTACTAGCCACCTCCCACTTTTACCCTCAACCCTATTTTTATAGCAAGAGAGACCCCCAGATCAGTGGTTGACTCATGGCAGTTTCAACAGTTCAGTTTGTCCATGTCACTCGAGCCAAATCCATCCTGCTGCATGGGCCTCCCTGGTGAGGGGCTTCTTCTGTCCTCACTGGCCGGACTGATAGGGCTGAACATGTTGACCGCTGGCGGCTGATTTGGCATTTGTGGATCCACTCTTGCTTCTGGTAATGTAGATTGGCTGACCTCCTCGGTCACGCACCCATGGAAAGCGACTCCCAACCGTTCTGGTGGTTGAATACTAGGTCTCTTTTCTGCATTCCACCAGTCCCGCCACGTCCGTCATTATCGGGGTGTCTGTTTTGGTCAGGTTCTCCAACTCTTCCCCTCGTGCTACACAAAAAGGAAAAAAAATCAAATCATTTGGTTTGCGTACAACAGGTGATAATGCTGTTATTACTTCATTGTTATTCTGTTTTTTAGTCTATATGGACATATTCTTGAGTTTTCACTCTTCCATTTAAGTGTCCTGCCATGATCATTGCACAGAAGGCAAAACATTCAGCTATCTCTGGACAGCTTCCTATGCTACTTCCAGGCAGTGGCATGAGCTGTGGAATTTGTTTAGTATTATAACAGGCAATGCACTCCTGTCGCTCTTTCTTCTGTGCTTTATACATTGCTTTAGATGAGTATGTTATCCATTGTTGAAACATGTTGGAGTCCCATTGTGAGGTCGTTAGTTTGGTCAAATCTCGTTTTTCTCATTTACTCACCAGCCGAATCTATTATTGGCCTCTACTGTTGTCTGTTTTGTGTCCATTTATTAACACAAAATGTTGGTGCATGTTACCTGCATTGTCACCATCCCTTCTTCTTGGCATTCAGTGGTGCGGGGTAGTCCCACCCAGTGTTTGCTTGGAGCGTTAGCTGTTGTGATGTCAATGGTCAGTACATAATCATAGGTGTCAGTTTTTACATACAGGTAGTTTTGCACTTTTCCTTTTGTTAATAGGTTTTTTCAGTAGCTAATGTGACCATAGCCAATGCACACTTAGCATGTGTGATGTTATTAGCGGTTGCTAGGGAAGGAGAGGTCATTAGGACATCCTCCCCCCTTGCGAAACCTGTCTGAACTGAAGGAGGAGCAGCATCTCAAAAATACACATATGCATGCATAAGCAATACACATAAGCCCTGCCTATGTAACATTATATATTCTGGAGAATAGAGTAGAAAGACCAGAACTTCACGCCTCTGGCACCTGAGCACTGTGTTGCACACAGCAGCTCTTAGCTAGATAAGTGATTTTCTCCAGACGTCTGTATCATCTGATGTTCATCTGCCAATAAATGCCAGCAGCAATGGCGCACTAAAGAACCAATGGCTTCGCTGTCTCCGTGATCCTCCTGCAGAATCTGAACACTAACTGACTAACTTGTGAACAAAAATTCCTACAACGTCTAAAAAGTCTTTCAGTTGGTCACTGACACACTTTTCAAGGACTTTGGCTAAAACACATAGTTTGGAAATAGGCCTGTAATTGTTTAAAACTGTAGGATCACCTCCTTTCAACAAAGGCAGGACATAGGCAGATTTCCAAATGTTAGGAATCTCATTATTAGAAAATGTCAGATTAAAAATATGGGTAAGAGGTTCTGCTCTGAAATCTACAGCCAACTTCAAAAATAATGGCTCAAGCTTGTCAGGACCTGCAGATTTAGCAGGGTCCAAATGTTTTAGGGCTCTATAGACCTCAATTACGTCCAGTGGAACAATAATAAAAGATTGAACACAATCGTTATTTGGGAGTGGAGATGGAGAGGTATTCTGCATATTATTAGAGTCCGGATGTAAAGACTCAAATTGAGAACTGGAGGAGACAAAATGTTCATTGAAGCAATTAAGAATTTCTAATTTATCAGTCAGCCTACATGAATCCTTTACAATACATGTTGGTAGGTCGTTTGTGGCCACATTTCCAAAAGAAGATTTGATGGTTTTCCAGAATTTTTTAGGATCATTTAAGTCGCTAGTGGTTTTTAAGAGGTAGTATTCAGCTTTAACCTGTTTGACAAAAGAGGTAAAGCGGTTTCGCAGCTGTCTGAAAATCAGCCAGTCAGCATGAGAGTTGGATTTTCTGGCCTTAGCCCAGGCAATATCCCTTTCTTGTTGTAGACCAGACAGCTGAGAAGAAAACCAAGGATTGTCTCGACCTTTAACTCGAAATTTGCGGAAAGGGGCATGTTTATTAATAATACTGGTGAAAGCATCATGAAAGTATTTCCATGCCAGTTCTACATCATTGAAAAGAGAGATCCTGGACCAATCAAAATCCCACAGATCATGGTGAAAAGCTTGCTCACAAAAATGTTTTAAATCTCGTTTAAAAATAATTTGAGACCTTGATTTTGGGAGCTTGGCTTGCCTCACTACGGCTATAGCACAATGGTCACTCATATCATTAGCAAAAATGCCTACATCTGAATATTTATGAGGAGTGTTTGTTAAAAATAAATCAATAAGGGAAGATTTCTCTGGACATTTAATATTTGGACGAGTTGGGCTATCGATTAATTGAGTAAGATTAAATGAATCGCAGGTTGATTTAAAACTGTCAGAGGCAGAGGATAACCAGTCCCAGTTAAAATCCCCAGTGAGGAGAATCTCATTAAAGTCTAAGGTTAATAGTTGTTTATTTAATGATGACAGGGCCTCACTGGTTGCTGAGGGGGGTCTATAACAACCAGCAATGGTGATAGAATGGCCTTTAAGCAGTTCCAACTTCAAAGCAAGAAACTCAAATTGTCTGCTCAGAGATACAGATGAAAGAAGGGTAGTCTGAAATTTGTTTTTCGTGAAAATGGCAATGCCACCGCCCTTCCTAGGACGGTCACAACGAAAAACATTGTAGCCCTTAATTGCAATGTCTTTGTCTGTTACAGATTTGTTTAACCATGTTTCTGTCAATACAAGAATGTCAGTGTCAGACGTTTTAGCCCAAATTTTTACAAGATCCAGTTTAGGAAGTAAACTTCTAACGTTTACATGAATAACACCAAGCCCAGATCTAGCTTTAAAATCACAGGGGTACTCAGATAATTAAAATCAGGGCCGGGGTTAGGTTCAACTAAATACTCGTATGAACACCTGGTCCCCCACTTGGGTCTGGCGGGCATCCAACGGGATTCTGCTATCGTCTTTGCCGTTGGCCTCTTTAACCTGTTGGAAGACAAGTCTGTGGATTTGAGTTAAACTTTTCAAATAGTCACCCAATTCTCGTTCAAGTTGTAAGAGTGATGGCCCTTCTTGGGGGCCCCAACATTGTGGTAACGGCATTGGTCGGCCAGTGAGCATTTCATGTGGGGTTAGGTGAGTTAGTCTATTAGTTTGTGATCGCATAGCCATCAATGCTAATGGCAAAGCATCCACCCAGGTGAGCCTGCCATTGCTGTCAGCCATGATTTTGGCTATTTTGTTCTTCAACACACCGTTTGCTCGTTCCACAGAGCCTTGTGACTGTGGATGATACACGCAACCGTACTTCTGTTGTATGCCTAACATTGTAAAATTTCTTGGATCACTTTAGATACAAAGTGTGGTCCATTGTCAGATGAGATGGTATCTGGCATACCAAATCTTGGAAATACTTCTGTACACAGAAACTTAGCAGATTTGTGGTCAGCTTTAGTTGTGGGGCATGCTTCAACCCATCTACTAAACCTACAGATGACCACAAACATGTATTTTTTGTTTTGAACTCTGTCTAGCATGTCTACATAATCCACCATTAGATGTTTGAATGGACCTTCTGGCACTGGGATGTGTGCCAAGGGATGAGTAAACATTTTTCGCACGTTATATTTTGGACAGTGTAGGCATGTGGCCAATTGCCTATCTACCATAGCAGTATGGTGTCCACCATGTTTCTTGTAGTTTCCGAAGAACTTGACTTCGTGAACAATGATCAGGTTCATGCATCTTTTTGATTGCTATCTGTAATAGTGATAGCGGGAGGACAACATGTCCATGGCAGCTTCTCCACAACCCTGCATGGGGGGTTGTTGTTCTGATAGCTCCTCTCTGTATCCAAAGTCGTTTTTCAGCCTCTGGGACCTGATTTTGGGCTTCTATCAATGAGCTCAAAGTGGTTATAGGCGCACAGTCTTGCTCGACCGAGATTGGCGCTTGTGTAGCTTTCCCCGTTGCCTCTTTAGCTGCCTCATCAGCTAAGTTGTTTCCCTTAGCTACCAGAGAGTCATTAGGTTGGTGTGCTGAACACTTTACAATAGCTATCAAATGCCTTGGAAAGATCAATAAAAAACAGCAGCACAATACTTTTTACAATCCAGTGATTCCATTATATCATTAACAACTTTTAATGTTGCAGTAATTGTGCTGTGTCGTTTTCTAAAACCTGACTGGTGTTGGGATAAAATATTATTCACGTTGTAGACATAAAAATGTCTAGAAGGAATGATGACATCCGGAAATTGTATGTTTCATAAGTGGCATATCTCAGAATCATAGATGCCTTTCATAATCATGTATGTTTTGCCTAATTAGGAATGTGTTTTATAATCATATAATGTGATTCATTATAAGCATGTAGTGTGATTCACTACAATCATGTAATGTGTGTGATATTAATCTATTCTATCATCCTCAGACAACGGCGGAGTAATAGAAAGTTACCATCAGTGAATGAAAGGCCAGGAGAGCACAGACGCAGCCGAATAGAGGAAGTTCATGAACTTTTACACTTTCCATGGACGTATTTAACAGCATTAGAGGAACAAAAACAGCAGCTTACACACACACATGCATTCAGTAAATGTTAAGTTCGAGAGACACCAGTCTGAACCAGACAAGGGGGGGGACACATAATGTATGGCGGACGCTCTTTAGTGTTTTCTTTACTATAAAGTTGAGGGATATCAGCTTGAGCAGAACAGGGGAGGACACATGATGTATGGTAGACGAGCATGAGTGTTTTCTTACAGGACCAGGGGATGAAGTCAGCGAGGAGGAAGCGGTCCCAACTCTGGGACAATCCCTGCGTCTATCATGTCCCTGACAAGAGGAGGAATCAGCCGAAGGAGGAGCAGCATCTCAAAAATACACATATGCATGCATAAGCAATACACATAAGCCCTGCCTATGTAACATTATATATTCTGGAGAATAGAGTAGAAAGACCAGAACTTCACGCCTCTGGCACCTGAGCACTGTGTTGCACACAGCAGCTCTTAGCTAGATAAGTGATTTTCTCCAGACGTCTGTATCATCTGATGTTCATCTGCCAATAAATGCCAGCAGCAATGGCGCACTAAAGAACCAATGGCTTCGCTGTCTCCGTGATCCTCCTGCAGAATCTGAACAACGCAATATAGACTCTGTGAGGTCCTTCTGATTGACTAACTTGTGAACAAAAATTCCTACAACGTCTAAAAAGTCTTTCAGTTGGTCACTGACACACTTTTCAAGGACTTTGGCTAAAACACATAGTTTGGAAATAGGCCTGTAATTGTTTAAAACTGTAGGATCACCTCCTTTCAACAAAGGCAGGACATAGGCAGATTTCCAAATGTTAGGAATCTCATTATTAGAAAATGTCAGATTAAAAATATGGGTAAGAGGTTCTGCTCTGAAATCTACAGCCAACTTCAAAAATAATGGCTCAAGCTTGTCAGGACCTGCAGATTTAGCAGGGTCCAAATGTTTTAGGGCTCTATAGACCTCAATTACGTCCAGTGGAACAATAATAAAAGATTGAACACAATCGTTATTTGGGAGTGGAGATGGAGAGGTATTCTGCATATTATTAGAGTCCGGATGTAAAGACTCAAATTGAGAACCGGAGGAGACAAAATGTTCATTGAAGCAATTAAGAATTTCTAATTTATCAGTCAGCCTACATGAATCCTTTACAATACATGTTGGTAGGTCGTTTGTGGCCACATTTCCAAAAGAAGATTTGATGGTTTTCCAGAATTTTTTAGGATCATTTAAGTCGCTAGTGGTTTTTAAGAGGTAGTATTCAGCTTTAACCTGTTTGACAAAAGAGGTAAAGCGGTTTCGCAGCTGTCTGAAAATCAGCCAGTCAGCATGAGAGTTGGATTTTCTGGCCTTAGCCCAGGCAATATCCCTTTCTTGTTGTAGACCAGACAGCTGAGAAGAAAACCAAGGATTGTCTCGACCTTTAACTCGAAATTTGCGGAAAGGGGCATGTTTATTAATAATACTGGTGAAAGCATCATGAAAGTATTTCCATGCCAGTTCTACATCATTGAAAAGAGAGATCCTGGACCAATCAAAATCCCACAGATCATGGTGAAAAGCTTGCTCACAAAAATGTTTTAAATCTCGTTTAAAAATAATTTGAGACCTTGATTTTGGGAGCTTGGCTTGCCTCACTACGGCTATAGCACAATGGTCACTCATATCATTAGCAAAAATGCCTACATCTGAATATTTATGAGGAGTGTTTGTTAAAAATAAATCAATAAGGGAAGATTTCTCTGGACATTTAATATTTGGACGAGTTGGGCTATCGATTAATTGAGTAAGATTAAATGAATCGCAGGTTGATTTAAAACTGTCAGAGGCAGAGGATAACCAGTCCCAGTTAAAATCCCCAGTGAGGAGAATCTCATTAAAGTCTAAGGTTAATAGTTGTTTATTTAATGATGACAGGGCCTCACTGGTTGCTGAGGGGGGTCTATAACAACCAGCAATGGTGATAGAATGGCCTTTAAGCAGTTCCAACTTCAAAGCAAGAAACTCAAATTGTCTGCTCAGAGATACAGATGAAAGAAGGGTAGTCTGAAATTTGTTTTTCGTGAAAATGGCAATGCCACCGCCCTTCCTAGGACGGTCACAACGAAAAACATTGTAGCCCTTAATTGCAATGTCTTTGTCTGTTACAGATTTGTTTAACCATGTTTCTGTCAATACAAGAATGTCAGTGTCAGACGTTTTAGCCCAAATTTTTACAAGATCCAGTTTAGGAAGTAAACTTCTAACGTTTACATGAATAACACCAAGCCCAGATCTAGCTTTAAAATCACAGGGGGGTACTCAGATAATTAAAATCAGGGCCGGGGTTAGGTTCAACTAAATACTCGTATGAACACCTGGTCCCCCACTTGGGTCTGGCGGGCATCCAACGGGATTCTGCTATCGTCTTTGCCGTTGGCCTCTTTAACCTGTTGGAAGACAAGTCTGTGGATTTGAGTTAAACTTTTCAAATAGTCACCCAATTCTCGTTCAAGTTGTAAGAGTGATGGCCCTTCTTGGGGGCCCCAACATTGTGGTAACGGCATTGGTCGGCCAGTGAGCATTTCATGTGGGGTTAGGTGAGTTAGTCTATTAGTTTGTGATCGCATAGCCATCAATGCTAATGGCAAAGCATCCACCCAGGTGAGCCTGCCATTGCTGTCAGCCATGATTTTGGCTATTTTGTTCTTCAACACACCGTTTGCTCGTTCCACAGAGCCTTGTGACTGTGGATGATACACGCAACCGTACTTCTGTTGTATGCCTAACATTGTAAACATTTCTTGGATCACTTTAGATACAAAGTGTGGTCCATTGTCAGATGAGATGGTATCTGGCATACCAAATCTTGGAAATACTTCTGTACACAGAAACTTAGCAGATTTGTGGTCAGCTTTAGTTGTGGGGCATGCTTCAACCCATCTACTAAACCTACAGATGACCACAAACATGTATTTTTTGTTTTGAACTCTGTCTAGCATGTCTACATAATCCACCATTAGATGTTTGAATGGACCTTCTGGCACTGGGATGTGTGCCAAGGGATGAGTAAACATTTTTCGCACGTTATATTTTGGACAGTGTAGGCATGTGGCCAATTGCCTATCTACCATAGCAGTATGGTGTCCACCATGTTTCTTGTAGTTTCCGAAGAACTTGACTTCGTGAACAATGATCAGGTTCATGCATCTTTTTGATTGCTATCTGTAATAGTGATAGCGGGAGGACAACATGTCCATGGCAGCTTCTCCACAACCCTGCATGGGGGGTTGTTGTTCTGATAGCTCCTCTCTGTATCCAAAGTCGTTTTTCAGCCTCTGGGACCTGATTTTGGGCTTCTATCAATGAGCTCAAAGTGGTTATAGGCGCACAGTCTTGCTCGACCGAGATTGGCGCTTGTGTAGCTTTCCCCGTTGCCTCTTTAGCTGCCTCATCAGCTAAGTTGTTTCCCTTAGCTACCAGAGAGTCATTAGGTTGGTGTGCTGAACACTTTACAATAGCTAACTCTGCCGGAAGCTGCATTACTTGGATCAATGCTAGTACTGCCTGACCATGTACTACTGGTGTACCATCTGCTCGAATGAAACCTCGTTGTTTCCAGATGCTGGCGTTAATGTGACATACGCCATAGCCATAGTGTGGTGGCCACACATGGTGACCACCATTAAGTTGAGTACTATTGTTGTTCTTTTATTTTTCAATAATGACACACATTCTTTTCCTTTCATAAATCTTGTTTATTGACAGTTGTTGATTAATTTGAGTGCACGCATTTTTATTAACAGGCTGTTCATTAACGTTTTGTTTAAGTTGAAACTCACCTTGTGTCTTATTGTTTGCAGCTCTCCCCAGCTCTGAAAAGGAGGCGGCGCCTTCCAAGATGGCCTCTTATGGGAGCAGAAACAGGATGTGGAGGAGGCCACCTTGGAGGTGCCAGAGGGGAGGCTGTCTTTTCTTTGAGATTTATTTAATTTGAGATTATTAAGAGCTTTAAGTTTGCGTTAGGATTTGAGTGTTTATATTTTGTGTGTATATATAGGTTTTCATTGTAGTCTTTGTTCACATTATCTTTTGTTGAATTAGGGAAGTATTAGTTTGTCTGTCCCCCCTATCGTTTGTGTTAGGCTAGCCTACGTTTATATAACCCCCACCTAGTGTCTCATTTAACAGGTCAGTTATGTTGAGTTAAGTTGCTGTTTGTTTAAGTAGACCTCAGTTAAGTTATTAGGGCCCTCAGTTAGTTGTTATTTTCCTATTATTTTGTAGTATACTTTTGGATATTGTTTCTTTGAATTTAATTGCAAATAAATTGATATTTTTTGGACAGTTACACCTTGTGTTCTTGAGCCTTTTCTGTTTGGTCCCTGACATTTGGTGGCAGTGGTGGGATCATTCAGTAGAGAACCAGGTGAATTTTTTTTTTAATTTTGTTATTTTTCCTCTCCATTTTTTCTCACTTCACCCCTCCTCGCATTTTTTTTGGGAGGTCGAAGAGATGCGAGGAAGAGGAAGCAGAGCAGGCAGAGCAGGTTGTGGCCGAGAACAGCTGCTGGAAACGGGTGAGCGACCAGATAATGAGGAAGATGAACTGGGAGCTACAGGTGGAGTATTAGACGAGGGAGAAGAAGGCAAAGAACCTACCATTGGAGATCTGGCGAGCATTCTGCAAACATACATGGGACAGCAGAGAGAACAGGCAGCCCAATGGAAAAGGGAGGTGGCTCGGCAGGATGAAAGGTTTAAGTCTTTACATCACCAGTTCAGTCTCCTCCAACTGGAGGTGCAGACCCAAACTGCCTCTGGGTCTCAACCTGCTCCATTAACACCTCTTCAAGTAGATGCAAATCCTACTGACCTACAGGCTCAGACTGTTTCACCTCCAGCAACTGCTCGGCAAACGGGAGTCACACAAGGTCAGCCTCGGTTCTTTAGGGAACCCAAACTTCAAAAATTAACTGATTCAGATGATATTGAACATTTCCTTATTACCTTTGAAAGAATAGCAGTTGCTTGTCAATGGCCAAGGTCAGAGTGGGCTTTTCAGCTGATTCCTCTGCTAACAGGTAAAGCCAGGAGTGCATATGTTCATATGGATGTCAATGAAAGCCTTGATTATGAGGAAGTGAAGGCTGTGATTCTCAAGAAATATGATATTAATCCAGAAACTTATCGACAGAGGTTTCGAGCTCTTCAGGTGGAGCCTGAGGAAACGCCAAAGGAACTGTATGTAAGACTAAAAGAACTTTATGTGAAGTGGGTGCAACCAAAAAACAAAACAAGTGAAGAAATTGGTGAAACTATTGTTCTTGAGCAGTATTTAAGAATGTTGTCTCCTGAGCTCCAGGTTTGGATCAAGGAACAGGATCCTCAGACTGCAGCTAAGGCTGCCTCCATGGCTGACATGTTTGTGGCAGCACGTCCAAAGCACCAGCCCTGGGCCTACAGAGCCTGGAAGCCAAACAAGCACAGCCCAAACCCAGGCTTGGGTCAGTACACCTCAGGAGCAGCACAGCCTGTGGGTAAGCCTCCTGTAAGGGAGAACCAGCCAGTTTCCAATGTTACCCCAAGGAACTTTAAACCCCTCATCTGCTACTTATGTGGTCAAGAGGGCCACACAAAACCAAGGTGCCCACAAAATACAGTAAAGCTGACACAGATGTGCTATGTACCGAGACAGAAATGTGAGCCTGAGAGGAGAGCTCAACAGCCCCTAAGAGTGACCTCAGTCGAGATAAATGGGCAGAATCTTAAAGCACTCATTGACACAGGAAGTACACAGACTCTGGTGCATCGTCAATATGTTCCTGCTCATGTCATCTGTACTACTGAGATGGTTCCAATCTGTTGTGTTCACGGAGATGAAAAGCCATATCCTACAGCGAATGTGTATGTTAAAGTGCAAGGGAACACTTATTTGCTGAGTGTCGGTGTCACAGACAATCTTCCATTTCCTGTAGTACTTGGCCATGATCTGCCTGTCCTTCTGGATCTGATCCACCCAGTGCAGTCCTGTAATGTAGCTTTGACACGGGCCCAGGCAAAACAATCAGGTGAGATGGTGCAAGCTTTAAATACACTACCCTTCTATGATGCTGAAATTCAATCAGGCCCCATCAAACCCCGTAAATCTCGCCAGCAGAGGCGCCAGGAGAAGTTCAGGCACACAGTAGTGGAGCCCTGTGTTGCCTCTGACTTACCACTAGGGGTGCAGCTCCCAGAGAATATAGGACAGCTGCAGCAGCAGGATGCAAGCCTAGCTGGGTTTCTGCAGGAAGCCAGAGGGAGCAGTGGGGTTAGAAGTGACAAATCTAACACGGGAGGCTATGTTCTAGACAATGGCATTCTTTACCGCTGCTACAGCTCAGTGAGACAGCTAATGGTTCCAAAAGTAGCCAGAGAAACAATCCTTACTCTGGGTCATTCAATTCCTTGGGCTGGCCACCTAGGGAAGCATAAGACCACAGCGAGGATCCAGCGTTATTTTCACTGGCCAGGCCTGCAGAAAGATGTGGCACAGTTTTGTAGGAGCTGTCCAGAGTGCCAACAAACATCAGCTAAGTTCCCCAGTAAAGCTCCCCTCCAACCTTTGCCAATAATTGGTACACCATTTGAACGCCTGGGAATGGACATTGTGGGCCCGGTGGAGAAGAGCAAGGCAGGAAACAGATTTATGCTGGTCATGACAGATTATGCCACTAAATACCCTGAAGTATTTCCACTAAAGACAATTAAAGCTAAACCAATTGCATTGTGCTTGGTGCAGTTTTTTTCAAGGGTTGGTTTTCCCCAGGAGATACTGACCGACCGGGGCTCTAACTTCATGTCCAGATTGCTGAAGGATGTGTACCAGCTGCTGGGCATCAGAGGTTTGAGGACAACACCCTATCACCCACAGACGGACGGACTCACAGAGCGGTTTAATCAGACATTGAAACAGATGCTCCGTAAATTTGTAAATGACACAGGCTCAGACTGGGACCAGTGGCTCCCTTATCTCATGTTTGCATATAGAGAAGTGCCACAAGCCTCGACTGGCTTCTCGCCATTTGAACTCCTTTTTGGTCATGAGGTCAGAGGCCCTTTAACCCTGCTAAAAGACATATGGGAGGGAGATAAGGGGAGCAAAGAACCTGTTAATGTTGTCGCATATGTTCTTCAGATGAGAGAGAAGCTGGATAAAATGACTGCTCTGGCCCGGGAAAACATGGCAGCTGCTCAGCATCAACAGAGGACATGGTATGATCGAACGGCTCGAGAGAGGGGTTTTGCCCCTGGCCAGAAAGTGCTGGTGATGTTGCCCACCAAAGAGAGCAAGCTATTGGCCAAGTGGCAAGGGCCCTTTGAGGTAATTCAAAAACTTGGCTCTACCACCTATAAAATCTCCACCCCAGGTCATAGTCGCCCTACTCGGACCCTGCATGTCAACCTGCTGAAGGAGTGGGTCCCTCGGCCGGGGGAGGCGTCGTCTGTGCTTCTCATCAGGGATGTATTGGATGAGGAGGTGGAGGAGCAGTATCTGCCAGTGCCGGGTCCATCAGCAGCTGACCTTGGGCATTTATCTAAAGTGCAGCAGTCACAGGTGAGAGCTCTGTGTGCACCGGAGGTCTTTCAAGCCGACCCAGGCCGCACAGATGTCATTCATCATCATATCACACTTAAAGAGTGTGCGGCAGTCCGACGTTTGAGCTATCGAATCCCGGAACGCCTGCTTGATCCTCTTAGGAAAGAGATTGATCTGATGTTGTCCCTGGGGATTATTGAGGTTTCCCAGAGTGAATGGTGTAACCCTATAGTTCTTGTACCGAAAAAGGATGGCACCCTGCGATTTTGTATGGACTTTAGGTATTTAAATACAATCTCTAAGTTTGACTCATATCCAACTCCTCGTATTGATGACCTCATAGAGAGGTTAGGCAAGGCCAAGTACCTTACCACTATTGACCTCTCTAAAGGCTATTGGCAGGTCCCTTTGTCACAGCAGTCTCGGGAGCTGACCGCCTTCCGGACTCCATGGGGACTCTTTCATTTTACAGTAATGCCTTTCGGGTTACATGGAGCACCAGCGACCTTCCAGAGGCTCATGGATAAGGTACTGTTTGGCCTGTCACATTTTGCATCTGCTTATTTGGATGATGTTGTTGTTTATAGTCATTCTTGGGAGGAACACTTGGAACATCTCGAAACTGTTTTTGAGTGTCTTGGAAAAGCAGGACTGACCATCAACCCAGGCAAATGTATGCTGGCCCGAGCAGAGGTGGAGTACCTTGGCTATGTCATTGGGAACGGAGTCATCAAGCCTCAAGTTCAGAAGGTGAAGGCTATTCGAGCCTGCCCCTTGCCCCAGACCAGGACTCAGCTGAGGTCATTCATTGGCATGGCAGGTTGGTACCACAGGTTTATACCTAATTACTCTGCACGAGCTGCTGTGCTTACAGATATGGTCAGCCTGCGACATCCAAATCAGCTGCTTTGGACTGAGGAAGCGAAGAACGCCTTCATGGATATTCAGCAAGCACTAAGTGGTGATACATTGTTGCACTGCCCTGACTTTGAAAAGCAGTTTATGCTGCAGACTGATGCTTCAGACCGAGGACTTGGTGCAGTGCTGCTTCAGGGCCCTCCAGAGGATCGTCGTCCTGTGGCGTTCATAAGCAGGAAGCTGTACCCACGAGAAAGGCGGTATTCTACAGTGGAGAAGGAATGCCTGGCAGTTAAGTGGGCCCTGGATTCCCTCAAATACTACCTGCTTGGGAGGGAGTTTGTCCTGGAGACGGACCACAAGGCCCTGAAGTGGCTACAGAAGATGAAGGATGCCAACAGCCGCATAACACGCTGGTACCTAGCCATGCAGCCCTATCAGTTTGAGGTCCATCACATCCCAGGGAAGATGAATGTTACGGCAGATTATCTGTCGCGTTGCCTCAGTGAGAATCCAGAGGAGGGGGAGTGTGTGGTGGCCACACATGGTGACCACCATTAAGTTGAGTACTATTGTTGTTCTTTTATTTTTCAATAATGACACACATTCTTTTCCTTTCATAAATCTTGTTTATTGACAGTTGTTGATTAATTTGAGTGCACGCATTTTTATTAACAGGCTGTTCATTAACGTTTTGTTTAAGTTGAAACTCACCTTGTGTCTTATTGTTTGCAGCTCTCCCCAGCTCTGAAAAGGAGGCGGCGCCTTCCAAGATGGCCTCTTATGGGAGCAGAAACAGGATGTGGAGGAGGCCACCTTGGAGGTGCCAGAGGGGAGGCTGTCTTTTCTTTGAGATTTATTTAATTTGAGATTATTAAGAGCTTTAAGTTTGCGTTAGGATTTGAGTGTTTATATTTTGTGTGTATATATAGGTTTTCATTGTAGTCTTTGTTCACATTATCTTTTGTTGAATTAGGGAAGTATTAGTTTGTCTGTCCCCCCTATCGTTTGTGTTAGGCTAGCCTACGTTTATATAACCCCCACCTAGTGTCTCATTTAACAGGTCAGTTATGTTGAGTTAAGTTGCTGTTTGTTTAAGTAGACCTCAGTTAAGTTATTAGGGCCCTCAGTTAGTTGTTATTTTCCTATTATTTTGTAGTATACTTTTGGATATTGTTTCTTTGAATTTAATTGCAAATAAATTGATATTTTTTGGACAGTTACACCTTGTGTTCTTGAGCCTTTTCTGTTTGGTCCCTGACACATAGGCACTATCTGTGTAAATAGTTGCCCTTCTTCCTGCAGCTAGTTTGCAAGCTGTAGTTAATGCTTTTATTTCTGCCAATTGAGCTGAACATTGTTGGTTTATTTGCGCTGATATGAGTTTAGTGAACGTATTATCGGGGTTCGGCTGTACCACTCCATATCCTGCAAGATTGCCTGTATCGCCACGTACACAGGATCCATCTACAAATAGAGTCAATTCTGATGGAATTGGTTGATTATGCAGTTTGTCGCGTACCTTCATGAAACTATCTGTTTCTTTAAGGCAATCATGAGGGGTGCTCTCTGTTGGCAATATCATTTTTGTAGCTGGGTTTACAGTATTGCAACGTCGTATCGTTAATTCCGATCCTGATAGGAGAACTTCATAACCACTTTGTCTGGCTTGAGTTAGTACAAAACGTGGGCTAGTTAGCATGGCATGTAGCTGGTGTGATGTATACAGGGTGACAGGATGTCCCATTGTCAGGACTGATGCTTTTTTGTGAGCAAAGGCAGCAGCAGGCAATCCTTGGTAGCAAGGTGGCAGGCCTTCCTCAATTATGTCCAATCTTGTGCTGTAATAAGCCAGGGGCTGTTTGCCTGTAGGAGACTCCTGCATTAACACAGCACATGCATAGCCCTGTCGCTCTGTTGCATAGAGATGAAATGGTTTACTATAGTCTGGAGTGGCCAGTGCAGGAGCGGTTTGCATATCAGTTTTAATGAGGAAGAACGCTTTTTCAGCTTCCTCTGTCCAATTCAGATGAGCCAACCTGTCTGTCTGGCCGGCAGCGCAAATCAACGCTCTTAATGGAGCTGTCTTGATTGCATAGTCACATATCCAGGACCCACTGTACCCAGCCAATCCTAGAAAAGATAACATTTGCCCTACCGTTTGCGGCTTTGGGGCTTTCGTCACAGCCTCAATTTGCAAGGGTGCAATTTGTCTTTTATTTCCACTTAGTTGTCGGCCCAAGTATTCTACTGTCTGTTGGCAGAACTGTAGTTTACTTTTACTGACCTTGTGACCACCATCTGCCAGCGCTGTTAGGACAGTAAGTGAGTCTTTTTCACACTGCTCTTTGCTGTTTGAGCATATTAGAATATCATCAACATACATTAATGTCGTGGACTGAACATTTAAATGTTGGAGGTCTTCAGCTAGAACTTTGTTAAAAATAGATGGCGAGTGCACGAACCCTTGTGGTAACCTGTTATAGGTGTACTGTTGATTCTGATAGGTGAATGCAAACAAGTATTGTGACTCTGGATGAACTGGTACACTAAAAAATGCTGAACATAAATCTATCACCGTATACCATTTTGTCCCTGGAGGGATGTTGGACAATAAAGTATGTGGATCAGGCACAACTGGTGTTTCTTCTGTCACTATGGCATTTATTGCTCTTAGATCATGCACTAGCCTGTAGTCTTTAGAATTTATTTTCCTAATTGGAAAAATAGGTGTGTTACATGGGCTATTAGTTTTCACTAGAACTCCTGCTTCTAACAATCCTTCTATAGTTGGTTTTATTCCGTCAATAGCTTCTTTTCTGAGTAGATATTGTCTTTGGTATGGCAAACGTATGTCTGTTTTCACCTGGAATCGCCTTGGTGTTGCTGATTTTATTAACCCTACATCAGTTTTATGTTTTGACCATACTTGTGGTGGGACTTGTAATAGCAGGTCTTCATGTTCTTTAGTTAATAGCATTTGTGTTGTCTGTGGGGATCCATTCCTTGATTTGTTGTGCTTCTTTAATCATTGGTCCTAGATCATGTGATTCATATCCGTCTGCTATTAGTAGTGTCACATGTGGTGATGAGTTAGGAACCTGGAACCATTCTTTTGTCTTTTGACAGTGTGACTGCTGCTGCAGCTCCTTGAGGTCCTAGTATGATGTCATCATATTGTATGGCTGTAGGGGAGTGATTAATCAATTCATTCCAACATGCATCATAATCTTCTTGACTTTTGTCTACATCGTACAACATGGTACAATGAAAAGGGAGTGTTGGTTCATTAGCCATTTCATAGTAGTGTGTTATGAACAGCTTCCATATTTCACACTCTTGGTGTAGGAAGGAGTTTGGTGAAGTTAACTTTATCCAATATACTTGGGCTTCTTTTATGTCATCATCTTGTTCCACCACTGGTGCCATTACCACTGGTGTCATTATGCCTTGTAGGTTTTCTTCCGGTAGATCAAAATAAAGTCCATCTGGAGTAGACATTATTTTTGCTTTTAATGCACACAGAATGTCTCTTCCTAATAGATTGATGGGTGTATCTACTGAGTAGAGTAATGGTGCATAAATTGTTTTTCCTGAAATCTTTATTGGAACTGGTTTTGTCATTGGTATTATTTGAGTTTTCCCAGAGAAACCGACGGTTCAAATTTTTGATGATGATAAAGGAAGTCCAGCTCCTTCTTTTCCAATGCAGGAGTATGTTGCTCCTGTATCCACCATGAACTGATGCTGATGTTCCTGTATCGTTACTTCTATGGTGGGTTCAGTGTGTGGCTGCTTGGTTAGGACAGGTGTTATTACTTCCCCTTCAGATTTCTCTAGGCATCCCTATTGCCATTGTGCTGCTGGTCCCATCCACGGACCAGCGTTTTGGACTGCTGCCCATGGAATAGTTGGGCAGCTTCTTTGCATGTGTCCTGGCTGTCCACATCCCCAGCAGCGATTGTCTCGTTGCTGTGCATTTTGTTGCATATGATATGTTGATATGGCATTTGTCTCCATCTTCCTCTTTGAAATGGTCCTCCATTTTGATTCATTCGTCCTCTTCCTTGTGGTGGGTAGCCGTTATTTCCTCCTTGGCCTAGGTACACATGTATTGGTGGGCCTTGTTGCATTGGTGTTGGGGCGGGTGCATATCCATGTTGCTGGATAGCTTGTGGCTGTTGAGGGGCCTGTGGTGTAGCCGTTGTTGTAAACACTGGTGCTTGTGTTATTGTTGGTCCGATGTGTGCCTCAGGTGTAGGCTCTGGCTTATTCTCTGGAGCTGAAGTCATCACTAAAGCCTGGTGCCTGGCCTTTTCTTTATCTTTCTTCATGTTTTTACTCAACTCTCCAATCTGAAGCTGTGTTAGTTTTCCTGCCAGCATTTTGCATTGTTCCTCTTGGGTTGATTTCTCAGATCTGTATGCATCCACATAATGTATGATGTGTTCTGAGAATACTGGCCAGTCCATTTTCATCAGACCAACCACATTGTTTAGTTTATCTCGTACTTCTTTTGGTATGGCGTTCTTCACATACAGTTTGAAGAGGGCTTTGGATGCCTCATTTGTGTTCCATTCACTTCCTGTTTCTTCTTTCCACTTTCTCTGAAACTCATGGAGAAATTGTGCTGGATTATCTCCATCCTTAAGTGTTTCTCTTTCCAGCCTGGAATGGTCCATTTTAGATGGATATTTGGCCCGTAGTGCATCCCACACCTTTGTACGATAAGGCCGAAATGCAGTGGCGTCATATTGATGATTGTTGTTTACTGCTTTTACGCCTCCTTCTTTGAGGATTTCAGCTGTTATATACTGGCCAACTATCTTCATTAGTACGGCCTTGATGTCTCCCATAGCAAGCTTTATTGCTCCTGTGTTGTCTTCAAAGTCTCTGATCCATTTATCCGCTCCTTCTGTTAGTGCAGGCAGGCGGTTTATTAACCCTGTCATGTCCATAAAACTCCAAGGCACATATCTCTCTGCCTGATTCGGCCCTTTGGCCAGCAGGGGTCCCATCATTTTTCCTTCCTCTTCATGCCCGACGGCACTGTGCTATCTTGCTCCAGTGTTATTATTTTAACGCTGGCTTTCTCCTAATCTGGCCCTCCACTTGTTGATTTATTCTTTAATTTAATGTCTTCATTTTCTTTTTTTCTCTGCTTTTTCCTTTAAATCATTACTGCTAGAATCGGCTCCGGCTCCCCCGCAACCCTGCATACAGGATAAGCGGTAGCCGACAAACGGACCTTTAAATAACTCCTTTGTTTCCTCCTTTAAATAACTAGCTAGGATCAGTTCCAGCTCCCCCGCGACCCTGCGTACAGGATAAGCGGGAGCCGTTATGGACTTTGAAATGTTTTTCTTTTAATTCTTACTCATTTTATTTCCCTAATTATGCCCTTTTCACTTTTAACTAATTTTCTCTTAATTCTTACTTATTTGATTTCTCTACTTTATTATTATTATTTACTACTTTTACTTTTACTCTATCACTTTTACTCCCTTTTTTTATTTACACTGCACTCATGTTCTCCTCTATTTCCCGACAGCATGTCACATATTTTGTCACTTTGCGCACTTTTATGTACATATATTTACAAGGCCTTATGCTTTTTTATTTTACAGCTGTTTTCCCTACCTATTTTATGTAGCTACTCTTACAGGCAACAGCCCTCTTGTAGGCGCTGTTCCTATATTTTATCAGCTTATCGGCAACAGTCCTACCCTAGGAACTGTTCCGGTGCCTAAAGGCGACAACCTACCCTTTTGAAGCTGCCCCTCGACACTAAATCCTCTATTTTCACACAGAACTCGTAAGTCTAGATCGCCCCAAAAATGGATCAAGCAATCTTCCAATTCAGACTTTTTCAGTTCTTTTACAACATAAATGACAGACATTAAATAACAGACATATAGGCAACAGTCCTCTCTTAGGTGCTGTTCCTATATCTTATCAGCTTATCGGCAACAGTCCTGCCCTAGGAACTGTTCCGGTGCCTAAAGGCGACAACCTACCCTTTTGAAGTTGCCCCTCAACACTAAATCCTTTATTTTCACACAGAACTTGTAAGTCTGGATCGCCCCAAAATTGGATCAAGCAATCTTCAGATTCAGACTTTTTAGGTTCTTTAACAACATAAATGACAGACATTAACATACATCTATCCTCAGCTGAGCTTTAAATTTCTCTACTCCCCCTTCCCCGTTCCATTTACTAGATTAAACAGTGAGTTAGTATTATTTTCTTGCGATATATTATGCATTATTCTCATTATTACCATATTTCTTGCAACACACCATATTATTCCACTTATTATACTAAACACATGCAAATCCATATAAAAATTAACACATTAAAAATCAGCTGTTCTAATGTATCCATTTTTAGGCATGGTTTACACATAGATATTTCTTTCTCTAATCATTTTACACATTTCTATCATAATCTTTTTAGACAATATCTGAGACTTGTGGGCTGGGAGGAGTGGACAGCGCCACTTGTAATAATAATAAATCTTTATCTGACCTTAGCGGTAGATGTGGGCCCCCGAGTACCGCCGTCTCGTCCTCCCAGTCCTCCGCCGCAGGCTGTGTGCCGGACCAGTCCTCCTGGCTGGGCTCGCCAATTTTTGTAGCGAAAAACCTTCAACTACATAATTTCTAAGTCCATTTCAGCTAAACTAACTATCTAACAGATAGTCTCCAAATTGTAAGTCCCAGATGAAAAGAAGTCCAGCCAGTCTTTAATCCAAAGAAAGAAGAGATGTTTATTAGCCAATACAGGATCCAAACATCACGGGTTACCCCGGGGTAAGCGCCCGAGAGCCCCGTGTCCTCGGTTTATATGTTGTTGAACCCAGGATTCCATGCCCATGTCAGGTTGCCACCCACACCTTTTCTACAAATCAGGATCTTATTTTCCTAAAAAACAATTACTGTCATAATATCCCCACCCATCATTTGGCCCTCTCCCAGTTGTCACAATTTGGTAGGGGTTTTTCCCATTAGCTTCCTAAAGCGTTCCTAAAACACCTCTCCTCACTGTAGCAGGCCTCAAGGCCATTCTGACACAATGGTGTTGTCGTTGCAACTGAAATACCAGTTTAGTCTAGTGCAGGTGAGAGTTGGCAATGAAATACCAGTAGACATAATATCCGAATCTGAAGATCTTTTAATGCTGCAGCATGAGCCATCCCCAGTGCGATGCAGGAATGACTGAAGAGTCACAGTTTCTAAGGGCACTTATAATGCAGTTGAATTTACATATAGGTCTGACATCCTGCAGCCCCCCTCTCCATGTGTCCCCAGATGTTGTGTTTGATCAAAGGGTCATTGTCTTATCCTGCATCAATGGGCTTGTCTGGCGATGCCCCTGGTGGCAAATGGTCCTGCAATACGCATTGAGGACAGACAGCCATTTGCCCACATAAATACATGATTAAATAGGAATTTCCCTCACAGTGTACACAGTTTGTATGGACTCATGAACCCAGGTGCAGGGCCTTTAAATCACAGCCTGTCATGGTAACTTATATATCCTTATGCTGCAGAAATAATTAACCCCTTAGCCTTTTCAACGGGAGGAGCTCGGAGTAGAGTCGCTGCTCCTCCACATCGAAAAGAGCCAGTTGAGGTGGCTCGGGCATCTGTATCGGATGCCCCCTGGACGCCTCCCTTGGGAGGTGTTCCAGGCATGCCCCACCGGGAGGAGACCCCGAGGAAGACCCAGGACACGCTGGAGTGACTATGTCACCCGGCTGGCCTGGGAATGCCTTTGGGTCCTCCCGGAGGAGCTGGGGGAGGTGTCCGGGGAGAGGGAAGTCTTGGCGTCCCTGCTCAGGCAGCTGCCCCCGCGACCCGGTCCCGGATAAGCGGAAGAAAATGGATGGATGGATGGATGTCTCAGCAGAGCACAAGACATCTCTTGCAAATGTGTTAACCCTTTTTCGTTGGATTGACACATTTTCCCCACCCTTTTGCAGAACAGTTAACACGGATGTCATTGAAGCAGTCCAAACTCCATTGTTTTAGCTATAGTAACCAAACAGAAACCATCTGTTCCTAACCATTAGGAATCTTCAATTAGCAATCAGTCTGTAGGCCTTAAAGGTGCAGCATCTGTGTTGTTCTTTGCCAACATGGATGGAAGAGGTCTAAAGGCGGGTCCACACCGGACCGACTGCCCGATTTCGCGTCGGTAAATGACGTCGGGCTACTTAACATGGCCGACTCGAACAACGACATGGGCGGTTCACACCTACGGAACTACAGCCGACGCCATACGTTCTGCGCTTGCGCGAGATGTAATGTCTCCAAAACAACAGGCGGCGCTAATCTGTATTGTGGGCCAAAAAACACCGGAAGTAGGCGGTCCTCTCTAGACCACCTTCTACGATTCCACTGGTTATCTGGTATGTTTACCATCGTCACTTCCGGGCTTCACTGATTCGCTAATCAAGCTGCTAGCCTCCACCAATCAGAATGGTAAAAGAGTGACCGACTCGAATGGCGGATTAGACATTTGAATCGGCTGAAATGAATGCCGACGTGGGCCGATTCGAGCGACCACACCAAGCATACACATGTCACGGACGCCGACTCTGTCAAAGACGCCGATTTTCGGTCCGGTGTGGGCCCGCCTTAAGGCAGATGAGAGTGAGAGTAAGAGGTAGAGGCATAGGCGTAATTTATGGGGGGGATGGGTGGGTTGTAACCTACCCAATAATCCAAACCAACCACCACAACCCAACCAATATGATATCATAATTATTGATATTGAATGTTAAGCATTATAATCACAACAGTGTGGTAGATTTTCTCAATTTACCAGTAAAAAATAGTGACGTTTGTCTGTGCCCCCTCCCGCTCTGAGATTTGGTTTTGCCCATCTTGCCGGACCTGCGCTTCTCTACTGTCTCTCCCGGTCTCTCCCCGTACGTCTACGAAGCATCAGCGGTGGTATGAAGAAAGCACGCGGAAAAAAGCAAAAGAATAAAAGAATCTTCCCAACAGGAGGTAGCTACTGCTACACTGTAAACCCGAACTGTACTACTAACTTATAAGGACTGAGGGCACAACAATTAAAATCTGTTTAATAGTTGAAAGAACTTATAACTAATCAGTGATGTGAACGATTTATCTAGTTTTAATTTTCTGTGGCCCAGCACTTATGAGTAAAGTGTTCCCCATCAATGATTGCTTTTGAGTAAACGCTCCGTACACCGACGTCATGACGTCACGACGTCACGACGTTGTGAATCTGCTGCACTGACCGACGCAAATTTTTTTGTCCAAGATGGCTGCCGTGTGCGAGAGTCCGCGTCTCATCTTCGTTCATGGATTAACTTGTAAGTAAACCAAACAAACTTGTTAAAACTCCTTTGCTTGTTATAACGTTGCACGGGTATCACAAATAATAAAGTGTTTGATCGTTAGACTGCACTGTTTTTACTTTTATGGTACCGGGCAATGGCCGCGGTGATTCGCACTAATTTTTGAATAGCGGCGCCTGCGCCGTTAACGATGTTAGCTCGTAACTCTTTTCAGTTAGCAGCCGTAGCGTTTCTTTGTGTGGTGCTGATATTTATGTGAAGCGCCCTTATCTGGTAAATATTTTTCTTCTTCTTACGTGCACCCGAATGAACTAACGTAGGCCTTGTAGCTTTCTTAAGACGAGCGAACGTGAAGTTGCAGCTAGTTTTAGCCATTAGCCGACTCAGTAACTTATGCACTTGAGTGCTAGTTACGTCCGTAGTAATGCATGGACATGAAGTTGTAAACTTATGCAATCTGCAAGCTTACATTGAACCTCCATTTTTTCTTTCCTCATAGGCTGAAGTGGATGCAGAGAAGCGAGCATGCACACAAATCAAGGTAACTGAGATTTAGCTTGTGCTGCTCCCCCTCCATAAATGGGCTAACATTTTATTATTATTATTTGTAATAATCAAGTCTGTCTGTCTGTGTGTGCATTTGAAGATCCTATGTAATTGACTGTATATGACCTACAGTCACTTATATCATCTGAGAACAACTTTATTGGTAAGTTATATTAACACTTGAGATTCTGGGTTAATAAATGGTAAAGCTGTGGTTGAGTAGCCTACATAATTTAACTGGTTTCTTACTGCTTATTGTATCTGTTTCTACAGGATGAAGTTGAGAATATTGACCAGCGTTTGGTAAGCCAAATTATTTAAACTCACTTGTAGGAGAATTAATTTAGTTTGAAAGTAAGCACTTCAAATGATGGACTGGAAGTGCAAGTTGGGTGCTGTGTCCCCAGACACAGTTATTTAAGCACTACATAGCCATTATTCAAGAGTTAGTCCTTTGCCATGTCTCTACACCTCCTGCATTTGTACATTTCTGTAATTAATGCACTGAAAATTCATTTATCGCGGTTTCACAAAGACACGTGTAGAGCTGGTGCAAGTGAAGGAGCACAAGCAGCACACAGTTTTTACATGTCCCTTGTGTGATTTCAGACCACCCTTCTCAGAGGCAGCACTGACACACTGATGACTTTTGCCCTGCGTCGCCAAGAGATCGTTCAGGGGGATCAAATGGTGAAGGAGTTCCTACAGAAATGGCCGGCTCTTCGGATGGAATCGCAGGTAAAAGAGGCTCACTCTTTCTCATTTCTACCAATCTTTACACATCTTTCTCAGTCTGCCCTCTCTAAACATGTTTCATCCAAATTCATTTGTCCTATTGTGTTTCTTATTTTGTTTTGTAGGTTTGTGCAGAGTTCCACCGCATCACAAACGTCAATCTACGGAACCAGTTTTATGCTGAGCTTGACCGTCACATCTCAACTGTTGGCCATATACAGACAGAAGGCAGAACACACCGGCAAGATAGCAGAGGCGCTGCATGACATTTATGACCTCCAGGTGAGTTAAAGTTGAACTTGGTCCAAATCAAGTTATACGGACAACAGTGACAGCAACAAAGTTCATCATGTTCAATTTGCTTGTCCTTTCAGCAAGAACAAGATGTCAACATGAGACGCACTGCAGCCCTACGTGCCCTCCCGGTATACCTACGTGAGGAGGACCCACCGTTCTTCAAGACGTGGAATGTAAGTATGCACTGCCTTCGCAGAACTGTTAGTATCAATGAGGTCATATTGCTTTCTTTGTATGGATAGCATTATTTTCAACACTAAAAGCTGCCTAAATATACAACGCAACCACCTTCCAAACCCTGTGTGGAGGCGTGAGTGTGGATGCATATGGATACATACAGTATGTGGTATAGAAGCCCTGTAATCCTTAAATTTAACTTCCCACAAAGCCCTGACCTCACCTTGCCCAGAAGGCTAATCATTTGGTTGACCTTTTGACCTTACCACTGATGAAATAACACACACACACACACACACACACACACACTACTTTCCTATCTCCTCCCTCCCTTCTTTCCTCCCTCATTTTTTCTTCCTTCCTTCCTCCCTTCTTCCCCCTGTCCTTCCTTCAGCTTCCTTCCTTGACCCGATGACCGCTGGAAGGTTTAAAAGACCTATATGAGACACATTGACATACTTACATGTTACCCGTTGGATGGTGACCAGTAGAATAGTCAGTTGAAATACCTACCTAATACTTAGCTGTTGATCATGACCTGTGAAATAGTAATATAATGCAATTGTCTAGTTCCTGAACGTTAACCTTGTATAACCTGCATATTCCAGGAGGACGATTCGCCTGAGCCAGACATCACTGACACGCCTGTTGCCCTTGTCACGGTGGTTTCCGAGAGCACTACAAGTCCAGTTTGCTTCAGTCCTGCATCCATTGCTATTGTGGTAGAAGATGAGCTTGTGATGAGCAACATCCCCAGGTTGGCTAAAGCATTGGTTTGATGTATGTATTGCATTTGGACTTCCCCAGGAAACTCATTCACACTTTTACCTTCATCCAGAAAGTGCTGATGGGACCACATTGCACTTTGTGTCTATGCACATGCACACGTCTGTATGCACATACAGAAGCAAGTTTTTGGTGCCAAGTGTCTTAATGTGACAGTATGTTGAATATGCTTTTGCCCAAAGCATCTGAATGGAAGTTACACCTGGTAGGCTGTCTAACCACAAAAGCTACCTAATCATGTTTGCACTTTAAAAAAAGATTACAGTTTTAATTGTTAGCAATTGTATATTTCTGTCATTTATTCACTGAAAATTCCTTTATAATGTGTAGAGCTGGTGCAAGTGAAGGAGCACAAGCAGGACACAGGTCACTTTTTACATGTCCCTTATCCACCAAGTGGTCATTTGTTCATGGTTGCATTTTTAAAAAGTTAACAACTGTAGATCGGAATGGTGTGAGATATGCCCTTTACAATAATGTATTGTATTTATTTATTTTTTTATTTTATGAAAGAGCTCTTGGTCCTTTGTTGTAAGACTTATGCACAAAGGCCAGTGGTATTATTTATTTCAGTTTTATTTATGTTTAAAATTGCTTTGTAGTTTGATGAGCTGTAAGATCCTTTTAATTTGTGTACAAAGTCTTGCCAGATGTTTTACTTTAAGCACTTTAACATGCTCAGTCATGTCATAGATGGACACACACACACACACACACACTGATATACAGACACACACTCATATACAGACACCTTACCCGTTCAGGAGGTGACAGAGCTGTTTAATGTCCAGTTACATTTGCAGCAGGGTTTAAAGAAATATTGCTGTAATTGTTCATACTTGTTTGGATTAACAATGTTAATGCAAAATAAAAACAAACTGAAATTGTACCTGAAGTTGTGTGTGTGTGTTTAATGTAAAAATTGAGTATTCTGAACTTAAAAAAATAGTGGTTTATGAGCTGTGTAAAATGATCTTTTAGGTTACTAACCAGTATATTTTTTTAGTTCAAAGATGTTGATCAATTAAGTACCATAGCATCAGAACAAGTCATTACAAAGAAATTAAAAAAATTATACAAATTAAAACAAATGTTTTAAGTACAGTAAACTCACAATTTTTTTTTTAAAAAAAAGCACCATTTGAGTGTAAATGATTTAAAAAATGTAAGTACTCAAGTACTTAAATATTCTAACTTATTAACTCAAAAACTTTGAGGTAATCAGTTTCCACAAAAGTTTTGAGTATTCTGAACTGATTCGGGTTTACAGTGTAGGGCTCCAGTGCCACCACTCACGAGTCAAATCATGTTACTGAACAAAAGTTACCCCCCCCCAGCTGGCGAGTTTGACAGTGCGTGCGCCTATAGCCTAGTTCACATACGTCGCTACCCGCCCGTCACTCGCTTTCTCGCTGAATTCTACTCGCTGGCAAAAAAAAAAAGCTCACTGTCGCTCACGGCGACTTCAAACGGCAACTTTCTGTGGAACTCTCTGTTGACGTCAACTGTCAATCATCTCTATTCTACATTGTGATTTGTACTCGCTTGGTTCTCACTTCACTCGCATCGCAGAAAGTTATAATTATTTTATCTCCGATCGACCACATCGCATCGCCTGTCCTGGCCACATCCCGGTAGAACACATTCACATTCATTGACAGCTGTCGCTCAGAGATGGGCGAGTGGCGACGTATGTGAACGGGGCTTCAGTCAAAACTAAAACACCAAGGAAGGCTGAGGAATAGTCACCCACTTATATTATTATTATTTTTATTTAAAATAATAATAATAAACTAATTGTGTTTTAGTCATTTGTGTTCTCATCTTTTCTTGAATGCTTAAACTCCTCAACCCTATTTAGTCAACATATCAGTAGCCTACCAGCAGTTTGTAAGAAATTGGTCAGTAATTGATATGTCATATTTTGGTTCTCAGAATTCACCAAATTGATGCATTAAAATGAAATTATTCAAAATTTTCTCCCGGGGAGAAAATTAGAGTTAATTAAAAAACCATGAGTCCTAAAAAGAACACCTGCACACGCTTTAATGTGTATTCTGTACAAGTTCAAGAACCATTCTTATGCATTTCCTAATTCGGTCGTCTTTATTTTAGGCACAAACTATATATTTGGGCTGGTAAACCCAACCTGTCACAGTATATCACAGGCAGAAATCTCAACCCCCGTATTTTCAACTCAAAGTTATGCCCTTGGGTAGAGGGGTCCGAGGAAGAGGAGTCCGAGGAAGAGGTGGAGGTATAGTTGGAAGGGCTCAGGTTTCAGATGAAATTCGGGCAACTGTTATTGATCACGTTATCAATCATGGCCTTTCACTTACAGAGGCTGGACAAAGAGTCCAACCTGTGCTGAACAGTGTTGGGGGTTTAGCAGGAGCAGATTTGGTTATCAACAGCTAATTACTAATGTCAATATGATTATCAATATTAATAATTATATTTAATATATTATCATGATATAATCATGAATAAACGGGGCACCACCCTGGGATCAGGGAAAAGATGAAAACTGTATTCAGTCTCAATATAAAGGTTTTATACTCAAATGCCAAGGATCGTGATCATTGGCATAGAAGCATAAAAACAATCTAACAATTAAAAAGGCGTGAAATTCAAGCACTAGCCTTCACAACCTGCTGTTATCCAGTGACATATACACAACAAGCACAAGAGACCGCTAGTTATAATATAATAAGATTTATTAAAATCAGTAATAATGATCACAATCAATAACACTTGCAATTAACAAAGCCTTATTACCTAACTACCTAACACACAAAGCTAAGCTAAACAACGCAAGAGACACACGTGGAGTGTGTGTGTGTGTGTGTGTGTGTGTGTGTGTGTGTGTGTGTGTGTGTGTGTGTGTGTGTGTGTGTGTGTGTGTGTATGTGTGTGTGTGTGCGCGCCAGATGGAGCTATTCCTCACAGCATTCAGGGGCGGAGCCACTGACATCTGATAGGATCGCGCGAGAGAGAGAGCGAGCAAGAGATGGCCGGGTACAGCTATGTCCTTAGCGTCCGCCGGAAACAGCTGGCGTAGGACACGTGTGGGGTGTGGTGGAAATCAGTTTATGATCACCTGATGAGAAATAAGAATACAACTCCTAACAGCGCTTTTGGTAATTTATTCTATAAAGAGTCCAAAAACAGGCTATCAGTCGCTACAGACAGACTGTAAACAGACAAAGTCTAATAAGTCTAAGCCCTCGCAAACAGGGTGTCCAAGCGGACCGCATCACCGACATACAGCTTCAGAGCAAACTATCTGGCCAGATAGGGGCAGACTCCTTAAGAGTCTGACCAAGTCTTCAGTCTTGAGAAGGGCTTTTTATACAGATTGTTTGTGATGTGTCATCAGAGACATTGTTCCGTTGTTTGTGTAGACGGAGAACTTTGTCCAGAATGTGGTGTTTGAACCACTCATCAGCGTCTAAAGATCCATAGTGACTTGCCAGCTGTGCTGGTGTCACAAGATGCATTTCACAACTCATGTAACACATGACATAAGTGCAGAATACAGGTAACCTCATGACACTTGGAATAGCATGAGTTAAAACTACTCAGACTACTAATTATACTATAATGAACTACTAAATGAAAAATTCCCATCACATGGTGCGGCGTATGTGTGCGTGTGTGTGTTAGCGGGACACAAACAAAGAGAGGGGGAGAATGCGCGCGCAATATTCTGAGGCTCAGGAGGCGTGTTACTGGCTGCGTTTCAGATCGCATGCATTTGCGCCGATGCATGAACGAGACTTGAGAGTTTCCGCCGGAACAAGTCATAAACACGTCAAGTTCTCACCACGTCGAGTCGGACACAGGTGCACTTCACGGACTTTAAAAAAAAAAAGATTGATTTAAACTTTATTAATAATTGTATACACAACAAAAACTATCACGCAAGGGGAAACTTCACAGACTTTGCACAAAGAATATGGCCTGCCCAGTGGTCGCTGACGAACTCGAGCCGAGGCATTTGAAGTCCCATTGTTGACGGAGGCTGGGGAATTTTCTCACGTGGGAAATACCACGTGATGAGTTGGCTTAAGCCCTGATTATGCTTCCGCGTAGTGATCACGCAACGGCGACGCAGTTGCTTGGAGACCGTGATGGTTCTGCGTTGGGTTTACATGTCGAAATGCAATTCAATGCCACACCGGTAAAGGGCGCTATGTTTTTTGTAAAGACTGACCGACCGACCGAGACTCTTGACGTATATCGTCGTTAGCCTCGTTATAGCCTATTTGTTTACTTTCCGGCTTTAAACGTCCACAATTTTTCAGAACTTGGTGTTTTATTTTTTTGTGCAAAAGCGACAAGGTGCAAACAATAAAACGAGGATAAAACAATAAAAGTAGCCTTTTAAAAGTTTAAATGGCGGTGTGTATGAGTGGAAACCGGATAGCGGTCTCCAGAGGATGTAGTTAGCGGACCAATCACAGCCAATGCCGCTGCGTTGGTGTTGCGTCGCCTCGACGCGCGTCTAGGATCTTTGGGAGGTGCACGTCAGGCTCTTGCGTCGGACGCAAGGGGTCCGCAAGCCCCCTTGCGTTGTGTCGACGCGGAAGCATAACTTTGGGCTTTAGTCCAGACAAGAGCGGAGCGTGTTTCCTCTCGTTGATCAAACTTGAATAAAGAAAACAGTTCGTGTTTCTTTCTTCCGCAGGCGGCAATATAATCGTGGCTTGGCGATTTAGTCAGCTTACTTCAGACAGCATCTGGTAGCTGGAATGCAGGAACCGGTTTTGTTCCTCTTCTGCGGGAGAACACAGATGATCGCGCGGCCGTGGCAATCTCTCAGGATCAGGAAAACGGGGAGAAGACTGTGGCCTAGGACAGGGCCGGACTGGGAGACTTTTTCAGGTCAGGATTCTGTACCTTCTGCCAACTGCTCTGCACTGGCTTCTCCCGAAGTACCAGCTGAGTAGGCTATAGGTCCTGGCCATGAAATTAAACAAGCCACTTTTTTATTTACTGTTATCATTCCATTATTAAGCACATTAAGTGAAACATAGGCTACACTATCTTACTGTATGAACTATAGTGTATGGAAAAACACTGTAAGCATATGTTTGCTATTCAAAGGTGGTGATGGTGATGACACAAGGCCTGCTGGTACTTCAGGAGAAGCCAGTGCAGAGCAGTTGGCAGAAGGTACAGAATCATTTCTAGAGCAACAACATGCAAGTTGCAGACATTACACCAACAGGCACTGCCATTTGACATAAATGGCTCTCATTTTTAAACGGTAATAGCTGCCATTCTATTAAGCACTAGTGGTGTTGAATTTTGCTGTCTGTTGCTGACTTGCTGTTATGTATCCCAGCCCTATATTAGAATATGAGTCAATATTATGTGATTGCATATTAGGAACTATACTCTCGGACTGTATTATACATTGCGTCTATCAGTGTGTGCATGTTCTGTGAACATGTATTCAAAGGCTGTTCCCTCATAGCTGATTAATTGTTTGATTTGGACTTTGTCATCTTTGTTTATTAGATTATATTGTAGGCTACACATAAAAATTATGCCAAAGAGGCAGTTGACATTCCACATGATATGATGTTTAAGTAACCTTGGCACTGCCTTAAACCTTCATTCTCTTCTAGTAAGTGTGTTAGTGGATTTTGCTGAGGATTGTTGTGTTACTGTATTTTACCAGCCCGGCCCCAAACACAAAAGTTACTGTATATTCCTAACTTAGTTTGTACATAGGTCCCATATTTGAACTTCTATTTGGAATGCAGTGTGTGTGTGTGTGTGTGTGTGTGTTCGTGCGTGCATGTGCGTGTACATGCGTGTCAATGCATGTAGGTGTGGGCGTGAACGTGCACGTGTGGGCAAGGCCAGGGTGGCCTGGTTACATGACTGACTCCTGGCCTGAAAAAGTCTCCCAGTCCGGCCCTGGCAGCCACTACAACCACAGCAGTGAAAGAGTTAAAGCAAGGCCAGCAACTGCAATGTGATTAAATTTTCAGTAATGTTGTAACCTTTAATCTAATTGAATGGTGAAATGGAAGTGAAATTCCTCTGAAATGAGCATGCTTATTGTGTTGGTGTAAGGTTTTTTTTTTTTTTGCTTTGCCCATAGTGCAAATAAGCAATATGTGGAAAAGAGATCGATAACCTATCTGACTGACAGATCTATCTGACCGGTTTGCTCCATCATGCAGCTGGTAAATCTGTTTTTCACAGAACTGTAGAGTAACGTGGGGCTGGACTGGCCATCGGGCATATCGGGTATTTGCCCGAAGGGCCGATGGCGATTTTGGGCCTTTTTCTTTTTTTTACTAATGGTACTAGTGTTAGTAATGGTAGGCTATTAGTCATGATACCTATTCAGTGTTTCCCACACATTGAATGGACTTAACTAGTGGCTCTAATGATAGGCCTAAACAGGAGGGCAGCAGCGCTTATTATAAGGGGAAATCCTTGCGGCTGGTTTGGTTCATCAACGTTCTGTTTTCCCCCGTCGCCATGGCAAGGCGTCCCCCGCGCCGACCCCCCTTAGTTTGACAGTGCGTGCGCGTATGTCAAAACCAAAACACCAAGGAAGGCTGAGGAATAGTCACCCACTTATATTATTTATAATAATAATAATAATAATATAGCCTATATTATAATAATAATAGTCATAATAAACTAATAGTATAAAGCAGCCATCCCCAATTAGCGGCCCGCGAGCCAAATCCGGCCCGCAAGAGAAAAGTGTCCGGCCCGTGCGGACCCAGTGACACTAAGCAATAACCTGCCATAAGGTGAAATAAAGAGTTCGGTAAAGTTGGAAATATATTCACAGATTCGCCCACCAAACATTAGACGTCTGATAGACGTCCAGATCATGTCTATATTGCGTCCGTCGGTCCAAGACCAATTCTGGACCACTACACGACGTGCAAACTAGGTCTGCTATTTGGACGTCTAATCATGACCCCACTTGGACGTCAATATGCAGTTGAACATTTGAACGTCGGGCTAGGTCACTTATTTCGACGTCTAAGACAGGTGCAGGTAATTGACATGATGTAATTTATTTATTTATTTATATTATTATTATTATTATTATTATTATTATTATTATTATCATAGTAGTAGTAGTAGTAGTAGTAGTAGTAGTATGGGCATGATGACATATTTTGTGATTAAACATTATTTTTGAATATAAGTCATATTTTTGTTTGTTTACATTTTTGTTTTTCTCTTTTAAAATAGTGTTATTCTGTTTATTACAACAATAAAGGTGTGGCCTTTGGGGAAGGGGGGGGGGGGTGTTACAGTCAACGCCATTGTGATTGGCTGAGGCATTGCGTCATCAACGTACATCATAAGAGCCACTCCCATTGGGCCAGGTGTTTCTCTACGGTGAAAGCGAATGGCCTCTCGGCTCTGTTCTCGACCACTACAACAGCAATCCGAAGCGTCGTCCACTAAATTGCAGGTAAGTTCGGTCAGCACATAGACCCATAAGTTAATTTTATGTTCATTTATGCATTTATAGCGTTTGCCGTTTTAGCTTTATGCCTCAAACCTGTTGTTGCTACAATTAGCATTACATCTGCTAACGTTAGCTTTTGAACACGACCAATTTAGTTTAACGTACAACGAAACCGGCGAAAAATAAATACATGGAGTGAAGCGCTGGAGCCGTGGGCCATTACACGACCGTTATCGGCAACAGGCCTTCAGTGTTAACGAGCAGGAGGGCCATTGTGTTGAGCTGGGGAGCGGCCGGGTGTTAGCAGCGGATGCTAACCGCTAACGCTAGTCGAAGTTGGCATCGAGCTACCTCACAACACAGCCATCTTTATTGTTACCGGTCGAGGCTTTATTTGTCGGTGACAGCCGGTTATGGGTCCGCGGCTCCAGCGCTTATTTCTTTTTCTTTGACGTGCTGCTGCTGAGATAGAGAGAGATTAGCACTTGCTAACACCCGGGACAGCTAATGGGGCTAGCAGCACAGACCAATATACAGGCGGGGGGAGGGGGCGCTTCAGACACAGCCACGTGGGGGTTTGCAGCCAAACAATTTAGTGCTGTGGAGTACTGTATTGTAAAGTTTTAGTAAGATGTTTCTAAATCCTTTTTTCTTATCCTTTTGTCAGGTGGTGTTTGGTCCTCCATTTGAAGGAATTTTGGAACATATTTTTGCTTACAGATATGCAGACTTGGTGTATGACCGCCGTTTGCCTTTACATATTTCTTATCATTTGTCTTTATCTACTTGCAGATGGAGTCATGCAGTTCGACAGTCAGGCCACAGAGGACAAAATAAGGAGCCATGCTTCAGAACATCTGAAGCATGCCCCGCAAAGGAGTGGAGGGGGGGGGGGGGGGGGGGCTTCACCGCCACTCAAGACTAATTTTGTGATTTACATGTTCTACACTGTAGTTGCTGTTCTCAGTGTTCATAGGGTTATTACTTTTATATACAGTATATATTTTATATTCTTATAATTTTATAGTCAGAGTACTTGTATTTTACCTTTTTTTTGTATTTTTTATATACACGTTTGTATATACTGCCTGCTGTTGTATCGTCAACTGACGTCTGGAAAATAAAAATGGGTGACAAAACAGTCAGGATTTGATTGTGATTTATTATAACGTGACTGTAGAAACGTGTCCAGAAGGTAGGAACCTGTTTTCCTGTACCAGCTAATTTTACTGTAGTCATTTGGTTATGCATAGGAACTAAACCAGTAAAAATATATATATGAATAAATAATAATAAGAATTATAAAAATCCGTTCAATTTCAATAGGGCTTCGCAGCCCGACGTCGGCGCTCGGGCCCTAATGAGTTATAATTTGACGTAGAAAAGACGTCCACAACGACCATATTTGGACTAGAAATAGCTCCTGCACGGCGGTACTGTGGACGTCATAAATGGACGTCAAGTATACGTTGAAAGAAAGACGTCGTCTGGAGTAACAGTCTGCACCTTGAGGTGACCAAAATTAGACGTCCAAAAATTACTTGGAAAAGACGTCGTTTGGACGTCTCTTTGCGCAGTGGGCGGGATCAATACATCTGAAGTGAAACGTTTTCAAACACAAATGATGCCTCTTTCCCACCGTAATATCATAGACTACGAGCTACAAGGACCAAAACACAGATTTTTTTACATAAATAAGCCGTCCAGTCTGGGCGGAGAACATTGATATCTATGCGCAGCTGGTAGCCGGGGAGTGGGCAGGGACTGTCAGCAAATTACAAGACAAAAGCAAGACGCTGCAAACAAAAATCATTAACTCCACTGTTATACAATATTTTTTTCCTCTTACCACTTGCTGTAGTGCTGTTGTTTTTTGTTCTTGATCAAAATATTCTCCAGGGGCATTCAAATACATAAATTGTTGATATTGGACTTATTTTCTTTCAAGTGTACATTTTTTTATCTGTCCCTAAACACAGGCTATGACTACTACTACTACTATCTGCTGCTACAACCAACTACCACTGGTAGTACTAATCATTACAATCATAATACTTCTAATAATAGCAGCAACAATAATAACATTTGCACATAAAACAATGTTTAGTGATCCAATAAAAAAAAAAAAAAAACAGCCAATTTGGCCCTCGACTTGGCAACCTGGACATAATTTGGCCCTCGGTGAAAACTAATTGGGGAACCCTGGAAGGCTCAGCACTGTGTTTTAGTCATTTTTGTTTTCATCTTGAATGCTTAAACTCCTCAACCCCATTTAGTATGTCAACATTTTGTATTAGTACCAGCAGTTTGGAAGAAATTGGTCAGTAATTTATGTCATATTTTGGTTCTCAAAATTCACCAAATTGATGCATTAAAATGAAATCTATTAAAAATGTTCTCCCGGGGGGGGCATGCATACAAGATCGCAAGCCCCCCACAATAGAATCCTGTGGGAAACACTGCTATTGGTACACAAAACTGGTAGATCGGCCCCTTATTGATTCTGGGCTGGACCAATTACAACTGAGGGGCGATGCCCAAGCATTGTCACAAAAAAAGTTTGTTTTCAATCATAGGCTTCATTGTCCTTCCATCGATACCTTGTGGGCCGATCTCGGCTGAAAATGCCCGGGACGATTTTTGGTCCCAGTCCAGCCCTGGTTGGACCCAAAAGCAGGCAGGAGACAAAAGGTAAAGGTTTATGTTTATTTAACAAACAAAGTATCAAATTAGGGAGACCACAAAACGGCAGTCAAAAAGAAACACTTACGATACCAACAAAAACACGAAGGGACACGTGAGGCTGGACTCGGAAAGACGAATAATCCCAGGCAAACAGGGTGGTGCAACATGCAGGGACCAACATATACAATGACCCGGCAGCAAGACAGGGGAAGCACACAGACTATATCCACAGGGAGCTGTCCACCAGATCCAAGCAGTTCTGCAGCGCCTCCTACCGAACTCCCTTTTCCTAAAGGTGGAGAAGTGCGAGTTCCACGCCCCATCTGTATCCTTCCTGGGGTACATCTTAGGGAGGGGGGGCCGTGCAGATGGACTCTGCCAAGGTCTCCACCGTCACTGCCTGGCCCATCCCGGACTCCCATAAGCAGCTTCAACAGTTCCTGGGGTTTGCCAACTTTTACTGGAGTTCTGTCTACGGTGTCACCTTTGAACTGTCCAGTACTCAAGTTTGTAATAATACATCGTATTTATATCGTTTGCGAATAAATACGATGTATAATCTGAAGTGGAAAAAATCATGCAAATACATTTTCTGTCACAGTGACAAATAAATGATAACGTTGCGGCATCTATGACAGTGAGTTACTATGGTTATGTGCACCCTCTCTGTCTCTGTTGCCTGAAACTTTCAGTCAATAAACCGCTTTTGATGCATACCTTGTTTTCATAGCAGACTAGTGTGGCTGCTTATTATAAGGTTTAGGTAGTGGAGAAGTGAAGGGTTGAGTGTGTCATGGCCAGCCCCTGGTCCCTTAGCTTTCTGAAAACGTGGCCCCCTGAACAATGTGCTTGAATGGTCTTTCTAGTGGACTCAAAGTATCCCACAATTCATCTGGGACTAGTGTACAATCACTTATGTGCATCATGATTGAGACGAATCCATTAGTTGTGGCATGCAAATAACATGATGCAGTGCTCACTTTGAGGAGTGATATCCAACTAGATTCATTATTGTCACTCTGCTCTCTCTCCACTCTCCGACGTGCTCCCGCTGTCCCCGGTCTCCGCCTCCCGCGGAGCAGCATTAAGTCACAGTGGAGTCTGCTGGCAGCGGGCTGGCGGTCTGACGGGAGTCTGGACGGACCACCAACTATCATTGATAACTTTTCACCCTATTTTGTTGACGTTGTTATTGATTGTTAAAATAAGTGGGAGACTGTCTGGACAGCCGTGGACGACGCAGGACACCGTCCTCTTTTTCAACCACCGAACCTTGACCAGTGGAGGCGCATCTGACCGTGAAGGTAGGCTGCTGACCTGCGTCCGTCTTTGTCTCACCGTCGGCGTGGTGCGTTTCTCCAACAAGGAGACGACAGGTTGAAGACGGTGAAATAACGATACACTTTCTCCGCCGCGGGTTTCCAGCAGCCCTTTGTTCAACCTGTCAACTCCAGTTTCTTCAAAAACCATGACGCAAACTCTATTCAAATCCCACGGTGTATTATTGATTTATCCCGTTTTTAAAAATAGTTGTTTCGGAGTTAGAGTGAGTGCAAAATATAGGCTACATATTTAGCCTTTTAGCGATACATATGGAATAATATTTATTAACATACAAAGACAATTATTACAATAAAAAGTATTGGTTGTAATTATCAGGGTGTGTCAGTTCTATTGTTCCTTACATCATTAAACACCATGTTTCATCAATCAGGGAGGAAAGTGTGTGTGTGTGTGTGTGTGTAATTTTATCGATAAAAAAAACAAAAAACAAAGACAGTAGGTGTGTGTATATATATATATATATATATATATATATATATATAAAAATACAAACAAACTATAGTTATTTGGGTAAAGGTCATATTTCTGTTTAAAATCAGTCTTAGTTTATTCTACTGTATACCTTATGACAGCAAAAAATTACTGGACAAAATCACACTCTGATTACATGAATAACAATCTTTAGACCTGCAGTTTATCTAATATTTTGATTTGATTTAAAAGGGACCATGTGCAATTAAAAACATAAATGTAAACATTTGATGCATTGCACCAGAGGTAATTTGCATCTGCAGTCCCCAGGTACAAATAAATACAACGCGGATAAAAACATTATCATAAGGACATGTAACATTTAGCAATATATCACACATGAAGTGCCCCTCACAGGCACGCACACACACACACACACACACAAATACGCACACACACACACACACACACACACACACACACACATTTTATATACTTTATTTGATTCCACATTACAAGTCAGGTTTCAGTAAGAATCAAATATTTTGAATGATCCAACAGGATAAAACAGATCAGCACATTGTTATACTGTTTCAGGGGTACAAGAAACATCTCCGTTTCCAGATAAACATGCTTCCTATGATAGCTAGTAAAGTACTGCTCAATTTCTTCTGTTTGTTTTTTGTTCTAGAAAGCCCCCCAATGCGTATGTAACAGTTGTCTGCGTTGTGTTTAGTTGCAAGAAGGACCGACACTCTCGTAGCTTCAGGACCAAACTTTTATTGCCTGGACAATGATACGGAAATGACAGCTCACGGTCAAGCACAGCACTCGTTCGGCACAGCATGGGCTCAATCCTCGCATACTGGCCTTATTTGTGTACATCATTAATTCGAAATAAATATCTAAACAAAAACACATGTACCTGGACAATGATACGGAAATGACAGCTCACGGTCAAGCACAGCACTCGTTCGGCACAGCATGGGCTCAATCCTCGCATACTGGCCTTATTTGTGTACATCATTAATTCGAAATAAATATCTAAACAAAAACACATGTACCTGGACAATGATACGGAAATGACAGCTCACGGTCAAGCACAGCACTGGTTCGGCACAGCTTTATGGAGGAAAATTAGCAAGTTAGCTTAGCCTTCGAGCTAAGGTCGCTAGTTATAAACATTAAACAAAATAAACCCTCTGTAACACATTTAGTTACATGTTAAACTGTTGCCAGCTTCCTGAACATAATATCATGATAACTGCATTATTACATTACATTGTTTACACAGTTTCAGCAGGCTATAACGCTGTGCTTCGTGTAGCAAACCTACCATGGGCTCAATCCTCGCATACTGGCACTGTGTTTACGTCACAGCCCATATTTATGTGCTGAGGAGAGCCCTGCTAACCAGTGAGCATCCGTGATACATGAATAAAGATAAATATGATTGGCTGTCACTGTGGAAGTGGAATCAACACCAAAACTCTGTTACACGTAGTTCACGGATCGCCAGCCTATGCACATGCCCTAGGCTACCAAACACCAGCACGATAAGCTGACATTTGCAGCCCAGATTCTCAATGGTGGATATCATTGATTGATACTTTACAGTCTTAGAATAGAAAGAGTCTTCCATAAACAGATCAAATGCACATGATACCCCAAATAGCCTAACATTTCTGGAATTGTGAGATATGATGATAATATCAGGTGTGTTTGGCATTCCTAAATAAGTGTTTGCAGGTGAGTTAAACCATTCATTTTGTACAGTCATGTGTTTGGAAAGTGTTTCATCTGCCGCACAGGGAATCTGAGCAGCAATGAGGTCCACAAGTCTGTTGTGTCCGGCAGTGTAGAGTCCTTTAAATGATAGGCAACTGTTCATGATGTGAGCTACTGACTCCAGGTGTTGAGGGGAGTCGTGTAGCATACAGAGGGGTGAATGGGTGGACGGAAACCACAGTGATAAGTTATATTTTGTGGGGAGAACCTTCAGGCGTGCCTTAATACAGAAGATAAGAATCTCCTCACTGATGTTGGCATTGTTGTAGATGGTGTGTGATGCAGAGTGATCCGCACAGGGCAGCTTTGCCAACTTTCCCTGAAGTTTTAGTTTGGACCAGTACTCCATATTTTGTGCTCTCTGAATAGACACGAGTGTCTGCCTGGATGTTCTAGGCTGTAGCAGGTAGACAATGCTGTTATGGTGCAGCTTGGCTTCCACAAAGACAGGTGGATCCTTTATGACTGCATCGGTGACCTCTACAGGTGGAGATGGGAAGTCCACTTAAGTTCAGTGCCTGTCCTGCAGCATAGGTCGTTCAGGTCTGGCCAGTCTGATGACACGCCGAACCCCTGTGCTCGTCCATCCAACTTTCCATTAGGCTTTTTTTTAAAGCCCAGGAAGTTTTCTTCTCCACTGCGTGCATGTAGCACTTTCCGTTTCTTAAAATCCAGCATTAACAATGCTCTGGCCATTTGCCTCACTCTGGTGTCGTCGCAATTCAGCATGTTGGTGAGGTGAGACTGTCTTGCGGCGGTGTACTCCCACATGCAGTTTGGAACTCCAAGCCCCCCGTCCTGTTTTTTTTGGAAGATAAAACATCTGGTGGAATGTGTATTAAGACACAGCCATTTCCTAACCGTGCTTACGGTTTTATTGTCCATTTCCTGTTCCACACTTTTTGTGGAATATGGACATTAGCAAAGAGATGTTGAATTTTAGAAATGGCTATGTCTCGTATTGCCTGCAATTTAAAAGTTACATGAAGAGGTGCTGCGTTGATGAGATCCAGTCTGGTCATAAACTGATGTGCCATGTCAATCACTTGCTGATTCCATTCTCCAGCGATGTTAAATTTGTGGGCCAGGTAGTTATAGGTCTCATGTCTAGCGTACACTCTGATTGGCTGGCCTAGGATGTCAAATGACGGGGGCTGGTCGGCTTTTGATTTATACCAACGATTGCCACCACTCCTCTCATAAAAAACTGCACATTTGCTGTGCTTCACTTGCAGGCCGGACCATGTAAGGAATCCATCAGTGCATGACAGCATGTTTTTAATTACATCTTCAACTCGGGATGCGATGACCACATGGTCGGCATAGCCCTGGACTGGGTTAGGAGACAGGACTTGGGGCGGGGCATGTGCACAGAGCCATTTTAGCCATGTGTTTAATGCAATAATGAAATTTACGGCACTCCATGGACAGCCAGTTTTGATTCCTACTTCGAGTGGTATTGGTCTGGTGAGGTCTTTTCCACAGATTACTAGTCGGAAGGAGTCACTATAAACGTCTTTTATCATATCCACATAGATTTTAGGGAGCTGTATCTTTTCCAATGCATCAATCATGACTCTGTGGGGCAAAGTGCCAAAGGCATCTCTGAAGTATTCTTGAAAGCATGCATTTCATGAAAACCTTGTATACAGATGGCAATAGAGATATGTCCCTCCATGTTGAGGGGTCTTCTGGTACATTGTCCTTTTTTGGTATTCTGTGAATAAGTGCACCCTTCCATGAACTAGGGACTTTGCCATTGAGCAAACAGGTGTTAAATATGCTTTTCAGGATGTGGCAAGACATCTGCCTTCAGAGTCTCATAAGAGATGCCATCTGATCCACTTGCTTTATTATTAGGCAGGTTTACAATGACCTTTTCAACGTCCTCTACTGTAAATGCTGATGTACATGGCGGTGACTCAGACACACACACAGGCATGCACACACACACACACACACACACATGCACACACTACATGATCAAAGGGTGTGGTAGCATGCACAGCATACAGCACTACACCCACACGCATACACACTTTCTCAGCCCCATGGTGTAAGGTGGGGATATAGGAGGAGTCGAAGTATAGGAAATACTTTATTTCCTATACTTTAACAACTCTAAAAAAAGAGAGAAAAAAAGTAATGTTGGTCACTAACAAGTTAGTGAGTGCATTGTTGTGAGAGTTTTAAGTGGGTTTTTTTTGTATTAGCTTTGAAGCCACCAATCAACTCACAGTTTTTATGAATGTCTGGAATTGTGTTCCACTGTGTGACAGATTTAACAGTAGACTGCTGTCGAAATGCTGAATTGTAAAAGGGTACAGTGCAGCTATAGAAGCTATTCTAGTGGACCTTACAGAGCCACGGAAACAGACAAACTCACTCAAACAGGAATTAGATACGGGATCACTTTAAGACACATTTACATAATCAGGGCCTGCTCTAAGTACTCAGCTTTAATGTGTGGAAGAAGACAATGTCAGTTGCTTTTAATTTGTTACTAGCTTGACTTCTTCACTGGTTGTTGTTCTAATTCAGTACTAAAAAGATGCAAGCACAAATATTGTGTATGCTTCTGCGTCTTTAAATCGTAGTTACGTCTCTGGTGCCAATGTGGAAAATGTGCACAAATCGAACCATGCTTGTGCTGAAATTATTTGGTACATCGCCAATGAATGAGAGCTAAGTTTGTTTCAAAAGTTAAAGAACTTGGGTCACGACTCAGCATTCCTAAAGATGAGAGGACAGTTCATGGGCTGGCTTAGCTGATCATCTATGTGAGAGCTGACATGACCGTGACCGTTAATAGACGGTCTGTATAATGTATGTATATATATATATATTATATATATATATATATATATATATATATATGTAGCGACAGTTTTCCTATAAAAGGTCGCTAAGAGGCTTAGGTGGGCTCCAGGCAGTTACGCGTCGTTCAAATGAATCCAAGTCCAGTGATGTTTATTGTTTGACGATTTATTCTTGGTTATTTGACGATTTGACGGTAAACAGAAAATATGAATCAGGAGCGCCACTAACCCCCTTTCTCTCTTACCCCATGCCGATCCGAGTGCCCAGGTGTATAGATTAAACCACACCCATGTGTCAATCAAAACGGAAGTGACATGACCAAAAAACAGTATGAGTGACCTTTCAAAATAAACAATAAACAAACAGACCAAATATGGATTTTGGCCCCTACAAAAATATATATATATATATATATATATATATATATATATATATATATATATATATATATATATGCACAGCAGACCGTATTAAGTGCAATTACTGCGGCCTGTTTGGTTTTGAGTTGGATTTTGTAGTAACTGCAATTTTTATATCATTATTTACTATTTATTATTATTCACAATTTTGACCCAAAATTGAGTTACTGCAGTTACCAAAAGTAAACGAACATAAATACCTATCTTGCTCGAGGAGTAATTACTTATACATGCTCACACATGTTTGAAATATCAAACATCACCTGAAAGAATACTGGTGAAGCAGTATTGGATTTTCATAGCTTCTTGGTACATAACGGTTATAGTTGCAACGAAGCGATGTGCTAGAGAGCTCTATTCATTTGAATGCAAAAAACAATTTCACTACTAGATGGGAGCAGTGACGGCGCGAGGGGGGGGGGGGGGTAAGCAGGGTCTCAAGACCCTCCTGTCAAAGGCTGCACCCCCCCTTTTGCCTTTTGCCACCCCTCCCCTCAAAATATTTATGGATTAACAATCAATCATCTGAAGAAATATTGTTTATAAAGTTCCTATGGTGATTGGGTTTTTTTTTTTCCCTGTGTCGTGCGATTTGATTGGCTGGTTTGCACGCAGACGGCAGGCTGAATTTGATGGTCACGTTAGCGGTGGTTGATGCATAGCGGCTAGTTAACGATTGTGTCAACAGAGCGAAATGGACCGATTTGTGATAGCCATAAAGCGAATAAGAGTGGACGATGGTGGTGGTGATTTACGGACGCAGGACAGAGGGCCCTAGTTTCGTGGCGCAGCGCAGGGCGGCGCAGCCTTACGCACGGTCAGTTTGGCAGTTTGGTGGATCGCCTGCGCCAAGATGGGTGTGGCGGCGCAGCAGGGGGAGGCGTAACAGATTCAGCTTGGCGTAGCGGGAGTTCTGTGGCAAAAAGCCTCGCCGAGACTGCGCCGAAAGCCCGCCAGCTCCGACCTGGTCTACTCTTGGCGTAAGGCGTAAATAAAGTCCATTCATTCAAGGTGAATCACAGCTGGCGGATCGGAAGTTTGGCTGACGGCGCGCAGTGCGCACACGTCACCGAGACCTCACAGGCAGGTTTCCACAGTTCCAGGCACATTTAAATGCAATAAATAATCACAACAAACACTATTTAATGCAACTAATTGAATCAACACGTGAATGTATATCTATATAGATTGTCCCGTCACATCTGACGTCAGATCAAAGGCTGATGGCACGCGTAACGGAAACTCAGCCTCTCGGACCAAAACATCTCCCTCTCTCTCTCCTGTTTTTTATAATATCGGCATTGTTATTATTATGATACGCGCGCACAGCGCGTGATGCGCGTGGTGGGAGCGGCGGCGCTGCTTCTGTCATCGGGTTGTCAAGTGACGGATCTTGCACTGAACCTCCCCTAACACATTAAAGGAGAGGAGAGGCGCTCATTTGATTGGTGAAGATCTGAATCGGCTGTATTAATCCCAGTCCACGCCTCCTCTCCTCCTCGTCTCCCACTCATGCCTTCTTCTCCTCCCTCTTTCCCACTTGCGCCGGTGGGCGAGACGGGAGGTGTGCCTGCGCGAGCCTGTGCGAGTTTGCACGAAAACTTGCAAAGTCCAGGCGGACACACCCCGTCGGCGCGGCGCAGGTGCGCTGAGAGCTGACTGCGCCTGGTCCACGAAACTAGGGCCCAGAGTGATGACGGACTTGGAGGATGAGGATGAAAGCTAGGATGACAAAGGGGTGGTAGTAGGTGAGGAGAAGAGAGAAAGGAGGAGGAGGGGAGAGGAGAAGAGAGAAAGACAGCATTGGAGAGCGAGTGAAGCAGAGTTTAGAGGACAAGAAGGGAGGAAGAGGAGAGGAAGACTGGAGTGTGGAGTGAGTGAGGAGTTTAGAGGAGAGGAAGACAGGAGTTGAGAGTGAATGAGGAGGAGTTTAGAGGAGAGGAAGACAGGAGTAGAAACGGCAGAGCCAATCGAGGAGCTTGTGGGCGGTCTAAACTAAGGGAAACAGGCTTCAGCTTGAGCGGCCGTCTTCCGCTTAGTCCTAGTGCTTGACACGTCTCTGTTTAATATAGCGTAACATTTTTTTCTGCCTTCAATGTAGTAACGTGACACATTTTTTGGCAGGATTATTTCAGGATTATAATTTGCTATAATAATAATATCTGATCTGATTTTCCACCTTTCTTTCGGTATGATTCTGAATCAAGACCTCTGTAGGAGCCGTATGTAAGTCTGTGTGTTTGGTTGTGGATGTGCACACTGCATTGGTGCGTGGATAGGGGTGTGTCACTGTGGACATGTGATCCGTGGTTACTTGTAATTGCACTCACCTGGTCCCATCAGTTGGCGTCTGAACATGGCGTGGGGTGAGCTACGGGGGTGAAATTTTCTGTCCGAGTAGGTTTTCATTCATCACTGCCAGCCCGTACGGCTCATTCATCACAGCTACGGGAGCGGAGCTATGGTTACGCATACACAAACACACACACAACAGGTCATATTTGCGAATTAAATATTTCCCCTGGTAGGCTTTAGCGGTGTAACCACATAAGGTGGTTGTACTTCTTTTTTGCTTTAAGCCGTTTGTTATTTTCGTGTCATCAAGCGGGTGGAGCCATCGGCTCGGGAGTGCCGCCGTAGCTCTTGTTCTAAGACAGTTTGTCTTGTTCAAGACTAACGGTATATAGGTACATAAGTACCCACCGCTAGCATGCACAGAAGACTAGGGTGAGTTTAGATAGTTTTCTATAGGCAGTTCCGCGGGGAATATGTGACGCAATTGCCTGTTGGTGGATCGTTATCGCTCATGTGTATGCAAGGCTTCCTGTGACGTATTCATGCCATTAAAGCGCTGTGTGTGATCTATAATGTTTGGAATGTGCATGGATGTTTGATAATTCACAGGTGAACATGGATTTAAGTGGATCTTTTTCATGTCCTGATGCTAATGCAGGAATTGAAAAACGGATAATGACCCGGTCCGTGTACCTTCCGTTCATTCTATTTCCAATTTTGAAACACAAATCAAAAAAACGATTTAGGGACATTTTTTCTATTTCCATTTCTTAAACAAAAATCGGACAACCAAAAACCATTGCATTTTCTGACCCAAACTGTAGTTTTCGCGAAAGGCCTCGAATTTCTGTAATTAAATTTTCAATTTTCAATTTTTACGCTTTTCAGCCTGTGGGCCGGAAATAAAATAAATTATTGCGCGGATTGATTCGCGTTGCAGGAAGCGCAGGAAGCAGTGCGGTAGCCTTAATTAACTTCAGCGTGGTGCGTTAAGCATGGAGTCGAGTTTTATCCTTTTTAAAGGAAACAAAAGGCTCACGCTTAAGGAGAGCGACATGATTGGGGATAAAGTCGCCAGAATATTCCAGGTAGGTAACACTTTTTTGTATGGTTGGAGAACATGCTAAGACCAAAGGATGCTATGCGTGGCATACGGCTAGCCGACTCATTAAGGCTCCTCAGTGTAAGATAATTGAAATTTAAAAGCTATAAGCCTATTTACAAAAGTGTGTGTGTGTGAGAGAGAAAGAGAGAACTGGCGTGTGTGTGTGTGTGTGAGTGTGTGCGCGTGCGCGTGCGTGAGAGAGGGAGAGAGAACTGGGGGGGGGGATGAGAGAGAGAGAGAGAGAGAGAGAGAGAGAGAACGGGGGGGGGGGTGAGAGAGAGAGAGAGAGAGAGAACTGGGGTGTGTGAGAGAGGGAGAGAACTGGGGTGTGTGTGAGGGCGAGCTGAGGGGGGAGCAATAGAATATTATAATAATAGCATTGCAATAAAAATAAATGTTTGGTAGACTGTACATATCTGTATTTAACATTTAGCTGATGCTTTTCTTTCAAAGGTATATGCTCCTAGCCTGTACATAACTGATGATGACAATGTGGCGATATTCCCGGGATCGGCTGGACATTTCAGCAGCCTGGACCTAAGACCTCGTGGCCACTATGAGGTTCATGGGGATGATATTGGTCTACCAGTTGCCGAGCAGAGTCATCCATCGTCAGGCCAGAACCATTTCCAGTTCCACCGTACATCACAGCCCACTGCTGCTCTAGGGTCACCTGCTCAGGCCATAGCTGCTGCTCCCCCCCGAGCAAGCATGAGTAACACCTTCCAAAGGTACACCCAGTTTCATCAGTTCACAGCCCCTACAATTGACATAATCAACATAATTGTATTTGTTTTCGTAATGTAGACTATGTGTTTGAGATGGAATTAATTGATTCGACTTGATGTAAACCACTCCCACAACAATCTTTCTAGGTCTGTTTTCATTGCTGAGCTCAGCCAGGGGAAACTGAAGCCTGCTCGTATGGTTGTACTCAGACTGTTTGAGTTTGAAGCCACAACCACAGGTATCCTTGCAAAAATACATGATGCCCTGCAGAGTGATGAGCCGCTCATCCTGACTGATGCCCAGGGAAATGAGATTGTGGACTCCGAAGGGACAAGAGGTACTGATTGAAAAAATGAATAATTACATAATAATAGTTTGTTTGATCAACTACCTGCCCCATCTACTTCAATACTGTGCTCTCTTTGTCTCATAATGTTTGGACCCACAAAGTATTCTGTTTAGCTGCAAATGTGTTTACATTATATCTGCTAAATGATTTGTCTTCCTCTCTTGCTAGGCTCCAAGTATTGGAAACAAAATGCGAAAAAGTTTCTTGCCGTCCCAGAGCAGATCTTCCATGAGTTCCAGCATGGAACAAAGGGAAAGAAACTGAGGTAAAAAATTTGAGTTACTGCCTATTAATATTTGTCTTTCATTTTGTTTTTAATACCATCTCTTAGAAAAAAGGTTATCTGAACACAACTGGTGAATATTGTATAATTTTTTTGTTGTCATTTTTGTCCCTCCTTGTAGTCTTAAAGATATGGACTCCACAAGTCTTCAGGATGTCCATGATAAAATAGAAGAAGTGGTCTTGGCTGCTCAAGGACTGAGTGAAGTCACCACAGTCATGAAGGACCTGTCAACACATGCCAGCAGCACCAGCAGCACTATGCTGGTTCTGACCAACACCATGATAACACACATGAAGGAGGCCTTTGGTTGTATTGTGTGCAAAGGTCTGTAACATAATTTATTGTTTGATCTATATTAAAGTCTACCTTTAAGCAGGATCAAATTGAATGTCCAAGTGAATCAAACATAAATTCACTTTTGCATGTTAAAGTGAAACTGTCCCTTGCCAAGCTTTTAAACATATGTAATATGTAGATAAAGTAAAGAGAAGATAATATATTGAACTCTAATCTTGCATGTGAATTGTCCTTTTTATTTTCTTCATCAAACAGGGCTAATGGGAGAACCTGTGATTGCTGTATGCTGCAAAAGCTTTGTTGGCTGTAAAAGCTGCGTTGACCAGTGGATGCTGACATCCAACCAGTGCCTCAAATGCAGGGCAGATGAGTTCTCTTTCAATGCCCACAGGCTGACCAGTCTTGACAATGTTCTCTCCATACTGGGTGGTTTAATTAAGATGGATTAACCCTTTAAGTGTGATTGTATCACGTTCTGTGATTTAAGCCTGATTGCCTCTGTTACAGTACATCTGGCTAATTGCCTTGTTCAAAGTCATTTGGAATTGTGCACTTGTTCAACAGCTGTAGAGGATACAGAATATTTTTTGTATTTCATGTTGCACTGAAGAAAAATATGTTCACTTAGTGGAAAATATATGGTTGATTGTGTTTGATTTGAGTTGCAATTCAATAAAAGTAACAAAATATACAGTTTATCCAGTACCAACTTGTCTTTATTTTCCATTTTCATGCATGTTGTTGTGTAATGTTTATCAGATACAGCAATGCATCCTGAAAAGGTGCAAAATTATAGTTTACCACATTGTCTAATAAAACTGAAATATCAGGGTACGCCTCAGCAAATCGTTGTTCTGCTGATATTTTGTCCTCCTCATTTGAGAAGGGGTCAGTTCCAAAACAGGAGACTCTGGTAAGTGAAGAGGCAACATCCTGCTGGTAAATGTCTGCTGCTTGGGAGGCATGTGGCAACAAATCATCTCCTAGTTTTTTTGGACATCCTCCTGCAGCCAAATGATTGGGCGTTCCTTTGCATGTGAAGCAAAGTATAGGTCACAAAATGTCAGCTATTGTGTGAATTCACTGTCAACTTTAAAATAAAGATAATCTTCACACAAAAGGACTGGACTGTAATGTGTTACATGTTTTTTTTTTATGTAACTCACCCGGGATTCTATGTGCATTCCATGCAAGAACAGCTCTTGTTATGCCAATCTTGCACAGCTCAGCAGTAAGGTTAGATGTACAGTATCTGGTGACGTTGTCGTCCATGTTGAGGACTTCCTGATCCTGCAGCTGGATGAGGGCCTCCTTCAATGGGTAATTTACCCGGTTGTTGATCTCTACCCACATTCGCTCTACCGTATGATTCTGTAGACAAGAAAAGGGTAGATTTTTTTTTTAGATGGATAATGTAAAACCAACACTCAATTAAAAAAAATCCCCACTCAATTTAGTCTGCAAAATCAACATGGTGAGAGGAAATAGGATTATATCAGATGTAAAAAGTTAACAGACAATACGAAGAGGGTTGATTGGGAGTCCAAGGAGGACCATTGATGTGTAGGGGTACCTACAAGCATCCCCACTCAAGGGTGCATCTGGTTAAGGTTAAGTGATATTTTCTGTTAGCTATATATTCCAATAACAATCACTGCTAGAGTTTATTTTGCTGTTCAGTACGTAACATCTGAGTAACATCTCCAAAGCATAGTCTCATTTCAGGCATAAACAAGGCACATTTTGTACATTAAGGAAGCCGTTACCTCACCTTTGTTGACTGAGTTTGGAGATATGGTTGCCTTTGCAAGTTGTGTCTGTAGTTATACAGCATCTCCTGCATGTAGAGGGACAAGTAAAATTCCCGGCCATGGTCCACCCTGACCTGGTCCCACATCCCATATTCAAGAACTGCTGATCTATAAAATAGTGAAACATGACTCAATCAAATGTTGACTCATCAAATGTTAAGTCTGCAATGTAGGATAGATCAAGAATATTGCAATCTACGAGTGCATTGTGTCCACAATTACATGAGATGACAAACCTAAATAAATTGTGCAACAGAAGCCTGCAGATGACTATAGATGTGATTCGTTTTTCTCAAATTTGTAGTAGAACTGTGTGAGGCTTCAGGCTATGTCCCTATTGTATTTTCCAGCTAATAAATCACACCTAGAGTCATCTGCAGGCTACTGGTGGGGGGTTGCAAAAAAAGTCACCCAAATCTTGCAAAAATGACAGAAAAAGTCACAAAAAACTGTTTTGAAAAATGTGTTTTTGCCCTAGGGGATACTTGGATTCAGAAATCAGAGGAAGGGGGTATTAAAGCAAAAAAAAAAAAGGTTGAGAAGCACCGTACTAACCTGTAAACATCTTCGTAGATCGTGAGATTATTTTTGACAGGCATGGTTGCGTGGGCAACGACCTTACTGCTGTACCCATCTATTGCAAGAACGTGTATTACTCATGACCAATTTTTCGTTCTGGTCGATGTGCACTTTGTGTCCTATGTATTCTGCACTGTAGGGGACGGGGTTAAGGTTACGTGCGCCCTTTGGGGGGAAAAGCAAATAAAAGTCAGCTATTAAAATACATTATACCATAAACCACAACATTAAAGGCTCGCAAAAGATAGTCACACGTTTGCGCATTTCGTGATAGGGACGATGAGTTGCTCTCAAAATCTTCCCCACCCGGCGTTCACCAGCAACCACTCCCATTGCAGACAGGTACCCGGTCATCATCTTTCGGCCATATGTTGACCCTGTCTGATGAATCAACATAAGCTGTGAAATGTAGCCTAGTCAACATGAAGTATGAACAGTGTTGCCACAGTTATCTTGAAAAAGTTATCTGATTACCGATTACTCCTTTAAAAAAAACTCAGTAGCTTTGCTGATTACTTGTTTTTAAAAGTAACTAAGTTAGATTACATGTTACTTTAATGCTAATGCGTAGGGATACGGAGGTTCTACGGTCTGTGTCTGATATTATTAAGTTTCGTTTTTATCGAAAGTAAACAGAGTTGAGTGCATAAACCTCTTGCCGCTAATAATAGTAACGCACAGTGATTTGAATAAGGAACTTTAATCTGATTACTGGTTTGGAAATAGTAACGCGTTAGATTATTCGTTACTCGAAAAAGTGGTCAGATTGGAGTAACGCGTTATGTAACTAAGAATATTTCATATTCAGTGATTACTGGCATCACTGGCATCACGCGTTACTAACGCGTTACTGAGGAGGGTGGTAATAATGATGCCTAGAATACTGAATGGGTAAAAAAGAAACGTGACTAGCTCAGAGTAGCCGAATGTAGAGGAGTATTCTTCTTCACGAGTGGCCTATACTCAAGTAAATAGTATGGAGATTATGTAAAACTACTCGTACAATTTATCCAAAAACCTAATCAAGTATATGTAACAGAGTAAATGTGACTTGTCAAAGAAAACCAAAATAACTTACCTGATTTATTGCCCTGCTGATCGTAACCTCTAATTGTGTGTCCGATACATGTCTATGGAGCTAGAACAGTCTCATAATTCACAAATGCACACAGAAATTCACAAATGCACACAGAAATTCACAAATGCACAAAAAAGATTCACAAATGCACACAGAAATTCACAAATGCACAAAAAAGATTCACAAATGCACACAGAAATTCACAAATGCACAAAAAGATTCACAAATGCACACAGAAATTCACAAATGCACAAAAAAGATTCACAAATGCACACAGAAATTCACAAATGCACAAAAAGATTTACAAATGCACACAGAAATTCACAAATGCACAAAAAAGATTTACAAAGTGCTTTTCATTTGTAAACCTCCCTGCATTTGTGTGTGAAACTTTTGAGACTCCCCTGACGTGACTCTGATCCACAAATGCGTTTTTTCTAAGGGGAGGTTGTCTGTAGCCAATCAGATGTCTCCCTCCTTTACAGCCAATCACGTGAGTGTCTCCCCTCCTCCTGCATTCAGCTGTATTTTTTGTTTGGTTGTTTATCGGCTGTGTTTACCATTTCGGGTGCTACCGTATGCTGGTTAGTTAGATAAATTAGTCCTCAAACACATCATACAGTTTGACATGTTAGAGTTAGCATTACAGAAGCAAGTTAGGTTTAAGTGTCAGGAGTCATTCACGCAGCGGCGTCATTGGCCGTAGCTTACGGCTCCGCTAACGTTCATCTTTCCTCTGTCCTGTGTACTGCGAAGCCAGTTTAGTGCCACGGTAGTTACCGTGGTGATCTAAAAGAGAGCCACCTTTGTAGTACAGCCTGACTGACTGACTTTTAGTACAGACTCAACATACCTCGCTAACCCACTAAACTGGCTTCGCAGTACACAGGACAGAGGAAAGATGAACGTTAGCGGAGCCGTAAGCTACGGCCGATGACGCCGCCCCCGGAGGAGGGGAGACACTCACGTGATTGGCTGTAAAGGAGGGAGACATCTGATTGGCTACAGACAACCTCTCCTTAGAAAAAACGCATTTGTGGATCAGAGTCACGTCAGGGGAGTCTCAAAAGTTTCACACACAAATGCAGGGAGGTTTACAAATGAAAAGCACTTTGTAAATCTTTTGTGCATTTGTGAATTTCTGTGTGCATTTGTAAATCTTTTTGTGCATTTGTGAATTTCTGTGTGCATTTGTGAATTTCTGTGTGCATTTGTGAATTTCTGTGTGCATTTGTGAATCTTTTTTGTGCATTTGTGAATTTCTGTGTGCATTTGTGAATTTCTGTGTGCATTTGTGAATTATGAGACTGTTCTAGCTCCATACATGTCCCCTCCTGGAAATGTTGTGATGTGAACAAAATCTCCTGACACTCATTTCAGAACACCCTTTTTGCACACCTAATTGTAATAAATTCGTGGAAATGTCTGCGTGCGAGAGATGTTGAGCTATCATTTCTCTTATTAAATGTCCATAGGGCTCGAGAGACACCATCTCGTCCAGGCTTCAAACTCCTGCTGACCGAATCTGCTACTGTTTTGCTAGAAAACGCTAAAGACATGCTAATCGCTGGAAAAGGGCTAAAATACTGCTTCCGGGTATACTGCTTCCGGTTGACCTTGTAATAATACAGATGTTAAAAAATCTCTGCATTTTTGCATTTTGGATTAACATAGATTGGATTCTTCGTGTTTATCTGGGAATATAAAAATCCACAATAGGAAAACAACACAAAATCCAATTTTATGGCTGTATTTTAATAGAAAACGGCTCCTGTTTGGTCTTTTAAAACCTGCTACATATATTGAAAAAAGAAAAATGACTAGTTTTTTCATTTTTCGTTTTTCGTTTCAAAATTGAAAATAGAATGAACGGAAGGTACACGGACCTAAAACCCTCTGTGAAAGCATTGGAAAGTCAAATACAAACGTTTCAAACAGATCGTCAAGCTAAGGTTAACAAAATTAAAGCTGTTATAAAGACAATTAAAAAACTTATGCAAAAGGAAGATAATGCTGCAAGTGTTCAGTCTCATCTTGTAAACTTATCTGTGTTGCTTGAGGATGCTAGCCAACTTCATGAAGCTGTGATTCAGTTGCTTCTTCAAGAGGAACAAGAAAAAAAAAACACCTGGTTTTCAAGTATACTTAAGCATAACAGTGGCTTTATGGACAATGTAAAAGGGTGGCTTTCTGATGCAAGTAGACAATCTAATCAAAGTGTGGCACAAATGAGCACAGATGTCGTCACCTTGCCTCAGTTACATCCACCTTACATTGAACCATTTGATGTAAAAACTAATGGAAATGATTTATCTAAACACTCTGTAAAAGGTGCGGGAATTGCAGCGACAGTAGATGATGTTGAGCCGAGGGACAGCATTTCCAATGTTGCAAGTAGAACCTCAAGGAAAAGAAGTTCAGCAGGAAGTAAGTCCTGTGTTTCATCTACCTCATCAGCACGTATTAAAGCTGAGGCAGACATGGCAGCTCTCCTTGCTCGCCACAGCCTCTTAAAGGACAAACATGCTTTGGAAGAGCAAGAAGAGCTGCTCAGAAAAAAGAAAGAGCAGCTTGATTTGGATATGGAATTAGCTGCATCAATAGCTAGAGTGAAAGTGTTAAAGGCCTCGGAAGGCTCTAGAGTTTCCAGTATTAAATCTAACGAAATTAACTCATATTTGGAGAGAGAACAAAGGAGAGCTCCAACATTGAATGCTGATGCTGAGACATTTGTGCCTGTGGTAGCTAAACAGCCATATCATCATATTCCAATAGGTGACCAGCCACGTTCACATTTGTTGGATGCGAGACCTAAGGAGAAAAGGATTGAGCTGCAGTCGCAAGTCACATGGTCAAATGGGTTGGAGCCAACGGTGCAACAAGATAAAATACAAAGTACACGATCATGTCATCAGTTACAGTTGAACTCAGAAAGTCTTGCACCTGTGATGCAAAATACCATGGATCATAATTGTTTAATAACAGTCTTGGAGAAACAGAATGAAATTACATCCTTGTTGGTTGAGCAGCAATCTCTCTTTTTTCTTCCAAGATGGGACATTCAGATTTTTGATGGTGATACTTTACAATTTCAAACTTTTATGAGGGCATTTGAACATAGTGTCGAGGACAAGACGCACAGTGCTAAAGATTGCTTATACTTTCTCGAGCAGTACACCAGAGGCCAGCCCAAGGACTTGGTCAGAAGCTGTCAGCATATGCCTCATGATCAAGGATATGCCAAAGCTAAATCTTTGTTGCAAGAACATTTTGGCAATTCCTTAAAAATTGCTTCTGCCTATATGGAGAAGGTCCTCACATGGTCAGTTTTGAAACCTGAGGACAGGAAAGCCCTGCAGGCATATAGTTTTTTGTTACGAGGATGCTGCAATGCCATGGGAGAGGTAGGTGCCATGTATGAGTTGTTCGTCACAGCTAATATGCAAACAGTCATTAAGAAATTGCCTTATAAGCTCTGGGATAGATGGAGAAACGTTGCATGTGAGTTACAGGATAAATTCCATCGCAGAGTGACCTTTTGTGATATTGTTGAATTTATTGAAAAACAAGTAAAGATTGCAAGTGACCCACTGTTTGTAGATATTCAGGATTCTCAAACAGCAGTAAGTAAGGATGTGAGGAATTCTAAATCCCAACCTTATTCTAAAGCTAAGGGGAGTAGCTTCGCTACCACCGTGGCTACATTGGACAAAGGGGTCGAGGCCAGTACGAAGAGGGAAAAGGCTACAGCTGTTGTAAAGGTCTGCTTGTTTTGTGGTGCTGGACATGCCCTGGATCTATGTCGTCTATTGGAAAGGAGGTCACATAGTCAAAAAATGTCTTTCTTGAAACAAAATGGGGTGTGTTTTGGCTGTCTGTGCATTGGGCACAGGAGCAAAGATTGTCGCAAGCGTCTTTCATGTAAAGTATGCAATTTGAAACATCCTACCATGTTGCATATCCATTCAAAGGAAAAGGAAGCTGTTTCAGAGCAAGCTAACATGGGGCCAGAGACCGCTAACAGAAGGGCTTTAATCTCTGTGCAATCCAGTGGGCTTACTGAGGCCGGTGATCGCGACTGTACACTCTCCATACTTCCTGTTCAAGTGAAGTCGAAGAAAGGAGATGAAATATTGATCACTTATGCCTTCCTGGACCCTGGCAGCTCGGCATCATTTTGTACTGAAAGGCTAATGAACAAGCTGAATCTCACAGGGAGAAGAACAGGCATTCTCCTACGGACGATGGGTCAGGAGAAAGCTGTCGATAGTCACATTGTTTCAGACCTGGAGGTAGCTGGATTGGACACAGATTGTTTCTGTGAGCTGCCTGACATATTCTCCCAGAAAAGCATGCCTATCCATCAAGGTAACATTCTTCGACAGGAAGATCTTCAAAGATGGCCGCACCTTGAACATGTGAAAATTTCAGAGATCGATTCAGGGGTAGATCTTCTGATTGGTACTAATGGTCCTACTGCTCTAGAGCCATGGGAGGTTGTTTGGAGCACGAACGGAGGTCCATACGCAGTCAAAACTGTGTTAGGCTGGACTGTAAACGGTCCTCTCAGAGGAGACTTCGGAAGTGACGCTGCTTGTATGCAGCGACATGCCACTGTCAATAGGATTTCTGTTTCAAGACTTGAGGAGTTGTGGGAGGGGCAAACAAAGGCCGATTTCCCTGAATTTGCACAGGAGGAACAGCTTCGATTATCGAAAGAAGATTGTCATTTCGTGAAGTTGGTCAACAAGTCTGCCACATTGGTAGATGGTCATTACAGTGTTAGTTTACCTTTGAGACAAGATGATGTCAAATTGCCTAACAGAACTGTTGCAGAACAGCATGCTCTGAGTCTCAAAACGAGGTTTAACAGGGACAGCTCATTCCATGCAGACTACACCAACTTCATGAGTGATATTATTTCCAAAGGTTATGCTGAGAGTGTCCCAGCCGGGGATCTGGAGCGCTGCAATGGTAGGGTATGGTACATACATCACCATGGTGTGTACCACCCGCAGAAGAGAAAGATGAGGGTGGTCTTTGACTGTGGAGCTTCCTTCCGGGGAACATCTTTAAATGCCCAGCTCGTCAAGGGCCCTGATCTGACTAGCTTGCTGGTGGGGGTTATAACCAGATTCCAAAAGGAGCCTGTAGTACTAATGGCGGACATTGAGGCCATGTCCCATCAGGTCAGAGTACCAAGTGTTGACGCAGACCTTTTAAGGTTTCTTTGGTGGCCAGATGGAGACCATGTGTAACGAACTTGTGGCAGACAAGAAACTGGACTCAATTGCACGATTCAAACACAGGGTTTTGCGATGAAAAAGATGCTCTTTTAATGTTACAAAAAGGTACTTAATACAAAAATCCTTACTACAAAAGATACCTAATACAAAAATACTTACTATGATACTTACTATCTAAACTAACAAGACAAGAGCAAGAGTAATCAATGCGGGTAGGTCAAGAAAGAGCTTGGTTCAAGAGTACAAGATTCACAAGACGAACTGGCACAGGACAAAGGGAGACATGGACTATTTATACGTGAGGTAAGGGTACACAGGTGGAAACAATCAGGGCGGGGCTGACAATCACAATGGCGGGAAACACACAAAGGGAGGAAGTCAAGGCACCTGAAATGACACGAGAGGTTAGTTTCACAATACAACAGGAAGTGAACACGAGACTAGACGTGAGTGACTTAAACTGGCACAGGACAAAGGGAGACATGGACTATTTATACATGAGGTAAGGGTACACAGGTGGAAACAATCAGGGCGGGGCTGACAATCACAATGGCGGGAAACACACAAAGGGAGGAAGTCAAGGCACCTGAAATGACACGAGAGGTTAGTTTCACAATACAACAGGAAGTGAACACAAGACTAGACGTGAGTGACTTAAACTTGACAAACAGGACATGACATGACATGATTAAAGCTAAACATAACATGACACAAGACTAACAGATGACGGGACATAACACCATGGTCAGGATCTGGTGGAATATAGAATGGTTGCACATCTGTTTGGTGCTACTTCCTCTCCAAGTTGTGCAAGTTTTGCCTTAAGAAAGTGTGCAGATGACAACAAGGAACAGTTCAGTCCAAGGTCAGTTGATTCTGTGTTGCATAATTTTTATGTCGACTGTCGGTTGGCTCAGAAGAGGAGGCAGTCTCACTTTATGAAGAACTTTGCACGCTTTGTGCTAAAGGAGGCTTTAAGCTCACTAAATGGATTAGCAACAGATGTGCGGTCATCGCTGCCATACCTCAACAGGAAAGAGCCATAGAGGTGAAGGATCTGGACTTGGACAATGACATCTTGCCTATGGAAAGAGCCTTAGGGGTGCAGTGTCCAGTCAGATTCTTTCAAGTTTAAAATCACGCTCCGGGACAGACCTCTAACAAGGAGAGAGATCTTGTCCACTGTCAGCTCTATTTACGATCCTTTAGGATTTCTGGCACCTGTTGTGCTATCCGTCAAAAGGATCCTCCAAGACTTGTGTAGGCGACAGCTTGGTTGGGACGATGCCTTGCCCCTCATTGTGGCCCAGGAGTGGAGGGCCTGGCTTAATGAGTTACATCGGCTTGAGGAGTTTAAGGTCGACAGGTGCTTAAAACCTCTCAACTTTGGGGAAGTTGCTTCTGCTCGGCTCCACCACTTCGCAGATGCGAGTGAGGATGGGTATGGAACCGTGACCTACCTGTTGCTGCATAACATCTGTGGACAAGCACACAATGCATTTATAATGGGAAAGGCACGTGTAGCTCCATTGAAGTCTATCACCATCCCTCGCATGGAGTTAATGGCTGTGGTGGTTGCGAGCAGAATGGACAAGTTGTGGAGGAAAGAGCTGCAAATGCCGCTGCAGGAGTCCATTTTGGACCGACAGTACCTCGGTATTAAAATACATCAGGAATGAAATGTTGAGGTTTAAGATATTTGTTGCAAATCGGGTCTCAGAGATACTTATCTCGACCAACTCATCTCAGTGGAGATATGTGAATACATCCAGCAATCCTGCAGACTAGGCTTCAAGAGGAGCCAAGGTTGAGTCCTTCCTGAAGAGCGATAGTTGGGTGTTTGGGCCTAAGTTTCTTGTTGAACCTGAAATGAAGTGGCCAATAAATCCTGATTTGTCTGGAAATGTCTCTTTAGAAGATCCTGAGATCAAGACTGTCATCTCCGTGAATGCTATCCAAGCCAATGAGCAGGCGGACATCATTATGAGCTTTATGAATCATTTCTCTTCTTGGATCACGTTGAAAAGGATGGTGGGCTGGCTTCTCAGGTTCAAGAGTTGGCTTTGGGATCTTGTTAGAAGGAGGAAGCAATTTAAAGCTGTTCTTGCTCAATCTGGCCTGGATGAAGAACAGCTCAAGAAGAAGATAGAAGAGGAGATGCAGCGTGTCAAGGCTCATGCTGCCTTTACACCTCTTTCACTTGAAGAGTTTGACAAGGCAGAAACCGCAATTGTCTGTTTTTGTCAAAGGAAGCGGTTTCCAGAAGAGATAACTAGTTTGCAAAAGGGAAAAAGTGTGAAGAGGGCCAGTCAACTTTGTAAGCTTGATCCCATACTCGAAGGAGGTGTTCTAAGAGTTGGGGGCAGACTTAGCAGAACAGCCATGCCAGATGAGGCAAAACATCCTGCTATACTGGCCAAGGATTTTCACATTTCTGACCTCATTTTCCATCATGTACATCAGCAGACAGGTCATGGTGGACGTAACCACATGTTGGCAAAGCTACGCCAAAGATATTGGATTCCTGGTGCTAGCATTGCAATAAGGAAGACTTTATCCAAGTGTGTTGTCTGTCGTAGATTATATGCTGCCCCAGGACATCAGCGCATGGCAGATCTTCCCCAGGATAGAGTTACACCTGATGAGCCTCCATTCACCAGAGTGGGAGTGGATTGCTTTGGACCGTTTGAGGTCAAGCAGGGAAGGGGAACAGCAAAAAGGTACGGTGTCATCTTTACATGTCTGGCAATGAGAGCTATACACCTGGAGCTGGCATCATCTTTAGACACCGATTCCTTTGTAAACGCTCTTAGGCGGTTCATTGCCAGACGGGGTCAGGTGTTGGAGTTGCGTTCCGATAATGGCACGAATTTTGTCCGAGCCGAACGTGAATTGAGGGAAGCCATCGGAAAATGGAACCATGCCCAGATCAGTGACACACTCCTTCAGAAGGGAATCAAGTGGCTTTTCAACCCGCCCACTGGTTCACATCACGGCGTAGTGTGAGAGCGATTAATTCGATCTGTGAGGAAAGTGTTGAATTCTGTCTTGAGAACACAGAATTTGGATGAAGAGTGTCTCTATTAGGGATGCAACGGTACAGTTTTCCCACGGTTCGGTATGCATCACGGTTTTTGGGCTACGATAACGATATGGTTTCGATATTTTAATATACAACTACTCAGACTAGCAAAGGAAATATTGCAATGTAAAAATAATTAATAGCAGCACATATATAATCAAACCACAAACTTTATTAAAAAACAGTGATCAGATCAAATTAAACAGCAAACATAAAACCACACAAATTAAATATTAAGTTAAGTACTAAACACTACAAATACAATTAAATGTAAACATGACAAATTGTAGCATCCAAAATGGTCCCACACCGCAGACCTGTACGAAGACGGTGCCTCTTCAAACTTTCTTTTTTCGGCGTCTCTTTCACTCGCCATTGTCTCTGCACCATGCTGCTCTTCACCTCTCTGGCTCAGTGCCACGCGCTGGTCATGCCGCCTAAAGGTACAGACACACCAACTCCGGCAACGGACGTCAAATCAACGGATCCAATTCATTGTCGATGTAGAGCAGGAGCTCCGCATGATGGATACGGCACGTCGAGTTGACGGCCCTGTCGCCGTATGTGAATTTGCATAAAGTTCGATAGATTGAACTTTATGCAAATGACGTCCGTCCAACGCAATGCCGCCGGCTCCAGAAACTTCGTTCAAACTATCAAACTAGGCAGTGTTGATCAAATATGAATCCAGATTCTGTTACTGCACTACACATTTCCCGCCTCAAATGTTTTCAGAAACATGCTTTAGCGTGTAGTTTAACTGTAAAATGAGATCGTTTGTGGCCCGGCCGCCATGTTGGAAACGGCAGAGCGAAACTCAAGTCCCGCCTACATTTGCATGCAGAGCGCTGATTGGCTCCTAGGGAATTCAGGGACGTTCTGATTGGCTCTGAGGCGGCATGACCAGTGCATGGCACTGAGCCTTTGGCTGCTCTCAGTCACTGCTCCCGAGGGACAGACACAGCATGCGCGGCTGCACAATGTTTTGAAAGTTTTTTGCCAGGGAAACGTACCGAAAATACCGTTGTTTGCCGTTGTGCATTGAACCGAACAGGGCGTATTGAACGGTTCGGTAAAATACAGAATATTGTTGCATCCCTAGTCTCTATACAGTCTTTTGTGAAGTTGAGGCTATTATTAATAGCCGCCCTATAACCAAAGCATCCACTGATCCAAATGACTTAGAAGCGCTGACCCCGAATCATCTGCTGCTGCTCAAGTCCAAACCTGCGTTGCCACCAGGAGTGTTCCAAAGGGAGGACATATACGTTCGTCGATGGTGGAAACAAGTGCAGTATATGTCCGACTTGTTTTGGAAACGCTGGGTCAAGGAGTATTTGCCCCAGCTTCAGGAGCGCCAGAAGTGGCAGAGCACCAGACGAAACTTCATGCCAGGGGATGTTGTGATCATCATGGACGACTCGGCTCCCCGTAATTCATGGCTTACTGGAAAGATTGTGCGGGCAGACCCTGACAGAGGAGGACTTGTGCGTCGGGTCCGCATCAAGACTAGGAGCAGCTATCTGGACAGGCCCATCACCAAGGTGTGCCTTCTTCAAGAGGGGGAGGAGCCAGAAGAGCTGCATTGAATCTGATTATGGATAGTTTGTATTGACTTGGACATTTGTGCACGTGAATGGATTTGGACTGGTTTGTATGATTACTGGGATTATTTGCCATAAATCTTAGGTCATGGGTAAGAGATAGGGTTGTCACGATACCAGAATTTCAGTAGTCGATACCAATACCTGTGAATTTCCACGATTCTCGATACTAATTCGACACCACAATTTAAAAAAAAACAACAACAGGACCCATGTACTTTTAAATTCACTAATTTATTGAAAACTGCTTCAAACTGTCAAGTATTTAACACCACTGTGCTTTAAGATCTTTTTGCACAAGGTTTAAATTGCAGTACCAGCTGCCAACAGACCTATAGCCATCCAGTATAAAAACGAACAATACTGTGCTTATAAATATGGTCATAAATAACAATAGTCAACTATTTTACATTAAAAAAAGAACAGCAGTGGCCTATAGCCAGGTTTGACGTGCTTCCTCCTTTGGTCTGAAAACTTCTGAGGCACTTTTTGCATGTCGGCTTGTTTGAATCAAGAATTGCTCCGGATTCATCTGCCTCGAACGCAAAATATTTCCACACGCGACTCTTCGCACCTGTCGACGAGCCGACGTGTTGGGCTTCGCTCCCACCCACTGAAGCCATTTTTTTCGAAGACGGCAAGTTTTCTTCTTCAGCGCCGCTTACTGCTCTGTGCTGCTCACACGCGTATACTGCCCCCGTCAGTTCCGCCAAGAATCAGCACAGCTCGCCGAGTGAAAAGTTGTATATTCGGTTCTGACGTTACCAGAAAAAAGCAAGTATCGAATTATTTTTTTCGTGTCGGCATCAAATTGGTACCGAAGTATCGGTTCTTGTGACAACCCTAGTAAGAGATATTTTGAATGTGATGTTGATATCTTACTGACCTTTTAAGTTTGTCCCCTACATGTTAGTTATTGTGTAATTATTGCCTTGAATAATTAGGGGCCGGAATGTAGGAGCCGTATGTAAGTCTGTGTGTGTTTGGTTGTGGATGTGGACACTGCATTGGTGCGTGGGTAGGGGTGTGTCACTGTGGGCGTGTGATCCGTGGTTACTTGTAATTGCACTCACCTGGTCTCATCAGTTGGCGTCTGAACATGGCGTGGGGTGAGCCATGGGGGTGAAATTTTCTGTTGACCGCTACGCGGTCACATCACATTGTGCTTGACTTAGTCCTACCTTATTAACCTTGCACGGACGTTTGTAAACAGTTGGAGCTTATGTGCGTTGCCGTGATATGAAAATAAAGGTGCTTTGAGAGCAAGAATAAAACGAAGTGTGCGCGTCAACAATTTCTCCCGTGTTCAGCCCACCGCAGCTAGTAGTTTTTATATTTGGTCCCACTTAACCGTAATAACCTCCATAAGATGAGGATTTTGATTTCATTAATTGTCCTTATGTTGTTTTGTTGTCAACACATTGCACTGTGTATTGAATAAAGATTTCCAACTGGAATATGTTATTCATTGAGAACTAGCATGTGGTGTTTAAGTGTTTCTTTATTTTTTTGAGCAGTGTACACTTCCCACATTCAAGATTCAAGAAACAGTTCACATAAGTCACTATGACTGCCATAATCTGCACAGGCATTAGGAAGAAAGGTATTTCAAATAAGATTGGTTATATATCTCAACCTATCGCTGATATTTATTCTTTTGCTAGTATTATCACAATTTGTTTTTTTTTACACAAATTGTTGATTCACAAACATGCACAAAGGTGCAGAAAGACACAGATACGTGTTTGTTCCACTTCTTCCCAATGTACAGCAAATTGTTTCACTTTTTGACCAGCAGGGGGTTTATGTGCACATGAAGCCTCAAGTAATGAACCTATTTGTGAACCGCTTGGCTGGAAAGCCTCAAAGTGTAATGGAACCTCATCTGCCCATCACTACAAATAACAGAAATCAATTGATGATACACAGACTTTGACAAGATCTCTACATCTAGTAAATCCATCAATCCCATCATTAAGGCAAGGGCGTAACTTTGAGTTGAACATTGGGGGGGTTGAGATATCCGCCTGTGAAGCAGGTGTATATATATATATCTTTGGAGACTATGATGGGGGGATTGCGATCCTGTAGGGGGGTCCGGGGGCATGCCCCCCCGGGAGAAAATTTTAAATCATTTCATTTTAATGCATCAATTTGGTGAACTCTGAGAAACAAAATATGACATATCAATTACTGACCAATTTCTTACAAACTGCTGGTACTGATACAAATGTTGACATACTAAATGGGGTTGATGAGTTTAAGCATTCAAGAAAAGATGAAAACAAAAATGACTAAATTAAACTATTTGTTTATTATAATAATAATAATAATAATAATAATAATAATAATAATATAAGTGGGTGACTATTCCTCAGCCTTCCTTGGTGTTTTGGTTTTGACTAAAGCCTCGTTCACATACGTCGCCACTCGCCCATCTCTGAGAGACAGCTGTCAATTAATGTGAATGTGTTCTAGTGGAATGTGGTCAGGACAGGCGATGCGATGTGGTCGATCGGAGATCAAATTATTTTAACTTTCTGCGATGTGAGTGAAGCGAGTACCAATCACAATGTAGAATAGAGATGATCGACAGTTGATGTCAACAGAGAGTTCCACAGATAGTTGGCGTTTGAAGTCGCCGGCGGCAGTGAATTTTTTTTTGCCAGCGAGTAGAATTCAGCGAGAAAGCGAGTGGCGAGTAGTGGCGTATGTGAACGGGGCTATACGCACACGCACTGTCGAACTCGCCGGCTGTGGGGGGGGGGGACAAACTAACTTTTGTTCAGTAACATGATTTGACTCGTGAGAGGTGGCACTGGAGCCCTAGCAGTAGCTACCTCCTGTTGGGAAGATACTTTTATTCTTTTGCTTTTTTTCGCGTGCTTTCTTCAAACCACCGCTGATGCGGGGAGAGACAGTAGAGAAGCGCAGGTCCGGCAAGGTGGGCGAAACCAAATCTCAGAGCGGGAGGGGGCACAGACAAACGTCACTATTTTTTACTGGTAAATTGAGAAAATCTACCACACTGTTGTGATTATAATGCTTTACATTCAATATCAATAATTATGATATCAAATTGGGTGGGTTGTGGTGGCTGGTTTGGATTATTGGGTGGGTTGCAACCCACCCATCCCCCCCATAAATTACGCCTATGCATTAAGGACTCAGAAAGTAAACTTACAAATACACCCGACGAACAAATTAAGAAGACCTCAACTGTCATGATCTCCCCTGTCCCTCCTGCTGATCATCTGCCTTCCGTGCCCCCTCATTAGCTCAACTCTCCTTTTCACCACATCTGCAGCTGATAACTCATCAGCCGGGTATATATACTCCTCTTCCCCTTGCACTCATTGCTAGATTGTTCTATATCTCCAGTACTAGTCTCTCCAGCCTTTCTGGGATGAATTCTTTGGTATCAACCCCACCTGTCCCTGACCTGCCGACCCAGCCTTCCGGCCCTGACGATGGATTCTGCCTGTCTTCCGTCTGCTCAGTTCTGTGACGAACCGCGCTACACCGGACCCAGCCCTGCGAGTGAGTGGCAGTGTGCTACACGCGCTGCACGGATCTGTTGAACTTCAACTTCAACTTTACTTTATTTATAGAGCACTTATCCTACATAAACATGTAACACAAAGTGCTTTACACACATAAAAAAGAAAATAGAAAAAACAATTACAAATTAAAACTGCGAGCAGTGATAACGGGCCCTCGCATGGCACGTAACTCGGTTAGTGCTATGGCCGCCTGACGTGTCGGACCGCTTGGCCTGGCCACCGCCACGGGGCGGGTCGTCCCCGGCCACCGCCATGGCTGGTGCCTGTCGTCCCCGGCCACTGCCACGGCTCGGGTCGTCCCCGGCCACCGCCACGGCTGGCGCCTGTCGTCCCCGGCCACCGCCACGGCGCGGGTCGTCCCCGGCCACCGCCACGGCGCGGGTCGTCCCCGGCCACCACCACGGTGCCGGTCGTCCCTTGCCTGAATCCTCTCTTTTGCCTTAATCGTCGTGTTGATCATTGTATCAGATGATTGAAGTCATCACGCTCGACTGGGGTGCAAAGTTCCACGACACTCGGACCTTATACGGGTGTAAAAACATGATATTTCATGGCGCCAATAGGTGGCGCTCTGATTGTGAGTCAAAATTGCAGTGCAGACGTGTTCAGGGTGGGACTCTCATCAAATGTGAGAAGTTTGAACATGATGGGACAATGGACACTGAAGTTATAACAGTTTAGAGTATTGTGGCAAAGCATGAAATTCGTCCATGTTCAGGGCGCCGTAATTGCGCTCCCGTAGGACTTATGTAAGACCTTTCGATGATTTTGCATCATTGAGGCCTCTAGAACAGTCTCAGCGAGTTTGGCATGAATCAGATCAACGGTGTATGAGGAGTTTGTTAAAATACAAAGCCTACAATTGGCTAAAATGGCCAAAAATGGCTGATTTACTGTAGCGCCCCCAAGGGGTCAATTTTAATATTTTTCAAAGCTTTTATTGCCAGCGTGGTCAGATGATGATGCACAGAAATTTTGGTGAGAATCGGATCTACGATTCAGCAGAAATTAGCAAAAACATGTTTTTCACAAAATTCAAAATGGCGGAACATTTCGGTAGGCAGAGTTTGGTGCTCCAAGAGGCTTTTTTGTAGAGCACACTTGCCTCCATATGTGTGCCAAATTTTGTGTCAATTGGAGTTACGGTGTGTACGGTGTGAGGGGCGTGACCAAAACGACGTTAGGTGGCGGTAGAGAGCCACCTTTTTGTGGCCAACTATGAAACCTTTAAAATGTCACATTTTTCGCCAGTCCCCAACTGCACTCCAATTTTTTTCGCCTAATTATTATGCTAAGGCCCCCAAATAGGCCGTCAAACTTGCGAAATAATAAAAAGAAGAATAATAATAATCCTTACAGTTTCAATAGGGCTTCACTGCCCGACGTTGTCGGCGCTCGGGCCCTAATAAAGCCCCTCCCTCCCACCCTCCATACTACACACGCGCACACGCACACAAACATACACACACACCTGCACACTCTCACTACTGACAATAGGGAGACATGGCATGACACTGATGATTGAGGAAACGCTATCTTTCGGGCCATCCACACTGAGAGGAGTCGTAGGCTGTGCCACAGGGGGCACCAGTGCCCAGGCCCCCCGACCCCGACAGACAACAGTCAGCCGAGCCGAACGGACCCAGGGATAGCTCCCAGTGTGGAAGACCCCCCTGAGGAAACACTGGAGTTAAAGCTAAAATCTAAAAGCATAAGATAGGATTAAAAAAACATGAAAAAATAAGTAAATAGAGTGACCAGCTTAAAAGAATAAAAATATATAAGATAATAAAATAAAACAATACCAATGATAAGTAAAACAACTAAAATTATTTAAGATCAATGTCATCTTAAAAACAAGATAGAAGCAAAAATATAAAATAAGATAGAACGTAAGAAGAATTTAAAATACTAGTTAAAAGCCATCCATCCATCCATCCATCCATTTTCTTCCACTTATCCGATACCGGGTCGCGGGGGCAGCTGCCTGAGCAGGGACGCCCAGACTTCCCTCTCCCCGGACACTTCCCCTAGCTCCTCCGGGAGGACCCCAAGGCGTTCCCAGGCCAGCCGGGTGACATAGTCACTCCAGCGTGTCCTGGGTCTTCCTCGGGGTCTCCTCCCGGTGGGGCATGCCTGGAACACCTCCCGAGGGAGGCGTCCAGGGGGCATCCGATGCAGATGCCCGAGCCACCTCAACTGGCTCCTCTCGATGTGGAGGAGCAGCGGCTCTACTCCGAGCTCCCCCCGTGTGACGGAGCTCCTCACCCTATCTCTAAGGGAGCGCCCCGCCACCCTGCGGAGGAAGCTCATTTCGGCCGCTTGTATCCGGGATCTTATTCTTTCGGTCATGACCCAAAGTTCATGACCATAGGTGAGGGTAGGAACGTAGATTGACCGGTAAACCGAGAGCTTCGCCTTTCGGCTTAGCTCTCTCTTTACCACGACGGACCGATACAGCGACCGCATTACTGCAGCCGCTGCACCGATCCGCCTGTCAATCTCGCGTTCCATCCTTCCCTCACTCGTGAACAAGACCCCAAGATACTTAAACTCCTCCACATGAGGCAGGAACTCCCCCCCGACCTGGAGGGAGCAAGCCACCTTTTTCCGGTCAAGAACCATGGCCTCGGATTCGGAGGTGCTAATCCTCATCCCGGCTGCTTCACACTCGGCTGCAAACCGCCCCAGGACATGCTGGAGGTCCTGGCTCGAAGGAGCCAACAAGACCACATCGTCCGCAAAAAGCAGGGATGAAATCCAGTGGCTCCCGAACCAGTGGCTCCCGAACCAGATCCCCTCCGGCCGTGGGCCGGAGGGGATCCCCGAACTCTTCCGAACTCTTCCCAGACCCGAACTTTTGCTTCAGCGACCGCCCGTGCTGCAGCACGCTTGGCCTGCCGGTACCCGTCAGCTGCCTCGGGAGTCCCCCGAGCCAACCAGGTTCGGTAGGACTCCTTCTTCAGCTTGACAGCATTACTTCCGGTGTCCACCACCGGGTTCGGGGATTGCCACCACGACAGGCACCGGAGACCTTACGGCCACAGCTTCGAACAGCCGCGTCAACAATGGAGGCAGAGAACAAGGTCCATTCGGACTCAATGTCCCCAGCCTCCCTCGGGATCTGGTCATAGCTCTCCCGGAGGTGGGAGTTGAAGACCTCCCTGACAGAGGGTTCCACCAGACGTTCCCAGCAGACCCTCACAACGCGTTTAGGTCTGCCAAGTCTGTCCAGCTTCTTCCCCTGCCAGCGGATCCAACTCACCACCAGGTGGTGATCAGTTGACAGCTCAGCCCCTCTCTTCACCCGAGTGTCCAAAACATACGGCCTGAGGTCAGATGACACAACCACGAAGTCGATCATTGACCTCCGGCCTAGGGTGTCCTGGTGCCATGTGCACTGATGGACACCCTTATGTTTGAACATGGTGTTCGTTATGGACAAACCGTGACCAGCACAGAAGTCCAATAACAGAACCCCACTCGGGTTCTGATCGGGGAGGCCGTTCCTCCCAATCACGCCCCTCCAGGTAACACTGTCGTTGCCCACGTGAGCGTTGAAGTCCCCCAGTAAAACAATGGAGTCCCCGGTTGGAGCACTCTCAAGTACCCCTCCCAAGGACTCCAAGAAGGCCGGGTACTCTGCACTGCCGTTCGGCCCATAGGCCGAAACAACAGTGAGAGACCTATCCCCGACCCGAAGGCGCAGGGAAACGACCCTCTCGTTCACCGGGGAAAACTCCAACACATGGCGGCCGAGCTGGGGGGCTATGAGCAAGCCCACACCAGCTCGGCGCCTTTCACCGCGGGCAACTCCAGAGTAGTTAAAAGCCTGATTAAAAATATGTGTCTTTAACCTTCCTTTAAAAATATCAACTGTCTCTGCGTTCCTGAGGCTCTCTGGCAGGCTGTTCCACAGGTGGGGGCCATAGTAGCTAAATGCCGCCTCACCATGGGTTTTAGTTCTGGGTTTTGGTATGGATAAAAGGCCGGTGCCGGAGGACCTCAGGGTCCGCGAGGGTTGATATGGTAAAAGCAGGTCAGCTAAATAAGAGGGCGCAAGGCCGTTAAGACATTTAAAAACTAGTAAAAGAACCTTAAAATCGATCCTGAAGCGTACGGGGAGCCAATGCAGTGACGCTAAAACTGGTGTAATGTGCTCCTGCCTTCTGATCCTCGTCAGCACGCGTGCGGCTGAGTTCTGTAATAATTGGAGATTTAAAATACTCTTTTAGGGAAGACCAGAGAGCATGCAGGGCATTACAATAATCTAAACGACAGGAGATAAAAGCATGCATCAGCACCTCCGTACTGGCCTGAGAGAGAAACAGGCGGTCTAAAATACAGTTAAAAAGGGCGTCAATTGGCCCTGTCATCAGGAGACACGGTGATGTACAGTTGCGAAAAATCTGACCTAAAATTGACCCTTGGGGAACCCCACATCCAATTTCATGGGTTCCTGAGGAACGTGTGTTGCCTGTCGTACTGTTTCCTGTCGGCTCCCATGGCGTGTCCCTCCTGGACACTTATATTTGTAAGTGTGTAATAAAAGTAATTACCGACTGCCTACGCCAGCCATGGACCCAGCACACACTGCCGATTCACTGGCACGCCTGGGCCAGGTGGAGACTCGGCTCCAACGCCATGAGGCAGCCTTAGCCTCCAACTCAGCTGAGGTTCGACAAGCAATGGTGAACCAAGAGCACAGGTTCGCTATGCTAGCAATCCAGGTCCAGCAGCTCACCAACGCCCTCGCTCTGCCAGCCTCCCCGAACCACCTCCACCGGCTCCAACTCAGCATGGTCCCATCTTGGAGCTTCGGGTCGCGGTTCCTGAGCGCTATGGCGGTGGGCTGCAACCCATTCCTCACAAACTGTTCCATGCACTTCAACCTCCAGCCCAACACCTTTGCCTCCGAGGAAGCCAGGGGGGCAATCGCCATAAACCATCTGTCTACCGCTTATCCTGTATTCAGGGTCACTCAAATGAGCTCCTCTCCTCACCTTTAATGCGCCAGACCACACTCATCACGCGCTGTGCGTGCGTATAGTCATAATAATTATAATGCCGATATTATATCACTATAGAAATTGTAGGCACATTTTAGGCATGTCTATCACAAAACAGGGTCAGGGTGCACAGCAGTAGACATAATAGACGAGCCGGCCAGGCCATTCATCATCATCACCGTCTCCATCATCTGCGCTCCACAGCTGCACCGGATTCCCCGTCCAACACCAAAACGACGGTACACTGGGACCTTACATGCCGCTCAGACCAGCTGCAAATCAAAATCAAATCAAACTTTATTTATATGGCACTTTTCATACATATAGTAGCACAAAGTGCCTCACAAAAAATAAAAGCGAACAAAACAAAAACAAAACAAGATGTGAGCAACAAAGAACCCCACGAAACCAAAACCTCCCACCCCCACAAATATATAGACAGAGATACACAGAGACATACACACCCACACACATAAACATACACACACAAATACACACCCACACACATAAACATACACACAAATACACACCCACACACAAACATTAACTGTTGCTGAGGAGACATGGCTGGGCATCGAGATCTGAGGTGAGGAAGAAGCTACCTTTGGGGGCCGTACACACCGCGAGGAATCATGGTCCATGCCTGCAGGGGGCGCCGCCATAGGAACCACCCCAGCCCAGGCAGACAGGAGGCTCCACACCACGGTGTAGAGCTCTCCAACCACCCGGGCCATGGCCGTCCACAGGACAGCACCCCCACCCCCAAAGATGTATACAATAAAGTAAAATAGACCCAATAAATAAAACAATAAAAATAAATAAAATATATAAAACAGTAAAGCAGGATAGCTAAAATAGATAAGCTAAAATAGATAATATAAATAGAATAATAATAAAAAATTTAAGAAGCATAGAAGGAATTAAACATGTCAGTTAAAAGCTTGATTAAAAAGGTGGGTCTTGAGCCTCTTTTTAAAAACATCAACATTCTCTGCAGCCCTGAGGTTCTCCGGCAGGCTGTTCCACAATCGGGGGCCATGGTAACTGAATGCCGCCTCCCCGTGTGTTTTGGTTCTGACTAGTGGTATGGTTAAAAGGCCAGCACCGGAGGACCTCAGGGTCCGCGAGGGTTGATAGGGTAAAATTTGTGCAGACAAATAAGAAGGCCCGAGACCATTAAGACATTTAAAAACTAGTAAAAGAACCTTAAAATTGATCCTGAAGCGCACAGGGAGCCAATGCAGCGATTTTAAAACTGGTGTAATGTGCTCCCGCCCTCTGGTCCTCGTCAGCACGCGTGCGGCTGAGTTCTGTAGTAGTTGTAAATTGTACATGTTCTTTTTGGGAAGACCAGAGAGCAGGGCATTACAATAATCTAAACGACATGAGATAAAAGCATGCATCAGCACCTCCGTACTGGCCTGAGAGAGAAACGGGCGGACTCTGGCTATATTCTTAAGATGGTAAAAACCTATCTTTGTTATGTTTTTGATGTGTGGAATAAAAGTGAGCTCAGAGTCAAAAATCACACCCAGATTCTTTATAGATTTTGAGGGTTTAAAATCCTGTAACTTTGGTAAAAGTTTCTCTCTCTGGCCTTCAGGACCAATGACTAAGACCTCTGTTTTTTCCTGGTTGAGCTGTAGGAAGTTTGCTGCCATCCATGACTTGATGTCTACAATGCAGTTAAAAAGGGCATCAATTGGCCCTGTGTCATCAGGAGACACAGCCATGTACAGTTGCGTATCGTCAGCATAGCTATGAAAGCTGATGCCGTGTCTCCTGATGACGTCCCCAAGGGGAAGCATGTACAGATTAAAAAGAGTTGGACCTAAAATTGACCCTTGGGGAACCCCACACTTTATCTTATGGGTTTACAAAGAAACTTCGATCAGTAAGGTAGGACGTGAACCAGTTAAAAACAGTACCAGAGAGGCCGACCAGGTTCCTCAGTCTATTTAATAAAATGTGATGGTCTACCGTATCGAAGGCGGCGGTTAGATCCAGTAGTACCAGGACTGTGAGTTTATGATTATCTAAATTACACCTGATGTCATTTAAAATCTTTAAAAGTGCTGTCTCTGTACTGTGGTTCCTCCTAAAACCAGACTGATGAGTCTCTAAAATATGGTTTGAGTTTAAGAAATCATTTACTTGATTAAAAACAAGTTTTTCCAAAATTTTACTTAAAAATGGTAAGTTGGATACAGGCCGGTAGTTATTTAAGACATTGGGGTCTAAATCACTCTTCTTCAGAAGGGGCTTCACTACCGCCGTTTTAAAGGAGGTGGGGAAGACACCCGTCTGAAGAGAGCAATTCACCAAATACAACAGCTGTTCCTCAAAGAATCCATAGAGTGTTTTAAAAAACGGTGTGGGAATTGGATCTAAAAGGCAGGTTGTGGGCTTTACCTGGGAGAAAACTCGACCAAGTGTCCTCGCATCAACCAGGTTAAAACTCTCCAGTGTTTCCTCAGGTAAAAGCAATGATCCAGGTGTTAAAAGCTGTTGGGATAAAAGACTGGATCTGATGTCATTGATTTTTCTTCTGAAGTGGTCTGCAAAGTCCTCGCAAAGGACGTTATCTGGTGTCTTAGAGGATTTTTTAAAATTTGTGTTTGTTAAAAGATCGATTGTGGAGAATAAAAATTTGGGGTTATTTTTATGATCAGTGATCAATTTTTGGAAGTGGGAGATTCTTGCTTGTTTGACTGCGTTATTGTAAATTTTGAGGTGTTGACGTAAAATTTCATAGTGAACAGTTAACTTGCATTTCCTCCATCTCCTTTCAGCACTCCTGCATTCCCTTTTGAGTTTTTTAATGTCCTCGGTTCTCCATGGTGGTGTAGGTCTTGTTTTAATTGTTTTAATAAAAGGTGGAGCCACTGAGTCCAGCGTTGACTTTATCTTATTGTTAAAATTGTCAGTGATAAAATCGCAGGGTGCTGGTAAAATTTCGGCAGGAGTGCTTTGTAATATCTGAATAAAATTTGCAGCCACTTCAGAAGTTAGGTAGCGTTTCCTCACTGTTCTCACCGGGGCCTCCCGCTGATTAAAACTGGTGATTGTAAAAAACACACAAAAGTGGTCAGATACAGCCAGGTCCACAACAGAGGGCGCACCAATGGACAGGCCATAAGATATAACCAGGTCCAAGGTGCGCCCTCTGCTGTGGGTCGACTGCGTCACATGTTGCTTAAATCAAGGCAGTGTAGAAGGTTTAAAAAGTCTCTAGACAGTGAGTCTGAGGAGATGTCCACGTGTAAATTAAAATCACCGGTTATTAAAATTCTGTTAAAAGTGGTATGAATAATTGATAAAAGTTCTGAAAATTCCCTGATGAATGAAGTGGAGTACTGGGGTGGTCGGTAGACTGTTATACAGAGAATAGGTGGGCTGCTAAAAACGAAGGCATGGTACTCAAATGAAGAGTAACTGTTAAAAACTACTTCGTTAGTGTTCATATTGTTCTTTGTAATTGAAGCAGTGCCGCCCCCTCTTCTGCACCTCCTAGTTGAAAATAAAAAGTTAAAATTCGGTGGGGAAGCCTCAGTGAGAACAACAGGTGCATCAGTGCCAAGCCATGTCTCCGTAAGGAAAATGCTGTCCAGGTTATTGTCTAAAATTATATCATTTATGATAAAAGACTTGTTTAAAAGAGAGCGCACATTCAGCACAGCCAATTTAACATCTGTGCTGAACGTGCGCTCATCGCGTTTTCCAATCGGAATGTTAAAAACACAGTTTGATCTAAAAACAGTCCTGGGTTTCAATCGTCTATGTGAGATGATGGTTGGGATGGTATGAATACTGTCCTGTGCCACTGGGGTCACTGAGGGAGGGGCGTGTATGAGCGGCGAAGAAGACTTGTCGGGGACCGGGGGGGCGTGGCAGGTCAACAGTCACGCACGTGTGTCAGATTGGACAGCATAGAGGATATTGTCTGTTAGCAGCCCCAACTCCGGTTCTAGCTCGTGGCAAAATTGCGCATTTCCACGGACACAACTGCCGAGGCGCGAGACCAGGCACGAGCTGCTGTATTTTTTTTTAAAGATTTTTTTCAGGCATAGACGCATTTTATTAGCAGTGGATAGATATGAAACACAGGAGAGAGAGAGGGAGATGATTTGGTCAGAGTCAAAGTTTCAGCTGTATTAATTCACCAACTCCGGCAGCGACGGATGTCGACACAACGGACCGCCGAACAAACCGGTGAGTGGGCGGTTCTGTGTTCAAGTTGGAACAATTGGATAGACGTCCTGTGAAGTGGGCGGGACTTGAGTTTCGCTCTGCCGTTTCGGCCAGGCCACAAACTATCTCATTTTACAGTTAAACTATAGGCTGGGTGAACCCTGCCTGAACTTTGGATTTCGCTCGGCAGTTTAGGCTGGACACCCTCAGGCTTACTTTCGCTGTTACATTGCCAGAATCTTTGGCTCCAATCAGAAACGGCCATTCTCTCCTGGCACGCTATTGGCCTGCTCTGATTGGTTGTAGGACTATCCAATTAGTACGGAGTCATTTGAACGATGCCCATTGATCCCGCCTCTTGAGCAGTGGAAACAAAGCGCAGCTTCCCCAGACTAATGTTCAATCTTAAAAGATTGACCTTAGTATGGTGAAAACCAGACTAGTTAAACTACACACTAAAGCATGTTTCTGGAAAAAATTTAAGGCAGGAAATGTGTAGTGCAGTAACAGAATCTGGATTCATATTTGATCAACACTGCCTAGTTTGATAGTTTGAACGAAGTTTCTGGAGCCGGCCGCATTGCGTTGGACGGACGTCATTTGCATAAAGTTCAATCTATCGATCTTTATGCAAATTCACACACGGCGACGGGGCCGTCAACTCGACGTGCTGTATCCATCTGCACCGCGCGGCCGGAGCTCTTGCTCTACATAGACAATGAATGGGATCCGTTGACTTGACGTCTGTTGCCGGAGTTGGTGTGTCTGTTCCATCATGGTACAGACACACCAACTCCGGCAGCAACCGATGTCGACTCAACGGACCGCCGAACGAACCGGCGAGTGGGCGGTTCTGTGTTCAAGTTGGATCAATTGGATAGACGTCCTGCGAAGTGGGCGGGACTTGAGTTTCACTCTGCCGTTTCCAACATGGCGGCCGGGCCACAAACGATCTCATTTTACAGTTAAACAACACACTAAAGCATGTTTCTGAAAACATTTGAGGCAGGAAATGTGTAGTGCAGTAACAGAATCTGGATTCATATTTGATCAACACTTCCTAGTTTGATAGTTTGAACAAAGTTTCTGGAGCCGGCCACATTGCGTTGGACGGACGTCATTTGTATAAAGTTCAATCTATCGATCTTTATGCAAATTCACATACGGTGACGGGGCCATCAACTCGACACGCTGTATACATCATGTGGAGCTCCTGCTGTACATAGACAATGAATGGGATCCGTTGACTTGACGTCCGTTGCCGGAGTTGGTGTGTCTGTACCTTCAGGCTGAGTTTCCGTTACGCGTGCCATCCGCCTTTGATCTGACGTCAGATGTGACGGTACAATCTATATAGATATTCACGTGTTGATTCAATTAGTTGAATTAAATAGTGCTTGTTGTGATTTTTTATTGCATTTAAATGTGCCTGGAACTGTGGAAACCTGCCTGTGAGGTCTTGGTGACGTGTGTGCACTGCGCGACGGTCAGCCAAACTGCCACTCCACCAGCTGTAATTCGCCTTACGCCAAGAGTAGACCAGGTTGGAGCTGGCGGGCTTTCAGCGCAGTCTCGGCGAAGCTTTTTGCCACGAAACTTCCGCTGCACCAAGCTGATTCTGTGACGCCTCCCCCTGCTGCGCCACCACACCCATCTTGGCGCAGGCGATCCACCAAACTGCCAAACTGACCGTGCGCAAGGCTGCAGCTGGTCGAAACTTGCATTGCGCCGGCTCTGCAACCCTGCGCTGCCCCACGAAACTAGGGCCCTTAGAGTCATCCATGGACCTATCCCCATGCTGCATGTCTTTGGACTGTGGGAGGAAGCCGGAGAACCCTGAGAGAACCCACGCTTACACGGGGAGAACATGCAAACTCCACATAGAAGGAACCCGAACCTGAACCTGAACCGGGAATCGAACCCAGGACCTCCTTTTTGTCAGTGCTACCCACTACACCACTGTGCAGCCCTGACTGTCTAATGATTACAAATGTTAAACTAAATTAAAAGACAGCAATCTTTAAAGAAATTGAGGATTTTTCTTTGAATTTGAATCCTCTGAATCGCTTCACAATAAAAAGATTATCTTTTTAAATATTCAATAACCATAAGCTGTTGGCATGTTTCTATTGCTGCAGTATGCTGTGTTTGACATTTGTTGCTTCTCAAGGGAAGCTATAATTAGTCTACTTCAGCCTCATGCCTTAAGGTGGATACCGGGTGTGAGCTTCCTTTGAGTAACAGACACAGTTGGAGGTGGGTAGATTCTGTTCTGTCAGACTGTCACTCATGTTCATAACAAAGCTTTTTATACAAGTTCCTAGTAGACAGCAATTGAGCACTGTTTTTGGAACATCCTGTAAGTATGTATTAGGAAAATAATATCCTACAGAAATGACTGTGCTTTAGCAGGTTGCTTCAAATAACAAGTTTTTTTTTTAGCTTTATTTTGTGACGTAACAAAAATATTTGACACTGTTTATCATGCCATATTTCTCCAATTACATCATTGTACAGCACTGGAATTGCTTATAAATGGTTTTACAATTATATTCATGTAATCAACAACAGTTTGTTTACTTTAACAGTTCAAGTACATGGTACTGTTGTATTCTACTCTATTTGATTCTATTATCATTCGCCCGCTCCTATTCCTTATTCATATCGGTGTCATAAAGTGAAAAAGATATACTTTTATTAAGGAGCAATAGTAAATATATTGCAAAGTGGAAATAAGACTGAACACTTAACACATATGTCCTTCAAATCTGAACTATACCCTTCATACAATATTACACTTTCTCAATATAGGCTGTCTGTGTACAGTGAACTGGGAGTTTCGGGCTGTTTAAGACCATTTTGCTATCTACACTAGAATAGCATCTTTTTATATTTTCAATCCTTTTATTTTACCAGATAATTCAGTCATTAAGAGCAAAATCCTACATGATCATCTGAGACAAACTGTGCAAATATTGTTTGTAAAAAGTGTGTGTGTCCCCCGCCCCCACAGCATTAGTATAAAGTCCAGTTAATTGAAAGCCACCACAATCAGCTGATTTACATGTTCAGTTTCAGCAATGAGCCTTAATCAAGACATCAAGTGGCCTAATACGAGAACAATATGAAAATTTCATGTCATGATTATCCTGGCCAAAATACTGATAATCATTCAAATGCTTAAAACCCTTAAAATGGCTCAAAAACATTCTGGAATCAATTTTACATTAGTGTGAAAAAAAGGTTTTTAAAGTCACTTGTGATATTTATGATTATCCTAAAAATGGAAATTGATCGCGATAAACTGATCAACTTGAGTGTTTTTTTTATTATGATTCCCTCAGCAATGCTTCTCTTCATTTTGAATCATCTCTGTTCCTTTCCAGAGATTCTCTCTGTGTGATGTGTGGTTTATTCATAAACATTTGAAACTGTGTAAAAGTGTTATATGTTAATAATAATTTGTCATATTTAAAATACATCTTTAAACTTTAAAAGTCCATATTGTGAACATAACAGAGCACAGAACATATTAATGTTGTAATTGCTGGTTATTACCTGCAATATTTATGTGCCTTCCTTATTTACACAAACTCTACAAGCAGTCAAAGGCAGGAGGAGATTTTGCCTTTTGTTAAAAAGAAACAAATGACTGAAGGTCAAATGTAAGACAGGAGTGCACACTCCTGCCTTACATTTTTCATCACATTTGGACTCGAGATTTTCTTATTTGCAGTTCTGTCATTTTGCTCACTCCCCAGCTGATAAGCTTTCAAGGTGATGAAAGCTACCGGTTCTGTGCTCATGTAGCCTACTCCTAAAACTACTCCAATACAACCGCACCCATTCCACTAAGGCCACATGACGTTAACCTCTCATCAGTTGAGCCTAATAAGCTGCAACAATAACCCGATGATCAAACATTGAATCCATAATTTACCATCAGCTTCAGTGTGTGAGTAAACACACAGTCTAGTGAGTCTCCACTGTTGGTAAGTGTCAGGTGGAGAGAGAGTGAGTGTGAAGTCAACAGTTCCATTACAGTGTGAATGCAGCAGTGCATTGTGGGTACGGTTTATTTGTCAGTGACCCTCAAGGAGAGTCAAGGTAATAATTAAAGTGAAGAAGGTTATCCCCCAAGTTTGTAATAACTTCAGGTGGACTGATCTTTAAGGTGGACCAGCACTATTCCTCTTTAAATGACAAGTTGCTCTGAGTCTTGCTTAGCTTAGCATCATGCTGTATTTAAAACATCTGTACAGTGAGAAAGTGAAGATTATCTGATGAAAGTACTCATATCGGTTCTCAGTATCACCAAGTACTTAAATATTACTTTGTGGTATTGGTGCATCAGTGAGATTCAGGTTGTTCAGATTTGACTTCTAAATGATCTCTTCTTGTCACCGTTGTATTTCCCTTGCAGCGTCGGATCATCCAACGAATGGATATACTGTACAACATGGGCGAGGAGGGGATGGAGTTGGAGGGCTCAGCCAACGCGGCCCCTGATATAAACGTCAGCCTAAATGGTGCGGCGAACACAACCCTCACCTTTTCCCCCTACTTTCAGCACTCTCTGTGTGTGGCTGCCAGCTACATCCTGGCCTACTTCTTCATCTTCCTGCTGTGCATGGTGGGAAACATCCTTGTGTGTCTGATCGTACTGGAAAACCGTCATATGCGCACAGTCACCAATCTCTTCATCCTCAACCTGGCCATCAGTGACCTGCTGGTGGGCATCTTCTGCATCCCCACAACACTGGTGGACAACCTCATCACAGGTAATGCCTGTCAGAAATCCACCTTAGTCACCTACAGTCCATCCAAAGTGCTGCTGCTAGGCTTGCTTGAAAAAAACAAAACACTATTTTTCCGACTTTTTCTCATAAATTTGCCACGTTTTAAACTCATAAATCTGCGACTTTCTTCTCGTAAATTTGCCACTTTAATCTCATAAATCTGCAACATTTCTCTCGAAATATTACCCCCCTCCCCCGGGTCTGTAATTTTTTTTTTTTTTTTTCATACTTACATCGTACTTTACTTTGGGTTCATACTTAATACTTGGTGAAATTCCCCCCACCTCCTACATGGAGGGAAGCTGAACATTTGCTTTGTGTTTTTAAGAAAAAGTCTCAATTGTCTCTAGGTAGTCTAGATACAGTCACACCACTCCCCAGGCAACCACAGCCACAATGCAAGAAGAAGGGATGTTGTTGACAACTTGTTTCTACTGCTGTTACCAAAATATCTGTTCATCTATGATATATTTTTCTTTGAATTGGTTCTTCATTTCAATTTGTTTACTGTGGCACTGATCTGCTACAATCCCACCTTGCTCTATTTGAGCAATTCACGGTCCTTGACAAACAAAAATTGCAGGTTACTATCAGTAAGTCAGGTCTGTTTGAAGCCTCCCCTTGGTCGTTGGCAAGGATGATGAAATTGAGGAGCAAAAGGACGTGAAGAGACGTAATTGTCTCACTTTGATCCTTTGTAATTCCAAACAGAGGTTTAAGAATATGTTTGCCTAAAGATTTTTCATACCACATTATCGTTACTCATTAATCATTGTGAGGGCATTTTCTCTATACCTGATTCCCTCAGTGTAAGATTAATACATGTTATGAATAGGTTCACATTTAATCTGCGTTATTAAGCGTCTGCTTCTTCAGGCGAGGCAAGTTCACAAACAAGACACTAGCATGTCTCTCAGGGCCAAACGCAAAGTTCCAACTTTAAGCTAGACATAATGCAGACGGCGTTGCCACTTCCTCAAGGTAACATAGACTTTTATTCTTTCCCAGGAGGGAAAAGAGGCAGACAGTTGGCACTGCACTGTTGAGTTCATAACTGGATTCTCACGATTTACATCGGGCATCGATAAATATTTCTGCATAAGACATCTACCATCTCCAGAGGTCTCCTTGCTTCGACTCAAACAAATTTCCATTACAATCATAAAAGAGTGATAATTATGTATATTGTATTACCCCTGAACTACTCAGTAGAGTACTACTCTAATGGACCATTTTGTATTTATGGAATGGAAATGATCAGAGGTCCGAAAATCCCTCTGGTGGGTTTTAAAATAAATAACATACATTCCCTAATGAGTGTTTTTTTCTTTTAACAGGTTGGCCCTTTTCCAACACTGTGTGCAAGATGAGTGGCTTTGTGCAGGGAATGTCTGTTTCTGCATCCGTCTTCACCCTGGTGGCCATAGCTGTTGAAAGGTTAGTGTGCGCTGTGGTGTGATACCTTTTTTCCCCTTCATCAGTGCAGTGACACAACAGACAAATTACATTGTTAACAATGGCAGGCATTACAATTAAAATGTTTTATTATGAATTACTGAACTAGATCAGCCACATATGCTTGAGTCTGACCATGAAATGCTCTGTAAGACAGGGTGAGGATTTTGAAGGGGATGTGCTACAGGAAGCCATGAAGAGATGGGGTATAGTGGAGTATGGGGGTAGTGTGAGATAAAGGTCTTTTATTTCAATCTTTTATGTTGTGGTGTGCTGGGGTGCATGCGCCAACAGACTGAACAAACTGATCAGAAAGACTGGAACTGTGGTGGGCATCAAGCCCACCACTCTGGATGAGGTGGTGGTGGAGCACAAAATAGGTCTAAACTGAAGAGCATCATGGACAACACCTTCCACCCCCCTCCACAAAACACTCCAGACCCTCAATAGTACATTCAGCCACCCTTCTGTGCTAAGGAGCAATACAGGAGGTCAGGAGATTGTGGTTAGTCAAGATAAAGGTTAAAATAATAGGAAGCTTATTAAGTAATCCCTAGATAAAGTTACATTATAGATATTGCTTTTTTATATCTAGCCATATAGTTAATTTGTGGTAATGCTCTTCCTAATTTATCCACTGCAGGTTTCGCTGTATAATGTACCCTCTCCAACCAAAGCCGACTGTACTTGTTGCCAAGGCAGCCATCGTCTTAATCTGGTTGCTGGCCATGATCATCATGTGTCCTGCTGCTGTGGCACTGACTGTGGATGAAGTTCCCTTCCACTACATGCTGTACAGCGATGACCTCAACCGCATGTTCCCCCAGTACACCTGCTACGAAAACTTTGCCAAACCCCAGATGAGAAAGGTCTACACGGTGGTTCTGTTTGTTCACATCTACCTGTTGCCGCTCACCATCATCGTGTTCATGTACGGAGGCATCGGAGGCAAACTGTGTTCTTCTGTGGTTGCAAACAGAGAGCCACAGCTGGCCAACGCCGCAAACCAGGTCGGTGGTCGAAGGGCTGGTCAGCCAATGATTTCCAGGAAGAAGGTCAAGGTGATAAAGATGCTCATCCTGGTGACTTTGCTGTTCATGCTGTCCTGGTTGCCCCTCTGGACCCTCATGATGATGACTGACTATGCAGGCTTGGACAGGGACCAGCTGGACCTTCTGACCAGCTACATCTTTCCCTTCGCCCACTGGCTGGCTTTCTCCAACTCCAGTGTCAACCCCATCATCTACGGCTACTACAATGAGAACTTCAAGAGGAGCTTCCAGGCAGTGTGCAAGTCCAGGCCCTTCTGTTGCTTAGTCCAGTGCCAACTGTGGAGGATGGCGAGGCGCGGCGGGAGAGACGGGTCAGTGCAAGCACCAACCGGTGATGCTGGCTTAAGAGACGTTGTTTGCCATCACAACCCTCTGGTCTTGGGGCACAGAAATCAAGTCCACGACATCAATGAGCTGACGGAATCAGCGGAGGAGAATCGGAGTGGAAGGATGGGGTGTGTGGTGGTCCACTCGGAGAGAAATCAGAGGATGGAGATGTCAGCCTTACAAAAGAAAGTCAGTAATGCTGAGGAGTCACAGAGGGTTAACTCACTGGCAGCTCCAGTGTTCCAGGCGTGGGACAGTGTTCACAGGGTTACCCAGAAATAAACCATTGTATCAAAAGAGCGACAACTAACAATGGTCTGATTTTACATGAGTAATGACATTACTGTTGGGAATGGTTACATGTTGCAGCCATGTTGTAGGCAGTGCCCAATCTTTCAGGTAAATCCTTCAGATTTCTGCTGCTCATGCGCTGCCAATCAGGGACAGCACAAATAACACCACTAGAGGTGAAATACCGGCATGTACCTTGCAGTTGTATATACACACACATAGTCCAGCATGTCAGGCTGCTGGATTTTAACCAATGATAAAAGTTGGTGCAAATCAATTCATTTAAAGTCCCAGTCGGCAAGTCCGGCGGATCGAGGGCACTCTGTCAGATTTTGAATGTTTCCAACTCTCAGGCTACTCCCCCACGACCACCAAGCTCCTTCCCCTCGACTTCGTGCCCTTTGAAATCCCTTAGATCATGCCACCTTTGAAACGTGGGTCCGATGTTGACTCTGGTTTTATCACGGGCACCGTCGCGTTCTTTCTTTTTTTTCCTTCTTTTCCACCGGTGTTTTCTTTTCCTTGGTTTTTTTGTACCTCCTTGTTTCGGTTTTTAATGAGGAATTGGAAGCTTGTTGCTACTTTCTCCCCCTCCCCCCTGCGATAGTAGAACGACCCGAGGGGGAAGGGGCTCTGTGTGTGCACGAACACAGCCCTGCGTGCTGATTGGACAGGATGATCCAGGTGCTGTCGATCTTTTGCAAAACAAACAACAGGCTCTACATGTACGTAGAGGCGCGCTTCTTTTTCTAAAACCGGATGATTTATGTTGTTCTATCAGAGCATAGTGTCGGCTTCAGTGAATATGATCAAAAAAATGTTGCCGACTGGGACTCTAATCAGCATCCATTAACATGGATAGGCTGTAGATGTACAGGTGTGAATTGCATATTGAGCAAACCACAAAAAATATATAATCAGTTATCAATGTAATTTTAAAGACAAAGTCTGTGTGAAATTTCCTTTGTAAGGTGACCTTGAGTGTCCTGGAAGGCACCTCTAAATAAAATGAATAATTATTATTATTATTATTATTATTATTATTATTATTATTATTAAAAGAAATACCATAGGAGTTCCAAGGAGTTGCCCATACCACCACCAATGCTACATAGTGTTACAGTAATCTTTTGATGGACATTAAATGAACTGATTACCTCCATGAGATGTTTTTAGACTAGAACATTATATGATTACATTACAATGACTATTATGTTGACTCCCAATGTTACTCATTATATAACAACACCAACCATTTACATACAATTATTTATAATTAGCTGGTTGATCCTCTCTGCATTTCTCTCCATAACAAAGAGTTCATTGGAAGGAGCTTAGTGTTTAGGGTTTAAGGTTTGAAAGAAGTGAGCATTCAGGAGACTGGAGGAGGTCTCATTACATAGCTTTGCATTATGGGAAGTGTAGGATCCAAGGTTTTTGGAACTACACTGGGAATTAAAACCAGGAAATATTTTCATGATCTAAATATTTCATTGTCTCAAGATATTGTGTAACATGTGCTTATAGATTAGTTAGTTTTTTTTAGGGCGGTGGAAAGCACAAATGTGTGTTGTGCACATTCGTCTACAAGAGCCACAAACATAGAACTGTAATAAAAGGTGTTATCCAACCACAAGTGGTAATGGCTGGCACAACCTTTGTGTTGTGTGAATGTGTTCCTTCGTCGTGGCCTTGTCAGTAATTGCAGCTTTATTATTGTATTTGAAATGTCACTGGTATCCATTTATGTATGCTGTTTTAGTGCTTAGGGTTCTTTGTGCTCTTTCCAAGTATTTCAATTTGCATTGGAAATGTGAAGTATGCCGGGTCTTCATGGACAAAGGATGTTTGTGGCACAGTGGTCATTTTGTGGAAAAAAAATAGCTGAATTAATTTGAATGTATTACTGATGACATCAGAAGAGTTGCCATCATTAATTCTTTCTGATGCCTGATGACAGCTCATTAGAATCCAGGCTGGATGTTTTTGACTTGTAATGCAAAAAACGTAGTGTTAATTGTTGTGCTTTGTGCTTTCTGATGCTGTGTAAGTGTATTGTGGTTCTATTTATCTATATTTATATTATATATATTTATGTACAATGGCCGGCTGTCGTTCCTATCAGTGATATTTTTCTATTGTGACTGAAGCCAAATAATCGCTTGAGAAATGCATCGGAGGGAAGAAAAGCCTTCTCTGTCCGGCTGCAAATTCAAACAAACCAGCACCATTTAGTTTTCCTGTCTAAAGATGTACTTTATGGAAGATAAATAACCAGCTTGTGAAAAAATTATTAGAATGTACTTGGAGCGGAAGTATGCCAGCAGGGAAATATCGCCATAATTATAACAATACACACATGTAGATTGTGGGGTGTTACAAGCAAGGCCGTCATTTTCTCCAGAGCCACTGCGAAACCACGGCAGCTCAAATAAATTTAATATTTAGCCTAAATGTGCCGATCACCATTTGGGGTTAATTGTAAATCTAATCTATGATCTTACTTTGAAACAAGACGAGGAGAGCACAGCCATTCTAGCGGCTCTCTAAGGCTAGTACCCCTGGAGGGCTCAGAACCCCCACCGTGGAGAACCCCCACCATGGAGACAACATTTTACTATACACTTTTTTAGATGTTAAACACTGCCTTTGTACGCCTTGAATGTGTGGTGAAACCTGACCTGTATCTGTCCTCCTCGCATTTTCTGTATGTTCACATGAAAACATGCTAGGCTGCTACTGTAGTGCAGTACAGTTGTTTACTGTTACTATTACTCGCAGAAATGACAATGTTTAAAACAGAACAAAGACTGATTATAAAATAATAAAAATAAGGCAACAATATTAAGGTGTTTAATGTTTATTATTTGCGATCATAATGTACATTATAATTTGCAACAGGGGGGTCCCCATCAGAGTCCTTGGTATGGCAACGTTTGGGAGCCCCTCCTCTAAAGGCACAGCTTTGAGCTAAATGCTAACACTAATCCGACCTCCTCACAATGACGATGCTATGCTGATGTTTAATCACATTCACTATCTGAGTTTTGTACATTTTTTATACAACGCAAAGCTCACCTGAGAAGCTTTGAACTGCTGATGTTGCATAATTATACCTCATCCACCTGAGGGCCATAAACGTCTGTACATCATTTCATTGAGTTCCATCCAAGACTATCCCCAAACGTCAACCTCATGGTGGTGCTAATGGAAAAGTCAGAGGATCATCAGAATCAGTCCTGCTTTGGGCACCGCCACCACAGGTGATATATGGACATCTATATCCCGGGTATACAAGTCTAAGGCTAAACAAGTCGGAGATATAGATCCCAAGTTAAACAAATGACATTGGCTGTGTGTGAAATCACTCATCATATAGTGAGTTCCCCATAATGTAGTGTTAAGTGAGAATTATTATCCCCTATATAGTGTACTTAAAGTATCCCATATCACATATTCATGTTGACAAGTATTGTACCAACCGATGGTCATTAACCAAGTACTATATCCCATCATGCATTGTCCTGAAGGAAAAATGACAGATGGACGAGAGAGATCAACGTGATGGAGACGCATCCATTTAATGTGAATAGACGTTGCATCACAACAGCCGATCAGAAAGTTGAATTAATATGGTAAATAAATGTTTATTAATATTATTAAAATATTTTTGATGCTCCTTTCATTCTTACCTTTCACATTAAAACCCTAGACATACACAAGGCCTCACTACTGCTTGCCAGGGGAACTTACATTACAACAAATTAACTTCCCGTATGTATTTATTTGAAACATAAATGTTTGTATTCATTTTGGATGGTCTACCGGCCACCCTTGATGTGGCATGTTTTAATTGTGCAACAGCAGTGACGTAATTAACGGCGCAGAAAGTATTACCCGAGTAGTAGCCTATCCCAAAGAGTTTTTCATTTTACAGATGAGCTCCCTACGTAATGCCCTCTGTGATGGGAATTGTTTAATTTAATAGTTTATTATAATATAATTAGTATATTTGAGTAGTTTTAACATATTATTCCATGTGTCACGAGGTTACCTGTATTCTGCAGTTATGTCATGCCATGTGTTATGCACGCCCGCCCTTTCTCCGTGTTTCTTCTCTCCTCTTTTCACCAGGTGTGCGTTGGATGAAGGTGATTACCGGTGGTCCATTTAAGAGCCGCTGGAGGTGCCGTGCGGTCTCTGACTTTCCGGCGTCCGTGCTGTAGTGTGCCGGTCAAACTGCGATCAGGGCAGTTTTGGTTCCGCTTTAGTTCTTTGATTTACTGCCTTGAGGATGGGGGTCTGGAGGTTATGTTCTCGGGGTCTTAGGTTGGTAACTCGGGTTACCACTTATTTCTTTTTTTAGGGAAGGGAGTCCGGGTCCTACGGCCCACTGCGCGGCTGGCCTGGGCTCTCTTCACTCTTATGTGGGTTTTTTTTGCCAGGCTTCCATACTCTGGTAATGTTAATTGTTTGATTTAAATTTAGTTAATAAAGTCCTGGGGTTTTTTTCCTCTTCATTGTCGAGTTTTGACTCTTTGACGTTATGTCTGCGGCCACAGATTGAGCCGTTTGGGTTGTGGCCGTAACACCATGTGTTACATGAGTTGTGAAATGCATCTTGTGACACCAGCACAGCTGGCAAGACAATATGGATCTTTAGACGCTGATGAGTGGTCCAAAAACCAAATCCTGGACAAGGTTCTCCGTCTACACAAACAATGGAACAATGCTTCTCTGATGACACAGCACTAACATCTGTATATAAAGCCCTTCTCAAGACTGAAGAATTGGTCAGACTCTCCCGAGTCTGCCCCTACCTGGCCAGAGTTGTCTAAAGCATACAGAGTCAGAGCAAGGAAGATAAGTAGACGTAATTCTCACAACCATTGAGAGTTGTTGACAGACGTGTCATAGTTAAACCTGTAATTATTTGTTAGTATACGCCGGTGAATCCTGGTAATTCATTGACGTGCACAGCATTTAATACTGAAACAGATAACTAGAGATGGGCAACGGTCATAGTAAAGGGGAGACAAGCGCAGAGAATTATACGGGGATCCTGTCACCATTGTGTAAAGATATGTCAGTACGTTATCCTGGCAGTTTAAATCAGATTGAGACATGGGTTAATTTGGGGTTTCCTTCAAATGGGAGTTTAAGTTATAATCAACTAAGACAGTTGAAGGTTCAACTGAGGAGAATGGAGATAACTTGTGCAGCTCAATACGCAACTCTGTCCAAGAGAAAGCAGAGAAAGATTATGCCATTCAGAGGAGACTGGGCGGGCATTTGAGATGTGGAAATGTGAGTCAGAGAAAAGAGAGAGACAGAGAGAGAAAGCATATGATACATCTGACACTGAAAAGGCTGTTAATACACTGAAATATGTAAAGACTACGAAAAACTCCCACCCTAAAACGCTTAATCCTTGTTTTTCTGAGGTACTGAAGAAATCGGTGGATTCCGACCTGGACTCCGCTCCCCCCACTGCTCCTCCACCCTATGTCACCCAGCGGCGACTCAGCAAGTTTCATCAACTCTGCCAGCACAGGCTGCCTCTCCTTCTCCGGAAGACAGCTCAGAGGAAGTCTTTCCAGATTCATCCACTGGCACTGGCGAGCATACTTTTTCACCTCACATGACCCGTGGAGAAGCTCAATGGAGATTGGACAGAATCCGGAACAGGACGGGAACTCCTCCTCCATTAACCACCATGCCTATGGTGGAAGTAGCGGTGGCACAGGGCCCAATACTGGTGTTCAGACCCTGGTCCGATTCAGATGTGGCTGAAGCAATGAACTACATCTGCAGCCCGAAGGACAATCTCACTAAATAGGAAACTGACCTGCCTGTTTATCAGAGAATACCAACCCACCATGTTGGAACTACAACATATGATCAATAGATTATTGACAAATGACTATCACAAGGTCCAAAGTGTGTTTACACTGGCAAGAATGGACTTCCGCCTGGTGAATCCAGACTATGGACACAGGGATAATGCAGATTTTAGAGATGCTGTGGATGCACTTGTAGCCACGGTAAAAGCACAGTTTCCTTCAAGATTGAACTTGTCAGCCATCACCTCAATGACCCAAGCACCACAAGAGACATGCAGTTCATTTTTGGCACGCCTAACATCAGCCTTTGACACTCACAGTGGCCTCTCTAGACCCAACCCTATGGGCACACAACCTCTACAGCCATATGAAGTCCATCTGAAAGAACATTTCCTAAGCAGAATGAAGCCTGAATTGGTGCAGATGGTAAAGGGATCCTGCATAACCTGGAAGACGTGCACAGTTGCAGATATCTTACAGCACGCTGAACATGCTGGTGATGAGTTACGCAGGAGAGAAGAACAGAAGACACAGGGTATGGAGCTAGAACAGTCTCATAATTCACAAATGCACACAGAAATTCACAAATGCACAAAAAAAGATTCACAAATGCACACAGAAATTCACAAATGCACAAAAAATATTCACAAATGCACACAGAAATTCACAAATGCACACAGAAATTCACAAATGCACACAGAAATTCACAAATGCACAAAAAAGATTTACAAAGTGCTTTTCATTTGTAAACCTCCCTGCATTTGTGTGTGAAACTTTTGAGACTCCCCTGACGTGACTCTGATCCACAAATGCGTTTTTTCTAAGGGGAGGTTGTCTGTAGCCAATCAGATGTCTCCCTCCTTTACAGCCAATCACGTGAGTGTCTCCCCTCCTCCTGCATTCAGCTGTATTTTTTGTTTGGTTGTTTATCGGCTGTGTTTACCATTTCGGGTGCTACCGTATGCTGGTTAGTTAGATACATTAGTCCTCAAACACATCATACAGTTTGACATGTTAGAGTTAGCATTACAGAAGCAAGTTAGGTTTAAGTGTCAGGAGTCATTCACGCAGCGGCGTCATCGGCCGTAGCTTACGGCTCCGCTAACGTTCATCTTTCCTCTGTCCTGTGTACTGCGAAGCCAGTTTAGTGCCACGGTAGTTACCGTGGTGATCTAAAAGAGAGCCACCTTTGTAGTACAGCCTGACTGACTGACTTGTAGTACAGACTCAACATACCTCGCTAACCCACTAAACTGGCTTCGCAGTACACAGGACAGAGGAAAGATGAACGTTAGCGGAGCCGTAAGCTACGGCCGATGACGCCGCCCCCGGAGGAGGGGAGACACTCACGTGATTGGCTGTAAAGGAGGGAGACATCTGATTGGCTACAGACAACCTCCCCTTAGAAAAAACGCATTTGTGGATCAGAGTCACGTCAGGGGAGTCTCAAAAGTTTCACACACAAATGCAGGGAGGTTTACAAATGAAAAGCACTTTGTAAATCTTTTTTGTGCATTTGTGAATTTCTGTGTGCATTTGTAAATCTTTTTGTGCATTTGTGAATTTCTGTGTGCATTTGTGAATCTTTTTTGTGCATTTGTGAATTTCTGTGTGCATTTGTGAATCTTTTTTGTGCATTTGTGAATTTCTGTGTGCATTTGTGAATCTTTTTTGTGCATTTGTGAATTTCTGTGTGCATTTGTGAATTTCTGTGTGCATTTGTGAATTATGAGACTGTTCTAGCTCCATACAGGGAGGACAAAAGAAGTTGGAAGATGCACAGCTAACAATGTTACCATGCAACGCATGTGCAGATGCAACTTCAAAACCAGCCCGAGACCAACCGGGGAGAAACAGAGGTTGTGGTATAGGTCGGGGTAGAGGTAGACTTAACTGGACTCGAGGCAACTATGATCCAAGTGTGTGTCATAACTGTGGAAGGCGGGGACATTGGCAAGCAGAGTGTACAGAGCCACGGAAGGAGAAACCGGCTTTTCATAAGTCTGACTGAGAAAGGAGCAGGGGAGGGCGGACCCCAGAGGCGGACCAATTAAGAGTGGTACACAAGTAACACACCCGACACTCACACAAACACCCATTCTAAATTTTACCATGTACAATAGCGTAGAGGGGTATAAGAAATTCCCACGCTTAACTTTGATGATTTCTAAACACCCTGTCACATTTTTGGTTGACTCAGGGGCTACTAGTTCAGTTTTAAGAACAGATGCCTTGCCTGATCCACCAAAGAAAAGTGGAAGAACTAGTCTTACGATGGGATCGAGCGGCATTCCCATTTCAGAGAGCTGTTCGGTTCCACTAAGTTGTGAGTTAGATGACCAAGTGACAAAGCACTCTTTCCTAGTGTCACAGAACTGCCCTGTAAATCTGATGGGAAGAGATTTGATGTGTCATTTTGGCATTGTATTGTGTTCAGAACCAGATGGTATCAAAGTATTGAAAAAGACAGAACTTCCATGGTTTCAAATGATTAAAGATAGCTCAAGCCCACAGTAATGTCCAACAACGCAGCTTCTATCAGTAATGATCTCACCACATTTGCACACACACACACACACACACACACAGTAATGCAGCAAGAGATTACATGCAGGAGCAGTCATTACACTGCACCTCGCACATAAACGTAGGGATAGACAGACATTTTGAGAAAGTATGCTATGAAGTACAAAAAGAACCAGAAAAGTTATGTTTGAAAGCATTTCTATTGGACAGATGAATGTTCTGCTGTGTCAGTGACTCTCTCCCCTTCTCAGGAGAGCGTGTTTCTAGGTGACACCCCACACATCTCATTGGCTGAACCATCACACTGGCAGTGGTAGGATCTTGGGCCGTGGGTGCAGCGTTGTCTCGGCCTTATAGATTTCACACCAGCCGCAGGGGATCCCAGGATTGAGTATAGCGCTAGCGGTAAAGTATTTGGGACCGCAGTAACATCAACAGTACTAGTGCAAAGAACAGGAGAGCTCTTGGAGGTACCCGCACAGCGCACGGATTTGTATTCACTCATACTAGCGGATCAAAACCCTGCGCTGTCACAGGTGCCTCCTTCACTATGGGCCACTCATAAATATGATGTGGGACTCATGAAAGGCGCTGCACTATTGACAGTGCACCCCAAATCTGATTATAGGCTGTGCCTCAAACTGTACCCCCTCAAACGAGAAGCCATCGATGGTATAAAACCGGTATTTGAATCTTTATTAAAATCAGGCATTATTGTCCCATGTGATGATTCCCCTGTGCGCACACCTATTTTTCCAGTCAAAAAGATTCGCAACAAAGGCCAACACACTGAGTGGAGATTTGTGCAGGATTTGCAAGAAGTAAATGCCACTACATATCAACGAGCACCAGAAGTCTCTAATCCACTCACGATTCTGTCACTCATTCCGCCAGACACCACTCATTTTTCTGTTGTTGATCTGGCTAATGCTTTTTTCTCTGTGCCAGTCCACCCCGACAGCCAAAACTGGTTTTGGACAAGATGTCCGATGGGTTACCACAAAAGTCCGGGCATGTTCCACAGAGCAATTAGTGAAAACCTGAGCAGCTTGCAACTCCCCGCGGGGTCCGCCCTTTTGCAGTATGTTGATGATTTGATGATTTGTAGCCCCTCAGAGGAGGCTTGCCAAATTGACACAGTAGCGCTACTTAAACATTTAGCAAAGAATGGACACAAGGCTAGCCTGAAAAAACTCCAATTTGTGAAAAAAGAAGTAACCTTTTTGGGACATGTGATCACAGGAGGGGCAAATCTCTATGAGGGGCCGTCAGGGACATAATTCAGAATTACCTCTCACACACACATGTGAAATGCTCTCATATACACTACTGAAACACTCTCACATAAACAACTGAAAAAGTATTTGCTCACACACTACTGAAACGCTCTCACACACACTACTGAAACACTCTCATACACACTACTGAAACACTCTCACACACACTACTGAAACGCTCTCATACACACTACTGAAATGCTCTCACACACACTACTAAAACGCTCTCACACACACTACTAAAACGCTCTCACACATACAAGTAAAATGCTCTCACACACGCTACTGAAACGCTCTCACACACACTACTGAAACGCTCGAACACACACTCCTGAAACGCTCTCACACACACTACTGAAACGCTCTCATACACACTACTAAAACGCTCTCACACACACTACTAAAATGCTCTCATACATACAAGTAAAACTCTCTCACATACACTACTAAAATGCTCTCGTGCACACTACTTCACTTTAATTTGTAAGAGGATTTTACTTGGTTATATGAGAGCATTTCAGTATAGTGTGTGAGAGGATTTTCAGTTAAACCGGAAGGCATTTCAGTCAAAGCGGAAGGTGTTTCAGTAAAACCGGAAGGTCTTCGATTCAACAAAATTGCGAAATTAACAGCGCGATTCACGTATTGATCGTCAGCCACGTTGTTTGCAACACTAATGTCTGCCCAACAGCCTGCATGTACCGAGACAGCAGGTTACTTCACATTGTACTGGGGTCAGCGGAGACCATCAGAACCTTGTCAAATGCGTTGTCGGGCAGCAACTGACATTGAAAATCCAAGCCACGACACGCTGGACAGTCACATCGCGTCGCTTTTCCCCTCCCAGACAGCACAGCAGCATAACACTGCCAACTGCAGCTCCAGTCCGGAGAGAGTGTGCGCCGCGTTATCACGGGCAACGCTTCAGATACATCAAGGAGGAAAGGGTAATTATAAATATTGTTTTTCTAAATTATTGTTTAATTGAACGTAACACAACGTAATATGGCATGGTAGTGAGCTAATAGTTAGCTGTTTGTGCCACCACTACAAACATGCGGGGAGCCCTCACTTTCTGCTCAGTTGTTGTTTATTCAGAGCTATTGTGTGCGTGTGTGTCTGTGTGTGTGACCGTTCTCGGGAGAGCTAGATGATGTTACTACAGGGGTCACTCATCGGGCCTTGATCAATGTATTTGAGACAAATGTTTACCGAGACAGTTCAGGAAGAGGGATTGATCAAAGAGTCTTTTCATCAAGACGGCAAGGTTTAAATTCAATAGAAACAGCTCAGTAGGACATTTGATGTTCCCGAGAGAAAAGAACATTATATGGGATACAAATAAGAAATGTAAGGTAACACATTTTCTTCCACAGTGCCAGCTAGTATTGTTTGTAGTCTTGTAGCTGTTGCTATGGTAACATACAGGAATGTGAGTCACGTGGTAGTATGTCAGCGGGTAGTAAAATCAGCTGTTCTTCACCTGGTGTGTGAACTGTCGCTAAGACAGTCTGAGCAGCCTCACAACAACACCAGTCAGAGTAAAAGAAAAAATATAACACAATGTCACTGCTTGTGTTTTTAGCTGCAATAAATATACACAAATCAGCATTCCTTTGAAGATATCTTTTATTGAACAGCCAGTGCGTCCGGCAGGTAAAGTTTTCCCCTGCTTAGCCTCGTGGCGATGGCTCCTGTTTTTTCTTTTTGTTGTTTTTTTTTTGATAGTCACTTTACAGTGCAATTTGGACACACAACACGTTCGATAACTGATATTAATAACCATTACCCATTATTGATATAATATTGATAGGGGGTGGTGGCTATAGAGCCACCAGAAAGAAGCATATCAGGGATAGCTCATCCCCCCTCGAATGCAGTCTCCAGCTTTCGTCAGAAACGGGAAACTGGACCAAATACAATCTCCACACACGACCAAATGATTTCCACAAACACCTATTTCAACCTGACTAGGATGGTAGCTTATCACAGCTCAAATTCTACCAATTGTTACATATGTGGATTCATCCCACATAGCACAAATGAAGGCCTCCCCCTGATGGCTCTGCCCATTTCTGACTGTGACACGTGCCATTTACTTCACCTAAATACACACACATCTTACACCCATGAACTGTGCCCAGTTACACCTGAACTGAGACCTTTACCTTGCAAAACATCCACAAGCAAGTGTCAGACATGCACTGATGTCCCTGCTGCCATCCCTCTTAAGGCGGGCCCACACCGCACCGACTGCCCGACTCGTGAAGTCGGGCTACTTAACATGGCAGACTCGAACAACAACTTGGGCGGTTCACACCTACGGAACTACAGCTGACGCCATACGTTCCGCGCTTGCGCGAGATGTAATGTCTCCAAAACAACAGGCGGCGCTAATCTGTATTGTGCGCCAAAAAACACGAAAACCGGAAGTAGGCGGTCCTCTCTAGACCACTTTCTTCGATTCTACTGGTTATCTGGTATGTTTACATCTTCACTTCCGGGCTTCACTGATTCGCTAGTCAAGCTGCTAGCCTCCACCAATCAGAATGGTAAAAGAGTCACCGACTCTCATGGCGGATTACACATTTGAATCGGCTGAAATGAACGCCGACATGGGCCGATTCGAGCGACCACACCAACCAGACTCATGTCACGGACGCCGACTCTCTCAAAGACGCCGATTTTCGGTCCGGTGTGGACTCGCCTTTAGGGTAGTTCCACGACCATTGAAGTGGTGTATTAAAGGTACCGGAGTTGGTCATGACATGGGACATTCGAACTGTGACTCGCTGTTTTATCCAATACCAAGAAGTTCTCCCAGAATATGGACTTCGGACTACAGCCCCTCACCTACAGCTTGTTCGACACTTGACATTAACTTTTCTAGGTTAGCCACGGCGGCTTCTTTTTGTTCCGTCCCAGCTGGAAAAGGGATGTACTGGATATGTGGACAAAAAGCATATGAATATCTTCCTAAAGGTTGGAGCGGAGTGTGTGGCCTGGGCTACGTAGTCCCAGCAATGCGAGTTGTGAATAAATTGCCTACAATTCCCTCAGGATTAAGGTCAACAAGATCTAAACGAGATGTGTTAATCACTCACTCACAGACATATTGGAGCCGTCTATTCGGCATGATTATTCCCAGTTATGGTGTATTGTCTTCCCTGAATCAGATAAGAGATCTTTCCAAACGTATAGAGGATTTAGCTAATACCACTTCCCTACGTTTGTCTCTCTTATCAAAAGAGCTGGCTGCGACCCATCTAGTTGCCTTACAGAATAGAGCAGCTTTAGACTATCTTTTAGCATCCCAGGGTGGTACTTGTGCAGTGATTGGTGTTGAATGTTGTACTTATGTGCCAGATTATAATGCTAGCCTTTCTGATGTCATTGCACATGTTAAACACATTGCTGATGAAGTGCACACCAGCGATATTAGTAGCCCTTTTGAATGGTTGGAAACACTCATTGGTCATTAGGGTACAAATATAGTTCAATATGTTTTTGTTGGTTTAATCTGTTTTATATTTTTTCTTGTTATTTTTTCTTGTATGAGAGCAATGTGTAAAATTATTACAGCTAAGGTGACTACTAAAATGATGATTAAACGAACTACTCCCAACGTACCTAAAGAATTATTTCCTGATGTCTTCGATGAATTGTGTAGAATTGATGTATTGTAATTTTCTTACTTCACTTGATGACATTTTCTTGTGTATTTACTGTTGTCCTATAGGACAAAATGGGGAATTGTAGAAGAAAATGTGTTAATTTTTCTTATTTGTTTTGTTTTAATGTTACTTTCTCTCGGGAACATCAAATGTCTTGCTGAGCTGCATTCATTGTATGTAACCCTTGTCATGTTGATGAGAAGACCCTTTGAATGTGTCCCCCTTCCTGGACCGTCTCCGAAACACCTTCATCGTTCATACATTGATCAAGGCCCGATGAGTGACCCCTGTAGTGACATCGTCTAGCTCTCCCGAGAACGGTCACACCTTGTAGATATCAACAGATGTCTCTTCCTCTGCAGAGAGACGTGTTGATTCAATGCAAATCCACTCATGACGCCTTCCCTTTTGTTCTCTGGCATGTTTCTGTATAAATCCAAGTCAGCCAGGCCATTCCACAGACTGGATCTTCATAGACACACTGTGAATTTCTTTTATCCACTGTCAGTGATTAAACCTCATTTGAACCAGCTACAGAATTGGACCTGAAGAGTTTTCTTCCACAACCCCTCTTTTCTCTACTCGTTTTATTTTTCTTTTGTTTATCACTTTGGATCCTGAGGAGACCGCCACGATAGCGCGACCCTCCTGTTTACCCGCGGAAGGAAGAAAAACACTTTCTTCGTCCCAGCTGCCAGCAGAACAGAACTACGACCTGTTTTTGTCTGAAATTAGCTGACTAAATTGCCGAGTCCCGCGATTTTTATTGTTGCCTGCAGAAGGAAGAAATACTAACTGTTTTCTTCAACTAATTGGATCCGGCGCTGAACGAGCGCTCGCGAACCACCGTCCGTGGCCGGCGTCAAGAAACGGCATCACCGCACGGGACGGAAACCTCACATCGACAAAAGTAAGAGGCTATTTGTCTGGGCAGAATCAGAGATTCGATAGTGTAGGATATGCTTGTAATTCTTTTTAAAGTGTTTTAAGTTTTGATCACGGATTGCCGAGTCTGTTGCTTTCCGTGTTATATTTGAATGCTGATTGTGTACCCACGCCGCTGGGTTGATTTCTGTAACAGTGTTTTTGACTAACCTCAGCCATATTCGCGAGCCCAGTAAGCGTCTACTATCAGTTAAAAGACCGGTCTCGTTGAATAAACGCCAGTTCATTCACGAGCGCCCGTGTGATAGTAACACGCCTCCTGAGCCTTAAAATATTGCGCGTGCATTCTCCCCCTCTCTTTGTTTGTGTCCCGCTAATACGCACACGCACACATACGCCGCCCCGCACGTGTCCTACGCCAATTGTTCCCGGCGGACGCTAAGGACATAGCTACATCCGGGGGCGGTACCCGGCCACCTCTCACTCCCTCTCTCTCTCTCTCTCTCTCGCGATCCTATCGGACGTCAGTGGCTCCGCCCCTGAATGCTGTGAGGAATAGCTCCATCTGGTGGCCGCACCCGGCCATCTCTCCCTCTCTCTCTTGCTCTCTCTCTCTACATACACACGCACGCACACACACACACACACACACACACACACACACTCCACGTGTGTCTCTCCTTCTGTTTAGCTTAGTTTTGTGTGAGGTAGTTAGGTAATAAGGCTTTGTTAATTGCAGTGTTATTAATTGTGATCATTATTACTGATTTTAATAAATCTTATTATATTATAACTAGCGGTCTCTTGTGCTTGTTGTGTATATGTCACTGGATAACAGCAGGTTGTGAAGGCTAGTGCTCGAATTTCACGCCTTTTTAATTGTTAGATTGTTTTTATGATCACGATGATTGGCATGTGAGTATAAAACCTTTATATTGAGACTGAATACAGTTTTAGGTTATCTTTTCCCTGATCCCAGGGTGGTGCCCCGTTTATTCATGATTATATCATGATAATATATTAAATATAATTATTAATACCGATAGTCATATTGATATTGATAATTAACCATTGATAACGGAAATCCTCCTCTCAAGATGGCTGCCGTGGGACGAAGTGTGTCCCAGAGCTCTGGTCTGCTGGCTTAGTTATTTGTCCGTGGAGCCCATGTGTGCATGAAAAAGCCACTTCATCTCAATGGAGTCTGCCGTTTTCCAATCTATTGCTGATGGGATGCAGCAAATTCAAGCTGAACTAAAGGGGATGGGGACAATCAAAACTGAACTGATCACATATTTTGATGCCAAAATTGAACGCATTGAAGGGAGTCTTAACAAGATACACGTCTCATTATCCACACTCGGAGACCAAGTCTCCGAGCTGGAGCGGAGGGTCGGCACAAACAAGGATGACTTACAGGACCTCACTCAGCGTGTCAAAATGCTTGAAAAAGACAATGCATACCTGAAACAACGAGCCGAAGATGCCAAAAACCGAAGTCAGGCCTCCAATCTCCGTTTCATCCATGTCCCTGAGAACGCGGAGGGCAATGACATCCTTGGATTTATTAAACACCTGATTGTCCAGCTTTTTGGTCAGCCCAACTTCCCCTCTCCACCGAGCATTGAACGGGCACATCGCTCCCCAACTTTCACCAAACAAAGCTTCAATGCCGGTTCGAGGCCGATCCTGGTTAAATTCTCCCACTTCCAGGATAAGCTGAAGATCCTGAGGCTCTCCAGAGAAAAGAGGGAGCTTCTGTTCAATGGATCTCGAGTCCATATCTTTCGTTCAGAAGCGTCGGGAATTTGATCCACACAAGAAGAAACTACGTGATATGGACCTTAAATACTCTCTGCTTTTCCCCTGCACGCTTAAAGTGATCCACGCGGGTAAGACGAGACTTTTTCGCACTCCTGATGAAGTTGATGCTTTCCTTAAAGACTTCTCTGCTCCTTCTCCGTAACATTAAACGTATAAAGTGACAGTCCACTTGTTGTGATGACACGTATCTTTCTTTGAACTAAACATATCACTTTGCTGGTTGTTGTAACTTACTTTCAGCAGGCTTGTTGCCGTTATGAATATATATTTTGATTTTGGCCTCAACCAGCATGAATACATGTATACCTGTCTTAATAGCCCCCTTATTTGCCGCAAATAGAGACGGCTCCGGTGACAGGGGAGTGAAAGCGACACATGTCGTAAAACTCATGGGAAATGAGGAAAGAAGGTAATGAACTAAATGAAATGGAAGAAAAATTAAATAAATATCAGAATGAAATTGTTTTGTTTTGTTTTTTGTTGTTGATTTTTTTTAAACTATTGCTATAGTTCATAAGCAAAATAATAAGCAGCTATTTACTTTCCAACGATGACAGTACAGTAATTAATTTTATTAATTTATTTATTTTTAACATTCTAAGACTGCTTACAATTTTCTTTGCTTGTCTGTTTATTCGTTCGGTTTTTTTTGTTTGTTTTTTTTTTCTTCTTTTTTCTTCTCTCTTTCTCCCCCTCTTCTTTTTTTTTCTCCTCCCCAATTATTTACCCATACCTCATCCTTTTGTTTCAATGTTGGATATATGTGGATATATGTATATATATATATACACTTATGTATTATTATTATCATTAATTATTTTTTTATTTTTCTCATGAGCCATGCAGACCAGGCAGTGAGTTTTGAGGAGTAACACGGCCTGTGAATGTGCCGCATGTTCCTCCTGCTTTTTATTTTATATGTGTACGTTTGTATGGGTGAGTGTATGTGTTTTTTGTTGTTTTGTTTGTGTTTCACTAGGCTCTCTCTCCTCCTGCCCCCACCACTCACCGGCCGCTACCTTCACCATATGCCCTTTTGAACCATGATTGAAACTGTCGAAGGACTTAAAGTTATCCATTTAAATATAAGAAGTCTTCTCCCCAAAACTGATCTTCTTAGAGTCTGGGTTGTACAGCATCATCCTGATGTGCTCACCTTCTCAGAAACTTGGCTACATAGCAATATTAGTGACTCTGAGATAAAATTGGACAATTATACACTGTAAGAGCTGATAGAGGAACTAGAGGAGGAGGAGTGGTAATATATATATCCTCACGCTTTGTTTCAGAGCTCATCTCACCCAAACTAACTCCTCAGTTCTTTGAAGGTATATTTGTTAAATTAATATTTCATGTAAACAAACACTTGATCATTGGTAGCATTTATAGGCCCCCACCTGTCCACCCTGAATCAACTAAATGTATACTATCTACTTTTAACTCCTTCGAACATCCTAGTGAATTAATTATCCTTGGCGATTTAAATATTAATTGGCTGGATCGTTCTTCCAAAGATGACAAAAATCTTTTCAAAAGTATTAATTTAAGTATTAATTTGATGAGCGTATCGGATACGGAAGTGCTTGAGAGTGAACCTGCTGGTGTCTCTTGCGTCTAGTTCCCTTTTAATTGTTTTAAGGGGTTTTTATTCCAGTATCTTAGCAGATTTTAGTTGCTTTTTAGTCTTTTTATACTCACAGCTACTATACTGTGTGTTTTTAAGGCGATCAGTGGCTATTTTATTTGCTTTTACTGGACACTAAGCCGGCGACAGCCGGCGACGTACAAGCTACCTAGCCAAGCAAGGCTAAGCTAAGCTAAGTCATCAAAAACTAAAGAAAGCTCACAAAAAGATTGCTGACCTGACGGATGATGTTCGCCGACTTTCCGAGGAGCTGAGGAGCAAGGACGCCCTGTTACAGCAGTCTCTGACAGTAGCTCACGAGCAGAGTGTCCGGATTTCATCGCTGTCAGCGGCCCTCCAGGACACGGTACCCTGGGATCCCACCTGTCCCCGGCCATCCTTCTGCTCCACTCCCCACCTCCAGCGATCATGGGGTCAGGTTTCTCATGGCCGAAAGAGGACCCCACCTGGAGCTGTTTCGCCTCCAATCCCACTCTCCAATCGCTATGAGGCCCTGTCGCAGCTGGCAGGCCCCCCGGGCGATGATCGGGGTCCGGGCTCGGCTCCTCCGACCGGCGCGGTGTCCACAGCTCCACTCCCCGGTGGCGCACCGCCACCCAGGCCCGCGGGTCCCTCGCCATCGGGGGGAAGCAAGGCAGCTGCCCTGCACCACCAGGTCGGTCTAACATCCCCCCCGCTGTCTTCTGGAGGTCCCAAAAGCCGCTCTGCTGGGGCCTGTTTTGTTCCCCCGCTGACAGACACCACAGCCTTCCCTCCACTCACGGCTAGCTGCCTTCCAGCAGGTGGGTGTCCAACTCGGGGCTGTCCGCCTCCCCCGTCCTGCTCCTCATCCCAGCGCAGGCGGCTCGTCAAGGACGCGGTGCGCTTACACTCATCCAGTTCCCGTTCTCCCCACCTGGCGAGGGATCACACCCGGCGTCCTGGCGCGGGTGGCGGGGTGGCTGAGCTGGCTTGCCCCCCTGAAGACCGAGCGGTCGCTCCCACAACCCTGGTCATCGGGGACTCGATTTTGAGGCACGTCCGCATGAGGGGGGCGTTCACCATGGCGTTTCCCGGAGCCACCGTTGCGGACATAACCGGGAAAATACCTGACATCCTGAGCGCACATCCGCAGGCAAGAAGGATTATCATCCACACAGGTACGAATGACATCGCCAGGCAACAGTCCAAACTTTTAAAACAAGATTTTATCCATCTTTTTAATTCCGTCTCACAGTCCCAGGTGACTGTTTTTATCTCCGGCCCCACCCCCACCTGCGGCAGAGGGATCGGCAGCTTCAGCAGGCTGCTCAGTCTCAACACCTGGCTCTCCTCTGCCTGCAGCTCACATCAGGTAGGCTTCGTCAACAACTTTGACGTGTTCTGGGCGAGACGACACCTTTTTGGGTCAGACGGGCTCCACCTGAACAGAGCAGGTGCCCGCATGCTAGCTGCCAACCTGGCATACGGGGTTCAGCATGCCAATCACCCGAAACCCGCACCAGCTGCTTTGTCCGCCACAAATTGATGTCCCCCAGGTCCATGCTCCTACGATTTCAGTTCCACCTCTGACCACTATACATACAACACCGGACTTGGACCTTATATTCACACCAACACTTCACACCCATTCCCGTAATTATTACACACCACCACCAAATCAGACACTACCACACCCACTCTGCGAACTTTCATAATCTCAGACCACTCACAGAACAATCCACCACTCCAGTCAACAAACCACCTGTCACCATAAACTTGGCACTTTTTAATGTTCGCTCTCTTTTAAATAGAACTTTTTTAATGAATGATGTGATTTTAGATAACAAGTTAGACTGTCTTCTTTTAACTGAGACATGGCTTGGCACTGACGCACCTGCTGTTCTCACAGAGGCTTCCCCACCAAATTTTAATTTTTTATTTTCTACTAGAGAGGGTAGAAGAGGAGGAGGGACGGCATCGATTTTAGATAATTCATTGACCTCAAATGGAGTATTTTTTAACAGTTACTCATCATTTGAGCACCATGCCTTTACTTTTAGCAGTCCTCCAATTCTTTGCCTTACTATATACAGACCACCACAGCACTCTAGCTCTTTTATCAGTGAATTTTCTGAACTTTTATCAATTATCCACACTTCTTTTAGCAGGATTTTAATAACTGGTGATTTTAATCTACACGTTGACGATATCTCGGATCCGATATCCAGAGAGTTTTTAAATCTTTTAAGTTGTCTTGATTTTAAGCAGCACGTCGCACAGCCAACTCACAACAGAGGACACACCCTGGACCTGGTCATAACCCATGGCCTGTCCATCGGTGTGTCCTCTGTTGTCGACCTGGCTGTGTCTGACCACTACTGTGTATTTTTTAACATCACCAGTTTTAACCAAGAGGAGGCCCCAGTGAGAACGGTGAGGAGGCGCTACCTTACTTCTGAAGTGGCTGCAAATTTTATGGAGATTTTACAGAGCACTCCTGCTGAAATTCTACCTGCACCTTGTGATTTTATCGTTGATAATTTTAACAGCAGACTGAAGTCAACCTTGGACTCGGTAGCTCCACTTTTAACTAAAACAATAAAAAGAAAACCTATACCCCCGTGGAGAAAAAACATTCAAATCAATGAACTGAAAAGAAAATGCAGGAGTGCAGAGAGAAGATGGAGGAAAAGTAAACTGACAATTCATTACGAGATTTTACGTCAACAACTCAAAACCTACAATAATACAGTCAAAAAGGCACGAATTTCACATTTCTCACAACTCATCACCATCAATAAAAACAACCCCCGGTTCCTCTTCTCCACTTTTGATATTTTAACAGGCACTAATTCTAATAAAGTTTTTAAGACACCCACAGATGATCTTTGCGAGAACTTTGCAGACCACTTCAGAAACAAAATCAACGACATCAGATCCTGCATTTTATCCCATCAAGTTTTAACTGTTAACTGATGTCCTTACCTGAGGTAACACTGGAGAGTTTTGCCCTGGTTGATGCAAGGACACTTGGTCGAGTTTTCTCCCAAGTAAACCCAACAACCTGCCTTTTAGATCCCATTCCCACATCACTTTTAAAATCGTTTTATGGATTCTTCGAGGAACAGTTTTTAAACATCATGAATTGCTCTCTTCAGACGGGTGTCTTCCCCAGCGCCTTTAAAACGGCGGTGGTGAAGCCCCTTCTGAAGAAGAGCAATTTAGATCCAAGTGTTTTTAATAACTACCGACCTGTATCCAACTTACCATTTTTAAGTAAAATTTTAGAAAAACTGTTTTTTAACCAAGTTAACGACTTTTTAAACAGAATTAACATTTTAGAGAAACATCAGTCTGGTTTTAGGAAAAACCACAGTACCGAGTCAGCACTTTTAAAGATTCTAAACGACATCAGGTGGAATTTTGATAATAAAAAGCTCACAGTGTTGGTTCTACTGGATCTAAGCGCAGCTTTTGATACAGTAGACCATCACATTTTATTAAATAGGCTCAGACACCTGGTGGGCATCTCTGGTACTGTTCTTAACTGGTTTTGTTCTTATCTCACAGACCGATGCTTTTATGTAAGTATGGATACATGTTCCTCAAGAACCCATGAAATTGGATGTGGGGTTCCCCAAGGGTCAATTTTAGGTCCACTTCTTTTTAATCTTTACATGCTGCCCCTTGGGGACGTCATCAGGAGGCACGGCATCAGCTTCCATAGTTATGCTGACGATACGCAACTGTACATCGCCGTGTCTCCTGATGACACAGGGCCAATTGATGCCCTTTTTAACTGTATTTTAGACATTAAGTCATGGATGGCAGAGAATTTCCTACAGCTCAACCAGGACAAGACTGAGGTTTTAGTTATAGGTCCTGAAGGCCAAAGAGAGAAACTTTTACCAAAACTACAAGATCTTAAACCAGCACAGTCAGTAAAAAATCTGGGCGTGATTTTTGACTCTGAGCTGAATTTTATTTCACATATCAAAAATATGACGAAAATAGGTTTTTATCATCTTAAGAACATAGCCAGAGTCTGCCCGTTTCTCTCTCAGGCCAGTACGGAGGTGCTGATGCATGCTTTTATCTCCTGTCGTTTAGATTATTGTAATGCCCTGCTCTCTGGTCTTCCCAAAAAGAGTATTTTAAATCTCCAACTATTACAGAACTCAGCCGCACGCGTGCTGACGAGGACCAGAGGGCGGGAGCACATTACACCAGTTTTAGCGTCGCTGCATTGGCTCCCTGTACGCTTCAGGATCGATTTTAAGGTTCTTTTACTCGTTTTTAAATGTCTTAACGGCCTTGCGCCCTCTTATTTAGCTGACCTGCTTTTACCATATCAACCCTCGCGGACCCTGAGGTCCTCCGGCACTGGCCTTTTATCCATACCAGAACCCAGAACTGAAACCCATGGTGAGGCGGCATTTAGCTACTATGGCCCCCACCTGTGGAACAGCCTGCCAGAGAGCCTCAGGACCGCAGAGACAGTTGATATTTTTAAAGGAAGGTTAAAGACACACCTTTTTAATCAGGCTTTTAACTAGTATTTTAAATTCTTCTAAACGTTCTTATGTGATTTTATCTTATTTTATATTTTTGCTTTTATCTTGTTTTTAGATGATATTGATCTTAAATAATTTTAGTTGTTTTACTTATCATTGGTATTGTTTTATGTTATTATCTTTATTATCTTTTATTAAGCTGGTCACTTATTTTTTTTATGTGTTTTAGTTTTTAGCTTTAACTCCAGTGTTTCCTCAGGGGGGTCTTCCACACTGGGAGCTGTGTCTGGGCTGCTGCTGGGGGCGCTGTCCCTGGGTCCCTTCGGCTCGGCTGACTGTTGTCTGTCGGTGTCGGGGGGCCTGGGCACTGGTGCCCCCTGTGGCACAGCCTGCGACTCCTCCCAGTGTGGATGGCCCCAAAGATAGCGTTTCCTCAATCATCAGTGTCATGCCATGTCTCCCTATTGTCAGTAGTGAGAGTGTGTAGGTGTGTGTGTTTGTGTGTGTGTGCGTGTGTAGTATGGAGGGTGGGAGGGAGGGGCTTTATTTGTAATTGTTTTTTCTTTTCTTTTTTGATGTGTAAAGCACTTTGTGTTACATGTTCATGTATGAAAGGTGCTCTATAAATAAAGTGAAGTTGAAGTTGAAGTTGAAGTTGAACTCAAGTGATAAGTGAGCCCACCAGAGAAAACCCCAGATCAAAGACCTTATTGATTGGATTCTTGTTACGCACCCTGAAAGGATAGTTTAATCTGGGGTTCTCTCTGATTGCTTTAGCGACCACTCAGCTATCTTTTGTGTATGGAAGATCTATTTTCCCAGATCCCCACCAAAATGTATTAGAATAAGACAATGTAAGAATATTAATATTGACAGGTTCATATATGATGTAATTAATATCAACTGGGAACGATTTCAACTTATACCTAACATCGAAGATGCCTGGAATGTTTTCTTTTCTGAATTTGCAAAAATTATTGACATACATGCCCCATGGAGAGAGGTCAAGGTTAATGGCAGACATCTACCTTGGATCAGCTCAGAGCTGATAACTCTTTTTAAGCAAAGGGACGCAGTCTGGCGAAAATATAGGACAAGTAAAGATCTTGCTGATCGGGGAAAATATAAAACCTTAAGAAATCAATGTAAAACAAAAACACGGAATGCAAAATCAAATTATTACAAGAATCGTCTCTCTGAGGACTTTCCCAACTCCAAAGAGTTCTGGAATAGAATAAACACGATTCTCAATAAATCTGATAAAAACTTGAACACCCACATCTGAGTCAATAATAATATTATTCAAGATCCTTGTCTTGTGTCTGATGCCTTTAACAAGCACTTCTCCTCCGTGGGCAGTTCCTTTAAGTTTGATCAATATAAAATGTCTAATACCTATAACAATCTAGCTCCTAGTGGTTCCTTTTCATTCAGAACAATTTCACCTGTTGAGGTCCAAATGGTCATTGATAAATTAAAGAAAGACTGTGGCCCTGGGCCAGATGGCCTGGAGACTAAGTTTATTAAATTAGCCTCTCATGTGCTAATCTATCCATTAGCAGACTTATTTAACCTGTCATTATCTACTAGTGCACTCCCATTATCGTGGAAACGTGCCAAGGTCACCCCAATTTTTAAAGGGGGTGACCCACTTGATCTTAACAACTATCGCCCAATTAGTATTATTAGTTCTGTTGTTAAGATTTTTGAAAAATTAGTTTTCAATCAACTATCTCAACATATCTTTGATTTGTTTGTTCCCCATTACTATTTGCCAAGCAAGTACAGTTGAGGGTTGCATATGCATGTTGTGATTAGCCATTTATTGTTTAACAATAATACTAACAAACACAGGGTTAGAGATACTAAGACGCGTTATAACACTGTTATCACTCACCAGAGGTGCTAGAGACACCTCACTAACAGTCCACAGACTGTAGAAGTGTATTAACATTTCCATTGTAAGTCACAGGTCGACGCCGCTCACCTGTGCACCCACATCAGCATAACAACCAGGGACGAAATTTTGATTTCAAAGGTGGGGGGGACAAAAGTATTTTTAATAAAACTCTAACTCTTTCAGTTCACTCAGTTTTCTAGTAGTTCTTCTAGTTTTCTATTGCTACTTTTAAGTCTACTATTCCCTTGTTTGGTTTGACTGGTTGTAAATCATGTAGCAAAACATCACAGAATTCTAATCCAATAGTAATAATAACAACAATAATAACAATACATTTTATTGATCAGATTATTGAGAGCTTGAAGTGGATATGCTGCTTTATTGGGAGCCAGTGAAGGTGTTGCAGGATGGTTGTAACGCATTTCTTTGAGTAACTTACACTTTGACTTCTAAAGAAGTCTATTATGTCCACTTTTCTTTTTTTAGACACCCTGGCTGCGTCTAATTACCAAACACACATACGCATGCACGAGGGCACATACGCACACGGACACCGATTCAAACGTTAATGTAAATAAAACCTCTGATATTACAATCCTTCTAGCAGACGTGAACCTGGCAGGACAAACTCCCAACCTACAGTAGCGGACTCCTGTAGGACTCCTGACCGCAGACTAGCAGACCGTCGGTGTGCAAGCAAGATGGAGTGACAGCGGGGACGGCCAATCACACAAGAAACGGCAGAGCCAATCGAGGAGCTTGTGGGCGGTCTAAACTAAGGGAAACAGGCTTCAGCTTGAGCGGACGTTTTCCGCTTGGTCCTAGTGCTTGATACGTCTCTGTTTACTATAGCGTAACATTGTTTTGGGACGTGAAAAAGTGCTGGGGACATGTCCCCTGTGTCCTCCCCCTAAATTATGTCCGTGATAACAACATACATTCTTTTTCGCTGTTAAAACCAAACAAGTGAAGCCACCGGGCTCTGCCTTTTACTAGAGGTAAAATGAGCAACTACGGCCCGAAAGAACAAGGATCTGAGGCTCCCCAGGTATCAGTCGACACAGACCTGCAGGATGCGGTCGCTGGTCTCCTCCACCTGTCCCTTGAGGACAGGGAAAACCTTGAGCACTACGATGTAGTGACATGCAATGATCAACTGCAGGAGCTTGTTGATTATGTTAATCACCCGTCAGGGAAACCACAACGCACAATAGCTGACGTGGTGGGTCGAAACTTCCTCCTGTCTCAGAGCAGAGCACAACTGCAGAGAGCTGAGGATGGGGAACTAATCAATCGACTGGGTCATGCAGCCACCTCCCTGCGACAGGAAGCGGCCAAACAGAAGGAGGAGGCCCTCCGCAGGCCATGCAGGGAGGAGGAGAGAGAACTCCAGCGTGAGGAAACTCAGGCTGCCCAGGTAAGTACACCCCCAGACACCGATATGCCTGACCTGTCGGACCTTGAAACCGCGCCCTCCACGGACGCACACTGTCCCGTGCGCAGGGAGAGACTTGTACAGTCGGAAGAGCCCGAACGTCGGTGCTACCCGACGCCAAAACCGCTCCTCCCCTCAGGTGGCCTGATGGCCTCCGACGAACGAGTTGCCGTCATCCAAGAGTCCAGAGACCCTCTACCAATGCGGATGCCTTTTCCAGAGCCTAATCCTGGCTCTGCTCGAACCGCACCGCTTGCGAGCCCACAACTCCAAGCCCGCGACATGAGTGCTTTCCGACACCACGGATCCTTCCTGTGTCCGCTGGAGAACCGAAACCCAGCACTGTACAGCCCTCATCTGGTTTGTGGTGTGCATCTCAATGACACCCATGTCCCAGAAGCGATCCTGGGGCTTTGGTCAGAGAAGACAGCCGTCAGTCAAGATCTGTACCACCATCTGTGCCAGCATCAACCTCTCCCAGTTTTCGCGCCTCTCAACCACCACCTCCTTTCTGCAGAATCACCGCAGACCCTCCTTCAGGCGGTAGGAGTGTGCGCCCTCTCGATCCGTATTGGGAAGAAACAGGTTGACCATTTCATAAGCGTAGTGCCCAACCTACATCTACCATTCCTTTTAGGTGCTGATATTCTGGTCAGACTTGGCACCAAACTGGACACGGTCAATCAGATTCTGTGGTCCCAGGCTAATGCTAAGAGTGAGCCCCTGTCCGTTTAACTTGAACACCTGACATCAGGTCAAACCATCCCAGGGGCATGTCAGGTTGCCAGCGAAGTCGACATGATGGTCCCTGCCAGGACCGCAGGTGTCTCCATCCGGCTCGCCATCCTTAAGGGACAGAAGATGCCTGGCACCCAAGCATTCTTCCAGTCCTTACCCCATTTCTGGGAACTTAACCTTACAGTCTGTGGCACGCCCCTGCTTGAATTGAACAATCATTCAACCTACATCCTGGTTAAAAACTTGACACATGCCCCAATCCAGGTGGGAGCACGGAAACCGATAGGGATGCTGGTCGACAACTATTTCCATGACTTTGAACTGACCATACCAGTCATAGGGGAGTTACCTCCCTCCCTAGCCAGGAGTAAAAACTTAGACAATGTCCTTTTCACATTCCCAAACGCAATGATCACCATGGCCCGTCATGAGACCCTTCATGGGGAAGCCATTTGTGGCACAGCACTGGAAAAAGGGGGTGATCTGGTTGTCTACGCATCAACGACTCGGTCAACATAAGCAACCTCAGGTGAGACACACCAACCACCTGAGGAACTTTATTCGGGCTTCGAGTCTGAGATAACCCAACAGCTTGCCAAAGCAGATGCCCTCACTACCGAGGACCAGAGAGGACTGTGGGGAGACCCAGCTTCACATGGTCCGCACCTCCACTGATCCGAATGCGCCACCGACCTTCGTACGCCAGTACAGGATCCCGTTAGCTGCATACGTGTCTATCCGAGACATCCTGGATAAACTGCTGGAGAAGCAAATCATCTGGGAATGCAACTCAACATTCCGGCTCTCCAATCTGGCTGGTCTTGAAACCCACTGGGAAATGGCGTCTCACCATCGACTACCAGCCACTGAACAAACAGGTTCCTCTCTCCCGCTGGCCCATGATTCACCTGGATCAGGAGCTAGCTAAGGTCAAGGGAGCCCGCTTCTTCTCAACGGTAGACATCGCTAATGGTTTCTGGACAATGAAAGTTGATCCAACAGACCAATATAAGGTTGCCTTCTAGTTTAGGAACCGCCAGTATACCTGGAACCGCTGCCCCTTTTGGGTATTCAACATCTTCCTCCACAAGGCAATGAGTGACGCGGCTGCACACGGCAACCTCATCTATGTGGACAACATCCTCATGAGGAGTCAAACCTTCGAGATCGTCGGTAAGCTATCACCAGTGGCTTACCGCATCAGGGGCCTCATGTATCAATGTTGCGTACGCACAAAAACGTGGCGTACGTTATTTTCCACGCCAACGTTCAGATGTATCAAAAGTGAAATGAGCGTGGAAATGTGCGGTGTCCCACGGCAGCTTCATGGCTGGCGTACGCACGTTTCTACAGCTATTGTTCCTTTGGCGACACTCTGAGGTGATGCTGGGAAACTGTTAATTATGTGGAAACATTTAGTCCTCAGAGTAATGTGCACATCAGAGACACATTAATGGACAATTAACACACAGGTGTTTGCAATCATATGGATGGATATAAAAGCATGCGCAAAGTGATGAAAAAATGGCATTAACAATGGCAGCCTTGGCCTTGTTAGAAGACATCGCAAACGGTAACATCAGACGTGAGAGGGTTTTTAGAGAACGGGAGGATATGTTAGCAAATGACGACAACTGGCTCATGAGTCGTTTTAGGTTGCCGAGGCCAGTGTTACTGGAGCTGTGCGCAGAGCTGCGGCCGAAAACATGGAAACATTTTCATTCAATAAATGTTTAAATAATATGTGATGCGCAAATGCAGCTCACCAACATCGTGGCAAGGTGGCCTGGTTCAACGCATGACTCGTTCATTCTTACTAATAGCATGGTTGGTAACAGGCTGGAGGCTGGCACGGTGCGCGATGGGTGGCTTCTCGTTGAGGAAATGTATCCGTTTAATTGCGCCCCGAATGTAAACCAGCACAATGCCCATTTGGGCACGTGCATTCAAATATGTGCATTTGTTGTTCCCTGGTGAAAATAGAGCGGCAGAGCTATCTAACAAGCCCTTTATTGTCTCCTTGTGTTCAGTATTTGTGTCGATAAACGCGTGCGTAAAGTTGGAAATGTCACACTGCAGTAGCCACGGCGCACTTCTGCAGTCATTAATATATATAATAATATAATATATAATATATTAATATCCTCCTGTCCCCCCGCCCGTTGCGGTCACGCTTCGGCGGTGGGCCGAAATCCTCCTCTTCACCTCCACCTTCACGTCGGACCATTTCTTTTTTATTTCAGGTATTGTGCGCTGCTCCGACCCCAGAGCGTTCACTGCCTCACACACACGCTCCCACTCACATTTCATTTTTTGTGTTAATGCCTGATGAGAGGCTACCAAATAATACTGTTCTTCGAGTCTCGACTTCGTTTAAGAGCGTTTCGAGCTCAGACTCGGTGAAGTTGCGCTTCTTCCCTTTACTCATTTTCTAGATCTGATGGTGCAGAGAGGGGAATCCCCGATGCAGGTCCTATTTAAAATCATTTGCATATTTAAATGGGGGCGTGGACAGGGAGGAGTTTAGCACTTCCACATGTGCGCTTAATTCTACGTTGATTGGGATGTACAAAGGAAAAGTGCTTGGATCCATGCGTACGCACACTTTGATACATCTGAATTTTTTTGTGCGTAGGACAGTTTCTGGATTCTAGCGTACGCCATGTTTCAGTAGGAAATCCACGCAATTCTTAGTACATGAGGCCCCAGGGTCTCACAACCAAGGCACCCAGCCACATACAAGTGGGTCCATGCGAATCAAATCAAGCACTACCAACCTTTCACACCTCTTAGAGGTCGCAGTCGCCACACCCGAAAGGGGGAGGCAGTCTCCCTCTCACCAGGGAGAAGACTCACCATAGCCTCAGTAGGGTGAATCGCATGCACTAACACCTAAACATCAAACCCTTCTCTCAGTGACAACAACTGCAGAACTTAGGCAACACCCCCTCAGGGAATCGTAGCCACTGCCAACTTACACTCCAGCCTGCTCAATTATACCTTACATGCCTTAGATGCCTGGTCACGAAAATCCTCCAATCCGCTATTACAACTGTGGTGCAACCTTCATAAGTGTGTTTGGTTTATAGTCTTGGCAATGCAATCCCGATCTCAGTAGACCCCAGGAACCTGGGCATAAGATTCATCCTCAATCTATCTATCATAGGGAAACAGGATACGCATAGGCTAAAGCCATACTAAATGTTAGGTTTTGGAGAGATACCACACACATCCCACGTCTAACTCCAACCTCCTCCCGGAGTACGTCTAGCGACCACCAACCCCTTTTCGTTTTCCTCGCTTTCCTTCCGTCTTCGTTCTGTTTTTCATAGTAGGAATGGGTCCTGTTTGAAATCTCCCGAATGAAATGATAATGCTGATGTTTGTATAAATTGTGCCTTAGTGATGTTTAATATAGGTTAGATAGTTAGAAGTCTCTGCCCAGACTCTGCTTCAATCTCTGTCCAGACAATGCCTCCATCAAAGTTATGGACTTTAACCTGAATGAACTGTCTAACCTCTTTTCCATGGAATATACAGACTGTTTGGACTCCCACGTGTTTCAAGGAATACATGGACGGTTCGGCCCTTATGTTGCTCCGAAGGTTGCGTCCCACACCTCAACCTTCAGACCAAAAGGGGGACTGTTGGGGACCTAACCGTTAGGACTACACAATGTGGCCTACAAAAGCCTACACATGTGGCCAGAACAAAGGGACAAAGGGGATTAAAAACTACACTGCCATTTTAGTTTCACGTCTCACCCAGGTGAGAAATGCGACGTCACACAACTGGTGCCCTATTGGCTGACAATCTTCAGGGAACCCCGTTGGGTCCCCTGGAGCGGCCTAAGCTATATAACCCGGCGCCGCCGGAGGAACGCCCTCTTCCACTGTAACTTGCGTTACGACAGGAGGTGGATATTACGTCTGCAGCGTTTTCCTTTGTCCTAGGCCGCAGTCTTTCCCCCAAACTCGCTGGACGAGCAACAGACTGTTTTCCCCCTTTTTCCTGTACTCTTTTTATTTTTCTTTTGTTTATCATTTTGGATCGCCACGACAGCGTGACTCTCCTGTTCCCCACGGTAAGAAGTAAAAACTTTCTTCGTCCCAGCTGCCAGCAGAACGGATAACTCGACCCGTCTTTGTCTGAAATCAGCTGACTAAATCGCCGAGCCCCGCGGTTGTTCATCGTTCCCTGCAGAAGGAAGAATTACTAACAGTTTTCTTCAAATTGGATCCGGCGCTGAACGAGCGCCCACGAACGGAACCCTCACATCGACCCATCTCACATCGACAAAGTAAGAGGCTATTTGTCGGGGCAGAAGCAGAGATTCGATAGTGTAGGACATGCTTGTAATTCTTGTTAATGTGTTTTAAGTTCTGATCGCGGACCGCCAAGTCCGTTTGTTCATGTGCTGCTGTATTTGAATGCTGATCGTGTACCCGCGCCGCTGGGTTGATTTCTGTAACAGTGTTTTCCGACTAACCTCCGCCATATTCGCGAGCTCAGAAAGCCTCTACTATCAGTTAAAAGACCGGTCTTGCGGAATAAACGCCAGTTCATTCACGCGCGCCCGTGTGATAGCAGCACGCCTTCTGAGCCTCAGAATATCGCTCGCGCATTCGCTCTCTCTTTGTTTGTGTCCCGCTAACCCACACACACACATCGCACACACGTGTCCTACGCCAGCTGTTCCCGGCGGATGCTAAGGACCTAGCTACATCTGGTGGCCGCCTCCGGCCATCTCTCTCTCTCTCTCTCTCTCTCTCGCTACTCCATCTGACGTCAGTGGCTCCGCCCCTGAACGCTGTGAGGAATAGCTCCATCTGGTGGCCGCACATAGCCATCTCTCCCTCTCTCTCTCTCTCTCTCTCTCTCTCACTCTCTCTCTCTCGACACACACGCACACACACACACACACACACACACACACTCCACGTGTGTCTCTCCTTCTGTTTAGCTTAGTTTTGTGTGTTAGGTAGTTAGGTAATAAGGCTTTATTAATTGCAGTGTTATTGATTGTGATCATTATTACTGATTTTAATAAATCTTATTATATTATAACTAGCGGTCTCTTGTGCTTGTTGTGTATATGTCACTGGATAACAGCAGGTTGTGAAGGCTAGTGCTCAAATTTCACGCCTTTTTAATTGTTAGATTGTTTTTATGATCACGATGATTGGCATGTGAGTATAAAACCTTCATATTGAGACTGAATACAGTTTTAGGTTATCTTTTCCCTGATCCCAGGGTGGTGCCCCGTTTATTCATGATTATATCATGAAAATATATTAAATATAAGTATTAATACCGATAATCATATTGATATTGATGATTAACCGTTGATAACCAAATCTGCTCCTGCTACAACCCCAACACCACCGACACTGAACCTATATCAACAGTGGAAACCATGGATCCACGCAGTACATCCGTATGAACCAGTCACTGATTCCCCGCACTGTACTCTCCTCTATGACCGCACTCAAACTGAAGAAATTTACGAGGAAAAATTTAGAAAAATAGAAGGTTCTCATTGGACACTGAGCTCTGACTGTATATATGTCTCAAAGACAGGAGTTGCAGCACGTGTATTGCTAACCGAGAAACAAGCGGAGTGGTACCAAATGGGCCAGACAGCAGAACCACACATAAGTCTTGTGGGCCAATGGTAAAAATGGCATCCCAATTAAAGGACTGGGAGCAAACTTCCATTCCAGCAGTCACATACTGAAAAGAAGGACGGGTAATAGGATCACGAACAGGAAGAAAACTAAAAATAACCTTTAAGTTTCGCGGAATTGACACTCTCTCCCCCAGGGGAGACGACGCTAGGTGGGATTTTCTGTTATGGACTTGGGAAACTGGGAAAGACATCTCGTTCCCGTTCATGGTACAGCCCCAGCCTAAATGTGAGAATAAGACTATCGTACAACCCGAAGTGAATAAAGAGGGAAGAGCGAGTGTCCAAGTTTTAGGATGGGAAGACCCAAAGTTTTCAAAGGAAAGCAAAAAATATTTCATGGAGACAGGCATGGTGGTGGATTACAACGCATGGCTATCATTAGTCAGCAATGCAGGACATGCCACAAAGAAAGACTGTATAGTGTGCATGGCCGCCAGAATGAATCTGAAACTAATATCCACGGTCTTTGAAAGAGAGAACAACACCAATCAGAATGATACCATAGATTGCATATACAAATATATGGCTAATCAATCACAAACCAAGGACTCAAACGTAAACTGCTCAGTGGATTATGAACCGAAATAACAATAACAAAACTGGGGGACCCCTCTACATGGGGAACGTTTCAAAAGATCTATGTACCGAAATCGTCCATACTGACAAAAATGTCACCACTATGAGAAGTGACATTTGGTGGTGGTGCAGAGATGGACATAGGGATAGGCTCCCGAGAGGGTGGACTGGTAGGTGTGGACTAATTAGCCTGTTGACCCCAATATCGACAAAAACGAGCTATTGATGTGGAAGAAGGGTCTCCAGTGTACATTTACGCCATAGGAGTCCCTAGAGGAGTGCCTAACGAATATAAATTAGCAGATCAGGTGGCGTCAGGGTTCGAGTCATTATTCCTGTTCATAACAGTCAACAAGAATGTAGACCGTTTGAACTATGTCCACTATCAGGTACAGCGACTTACTAACCTCACCAGAGAGTCTTTGGCAGCCGTACATCAGCAGCTGAGCGCGACGTCTCTGGTGGCGTTCCAGAACCGTGTCGCATTGGATATGCTCCTGGCAGAAAAACAAGGATTGTGTTCAATGTTTGGGGATGAATGCTGTACCATCATACCTAAACATACCGCGCCAGATGGCTCATTGACCAAGTCACTACAGAAACTGCAGATGATGTCAGAAGAACTAAAATCCCATTCGGGGGTGGATAACCCCGTATCTGCATGGTTTGAAAACATGTTTGGAAAATGGAAAACGTTGATCATGTCAGCCCTGACTTCTCTTATCATCTGTTTCAGTGTATTGGCTCTGTGCGGATGCTGCTGTATTCCATTTCTCCGTTCACTTACAGAGCGGATACTTGAAGCAGCCATGACGAAGAAAGGCAGCTCCAGATATCAAATGGTGACACAAGAAATTGACAAACCGCTAAATCTGGATACGTCACCCTTACTATTAGACGGCCCAGAGCCAACTGGCGACCGTCACTACCAGGCAGAGAACCCACGTGCCCAAAATGAGTCCATGTGTTAAGATATAAGGATATGTTATCAGTAGAGTACAGAAGGTTGTATACTCCCGGGTATAGAGGTTCTATTCCTGATACCATGAAGGTAACTCCTGATATGAAAGACTTAAAGGGCACAATGGACACATGTATAGGTAGTATGTACAGTAGAAACCCTCGGGACGTTTAAAGGTAATGATCACTCTAAGGAGTGATCAACAGGGGGAATTGAAGATAATAAAAGTACACCAGTGTTAGAACATATAGCAAAGCAATGTAAATTGATGAAATGGATGTAATGAATATATGATAAATAAGTAACCTATAATGTCATCCCCAGAGAGGTCATCAGAAAGTCGTCCTCTCTGCACAGCGGAAAGGTACACCCCCACCTTTTTGTTTTCCGGTTTCATAACCCGTCTTATAATCAACCACATAGAGGACCAAAAACAGCAGAGCTTGCACAAATGAAGCGCTTGCATAGAATGTGTTGCAGCACATGAAAGGGTGACCTAGATAGCAGAACGCATGCACAATATTATGAACACACTGCGACACGATCACAGATATCAGAAGTGTGAGGTCAAGTGTGAGGTCATACCATATAAGGAGTCAGAAGGGTAGGATGGAAGGTTGAGTGTTGTGTTCACAGGAAGAAGACAGCCGGAGGCGGAGAAGAGACAACCAACGGACGCGGACCAGACAAGAACATCTCCACTCAAAAATACACATATCGCACGCACAAGCATAACACATAACCACGCCCTGTAACAAGTGTATAATCTGGAGCAGACAGAATAGACACCAGAACTTCTTGCCTCTGGTATAGAGCATTGTGTTGCACACGGCAGCTCTTAGCTAGAGAAGAGACTGTTTCTCCAGACGTCTGTATCATCTGATGTCCATCTGCAAATAAATGCCTGAAGCTATGGCGCACTAAAGAACCAACGACTTCGCTGTCTTCGTGATCCTCCTGCAGAATCTGAATAATGCAATATAGACTCTGTGAGGTCCTTCTGATTGACTAACTTGTGAACAAAATTCCTACAATTTACAAGGTAATTAATCTGACGTACATTATACCATAACTGTTTAAACTAACATCAACCTGTTCGGAGTTTATTAGCGTTACGTCATTGGCAACACAGCAGACTTAAAATAGGCTACATGTGTACAGACCAGACACTATGTATGTGTGTTGTGTATGAACTATGCAGTTCATTCAGAAGTGTCAGAATGCTACAGTAATGCTGGGGAAATCATGCTGTTATCATCATGCACGCAATTTCTGTGACTATTGTGGAGTCCAAATTAAGACAAAGATATTACTCATACTCCTTCCCTTTTTTCTACTTTCAGAGCTCCTCACTCAGCTATTAAGGACAGGGTCTGTATGAGTGCTGGAAATCCTTGGAAATGCTTCAATTGCAGTGATAAGTTGTTGGATTTTGAATAAAGTGCTGGAAAGTGTTTGAAATTGTAGTTGCATTATTTTCATGTATTATAGCTTGATCAGTGACACAACTAGATAACATTTTTTCCATCCTACTTTGTCTCCATTTATATAGAAGGCTCTCACTAAACATAATTGTGGTAATTTAAAGCAAGATAGCATCTGATTTGGTTAAGTAAAATAATCAGTTTGTACACAAACATAATAGCCAAACACTTTTGCTACACCTTAAATGTTCTTAAATTACTCCAATGTGTTTCAAGTAATGCACTGACAATTTAGATTAAGTGTAATGAACATCTTGAGTAACAATATCTAGGAGAAGCAGAGCTGAGACATTGTCAATCCAAGTCAAATCCACCTTTGAGGTGGGATCCAAATGATCCTGAAATTTTGGTATCAAGCTGATCCAGATCTCTGCCTTACGTTTTGAAATACCCAAATCCAGCCCTTTATCTGGATTCAAGGGAGGATTGGATTACCAAAGCTGAATCCTGATCTTCAGGATCGGGATTCTCTGGATCTGTGTTGAAATACCCAGTTTTCAGATCAGATCACGATTTCCCACCAATCCGACCAGGATAATCCAGTTGGATCACTTTTGAAATACTGGGCCCTGGCGATGAAGTGGTGGAGAGACCAGGGTTAAGTAGGCTGGAGCTGATGAGCTGAATGGGAACAGGTGCGCCTACTCTGTCTCGGCTGCCGGCACGCCCACCGGACACACCCCAAGGAGGGGTCGGTGAGGGAGAGGAAAGGGGGGGGAAGACAGACAGGGAAAAACACACAAACAGGCACAAAACCCCAGACTGTCCCGGCAGAACCGTGACAATCTTTTCTTTAATATCTTAACAGAAGGCTTTTGAACTTTTGTTTTCCTTACGATAGCTACAAGGTTATGGTCACTACAACCTATAGGGACATATATGGTGGCAGAACAAACCTCAGGTACATTTAGGCAAGGCAAGGCAAGGCAACTTTATTTGTATAGCACATTTCATACACAAGGCAGACTCAAAGTGCTTCACATCATACAACAAAGTGAAAAAAAAATAGAAGAATTAAAAGAAAATAAAGGCAAATTTAAAAATGCATTACAGAAAGAAAATAGAATAAAAACATATTTGCAATAATTAAAAACAGTGCAGACATTAAAAGATTTAGCAGAAAGCTATGGTGAACATAAAAGTTTTCAGTCTAGTTTTAAAAGTGGTCAGAGTTGGGGCAAGTCTTACATCTTCAGGAAGTTTATTCCAGCCATTTGTTGCATAGTGACTAAATGATGCTCTCCCGTGATTGTTGTTTACTCTGGGAATCACTAACAGATTGGTCTCAGAAGATCTTAGTGGTCTAGAAGGCTTATGTAGTGGGAGCATATCAGTGATATACTTCGGTCCTAGACCATGTAGTGATTTATATGTGAGCAGAAGGATTTTGAAATCAATCCTCTTACATACAGGGAGCCAATGTAAGGATTTAAGAATTGGTGTAATGTTCTCACATTTTTTGGTCTTTGTAAGAACTCTAGCAGCAGCGTTCTGAACAAGCTGAAGCTGCCTGACAGTTTTTTTTTCGGAAGACCTGCAAGGAGACCATTACAGTAGTCTAGCCTACTAGTAATAAAGGCATGTACAAGTTTTTCTAAGTCTTGAGCTGACATGAGCCCTCTAAGTCTTGCTACATTTTTTAGGTGATAGTAGGCTGATTTTGTTACTGATTTAACGTGACTGTCGAAATGTAAATCAGAATCCATTATAACCCCAAGATTTCTGGCTTTGTTTGAGGTTTTCAGGGACAGAGAGTGAAGGTGTTGAATTACTTTAAACCTTTCTTTTTTAGCACCAAAAACAATTATCTCAGTTTTGTCCTCATTTAGTTGTAGGAAGTTTTGGCACATCCAGTCTTTGACTTGCTCAATGCACTGGTTCAGAAGATCTATGGGGCGATAGTCGTTTGGTGATAGTGCTACATAGATTTGGGTGTCATCGGCATAGCAATGGTGGTCAATGTTATTATTTTGAATGATTTGTCCTAGTGGGAGCATGTAGATGTTGAATAAAGTCGGCCCCAAGATTGAACCTTGGGGGACTCCACATGTTACATTGGTAGGTTCTGATACAAAGTTGCCAATGGAAACAAAATAGTTCCTATCTTGTAGATATGACTTGAACCAGCTTAAGACTGTGCCTGAGAGCCCCACCCAGTTTTCCAACCTGTCCAAAAGTATTGAGGACAGTGTCAAATGCAGCACTGAGGTCTAATAGCATTAATATTGAAGTTTTGCCAGAGTCTGTGTTAAGACGGATGTCATTTACAACTCTAATAAGGGCCGTCTCGGTGCTATGTAAAGGTCGAAATCCTGACTGGAACTTGTTGTGGCAGCCAGTTGAAGCCAGGAAGTGATTTAGTTGTTGGAGGACAACTTTCTCAATTAATTTACTTATGAAGGGTAGATTTGAAATTGGTCCGTAGTTGTTGATAATAGAGGCATCTAGGCTCCGCTTTTTTAGAAGAGGTTTAATGACTGCAGTTTTGAAGGCCTTTGGGAAACTTCCGCTGCGCCAAGCTGAATCTGTGACGCCTCCCCCTGCTGCGCCGCCACACCCATCTTGGCGCAGGCGATCCACCAAACTGCCAAACTGACCGTGCGCAAGGCTGCGTGGGTCGAAACTTGCATTGCGACAGTTCCGCCACCCTACGCCGCCCTGCGCTGTGCCACGAAACTAGGGCCCTAACACACACCCACATTTATTTTTCCTTCAACATTGTGCAGAAGCCTAGTGGCTGTGTTGAAAAATTTAATTATAATTCAGTTTGCCCCTTTACCTCCCAACATATAGTGTAGCCTACTGAACTAATTATCTCCTTGCAAAACAAACATATGCATTCAGTAACTATAACTATAAAACAATAACTACTTCATATTCCTTGTTTTATAGTGGTTTATAATATTTTCTAACATGCCGGGGTTCTTGTGCCTAATAAGTAAAACAATAATCCAAACATAATTCCATAGGCCAACATCATAGTGCCCTCGATTAAACGAAGGGAAAAAACAGCATTTCATTAAACAACCGATGAAACCACCAATTATTCACAAGATTGTGACTGGTAGAAAAGGAGATATTCCATCAGAGCACCTTAAGACCATCAGTCTCTGTCTTTTCCCGTGAGCTTCTACAATAGTTCAGCTGCCTGTTCTCCGGAGGGCACCAGCAGTTCATCATGTGCCCTACTGTGCGTTCTGTGGCGGCCTCAGTCACCGTGTTGAACACCTGCTCCCCACCATTAGTGAACACCTTCAGCCTCGCTGGATACATAAAGTGAGACTTTGGGCCCTAGTTTCATGGTGCAGCGCAGGGTGGCGCAGGGTGACACAGGGTGGCGGAGCCGGCGCAATGCAAGTTTCCTTGCGCACGCTCAGTTTGGCAGTTTGGTGGTTCGCCTGCGCCGAGATGGGTGAGGGAGGTGTCACTGAAGTTTCGTGCCAAAAAGCTGCGCCGAGACTGCGCCGAAAGCCTGCCAGCTCCAACCTGGTCTACTCTCGGCGCAAGGCAAATTGGCGGAGTGGCAGTTTGGCTCACTGGCGCGCAGTGCGCACACGTCACCAAGACCTCAGAGGCAGGTTTCCACAGTTCCAGGCACATTTAAATGCAATAAATATTCACAACAAACACTATTTAATGCAACTTATTGAATGAACACGTGAATTTATATCTATATAGATTGTCCCATCACATCTGACGTCAGATCAAAGGCGGATGGCATGTGTAACGGAAAGCCAGCCTGACTGAATTAACACAGCTGAAACTGTGACGCAAACTAACGAGTTCACATCTCGCTCAGCCGCCGCTGCTGCTGTCTTCTGTCATTGGGTTGTCAAGTGACGAAACTTGCACTGCACCTCGCCTCGGCGCATTAAAGGTGAGGAGAGGAGCTCATTTGATTGGTGAAGATCTAAATCGACTGTGTTAATCCCACTCACGCCTTCTCTCCTCCCTCTTTCCCACTTGCGGGGGTAGGAGTGACGTTGGCTGAGCCCCGACTGCGCCTGGTGTATGAAACCAGGGCCCTTTATGTTCCTTTTAGTAATTCTTTTCGTATCCCGGTATACTGGCTCTTCTTCATTCCTGCTGCTGAGTAGTCTTGGTCGAAATAAATCTTCTCATCAGCATGCATGATCGGGGCCTTCTCTTACCCAGGCCGCTTGTAGAACTCTCTGCCGTGTCTGCCAGGTTAAGAACCGCACAACTATTGAACGAGCTGCCTCTCCATCCTCTGGTTTCTTTTGGGGGATCTGTGTGCAGCAACTTTGAACAGTTCGCTTTCAGGAATGTCCAGCTTTACATATATCAACTCATCTAAGAATTTCACCATATCCGCTCCCTCAGACTCCTCTTTCACCTGGTGAATCCTAATATTGTTCTGTCTCGATTTGCTCATAAAAATAATCAAGTTTCTCAGCCATGCTGTTGCACCAGCAGATGAGTCAATATTTCATTCATAGTTGGCTCTGCGCGACCAAGATTTCTCCTTTTGTGCTTTTTATCTCTGCCGGCATTCCGTTTACTTCCAGCGTTAGTTTAGCTATTTCTTGTTTCGTTTCGCCTGAGTGCTTTTATACTGTTGGGACCTCACCATTAGGACTATACAATGCGGCCTACAAAAGCCTCCACATGCGGTCAGAACAAACTACAACCGCCATTTCAGTTTCACTTCTCACCGAGGTGCAAAGTGCAACGTCACACCTAGTTAGTTAGTTAGGTAATAAGGCTTTGTAAATTGCAGTGTTATTGATTGTGATCATTATTACTGGTTTTAATCAATCTTAATATATTATAACTAGCGGTCTCTTGTGCTTGTTGTGTATATGTCACTGGATAACAGCAGGTTGTGAAGGCTAGTGCTCGAATTTCACTGACCTTTTTAATTGTTCGATTGTTTTTATATTTCTATGCCAATGATCACGATTGTTGGGGTTGTAGCAGGAGCAGATTTGGTTATCAACAGTTAATTATTAATGTAAATATGATTATCAATATTAATAATTATAATTAATTATTATTATTATTATAATTATAGTTAATATATTATCATGATATAATCATGAATAAACGGGGCACCACCCTGGGATCAGGGAAAAGATAACCTAAAACTGTATCCAGTCTCAATATAAAAGGTTTTATACTCACATGCCAATCATCGTGATCATTGGCATAGAAGCATAAAAACAATCTAACAATTAAAAAGTCATGAAATTCGAGCACTAGCCTTCACAACCTGCTGTTATCCAGTGACATATACACAACAAGCACAAGAGACCGCTAGTTATAATATGATAAGATTTATTAAAATCAGTAATAATGATCACAATCAATAACACTGCAATTAATAAAGTCTTATTACCTAACTACCTAACACACAAAGCTAAGCTAAACAACGGAAGAGCACGTGGAGTGTGTGTGTGTGTGTGCGTGTGTGTAGAGAGATAGAGAGAGAGGATATGGCCGGGCGCGACCACCAGATGGAGCTATCCCTCACAAGCGTTCAGGGGCGGAGCCACAGACGTCCGATAGGATCGCGAGAGAGAGAGGGAGAGATGGCCGGGTGCAGCCACCAGATGGAGCTATTCCTCACAGCGTTCAGGGGCGGAGCCACTGACGTCCGATAGGATTGCGCGAGAGAGCGAGCGAGAGATGGCCATTTCCACGGTGTAGGTGGTGAAGCCTCAGTCTGATGCTCATAACACTCTTCCACTGTCCACATCAAAATAATCCACGGAAACCAGCTGGTAAACTTTAAATATTTACTTCAAAAAGTGCAGGAAAAAATACAGAAAAATAAATTGTCATGAAATGAAATATAAATTGCGTCCTCTACACGAAAGGAGTGAGATAGAAAAAGAGGAGCAAGGTCAAAAAAATATACGGCTCCACTCCACGCTTTCCTGAATGACCACCAAATTCCTGTTACCTACATAACACATCGCGAGAGTGACACATTAAAGGTGCAGTCTTAATTAACAAAAATATCTGTCCACAAATATTATAAAACCCAAAACATGTACATATTTCCCCACTATAAGCAAACCATATGTAACACAACTATACATAATGTAAATATTCTTATTATTAATCCTTCTAATGAACTTAAATTATTCTTTTAACAAAATAACTGCATTTATGATCCTACATTACCGGCCCCTTATTGTTATCAATCCTTTTGAAACAATTACTCAAAATTTCAACTTAAAAAAGGAGCCTACATGCTTATGTAGTTAAACTCAGGTTATGTATAAAATTCTTTTCATTCTTCACCCCATAGCAAATGAGGTCTTGGCTTCTATCCAGCTCAGTTTAGTTGTCCTCAGTTTCTTGAAGAAGACATAACTTTGTTATTGGACAACAAAGCACATTGGTCTTTGTCTTCACCTTAACCTTACGAACAAACCCACTGCTGTGGGGAAAAGTCTCCATGATTTTTCCTAGCAGCCATGAATTCCTTGGTGACGTGTCATTGACAATCAGCACTACATCACCGACATGGAAGTTTCTTCCAGATGCAGACCATCTTTGACGTTCTTGTAGCTGTGTGAGGTACTCTCTGCACCAACGCTTCCAGAAGATGTCCGCAAGGTCATCCTTGTTAAATACCCCCGGTGGTAACTCCGGCTTAGTCTTGAGCAGCACCAAATGGTTGGGCGTCCTCTAAATCTTTTAAGTCTGCAGATGCCTTTGTGATGGGCCTGCTGTTTATGACAGCCTCTGCTTCACACAGTAAGGTATGAAGACCCTCTTCATCCAGAAGTTGTTCCTTTACTGTGATGTCTTCATCCAAATCCAGATCTTGAAAACCTTGTGCTCTTTCCTATTCTGGAATTGAGTTGAGCATCTTCCAGCTATTGCTCAACGACTTTGTCAGTCGAAATCCACCTTTTGCCAATAGTCAGCACAAAGGGTGATTGCTGTGTCTTCATCTGTAGTTGATGGGAGGCAATCATCTACATAAAAATGTTTCTTGACCATTTTGGCAAGTTTTTGACCAAACTCATCCTCAAAGTCTGTTGCACATATCTGCAGTGCCAAGGTTGTCACACTTGGTGATGACGTTGCCCCAAAAATGTGGACCAACATTTGTGTTTGACGAGCTCCTGCTCATGGTTCCCCTCGGGCCACCAGAAAAATCAGAAGATATCTGTGTCCTCCCTGTTGACTCTGACCTGGTGGAACATGGCCTCCACGTCAGCCATAACTGCGACAGTCTCTTGTCGAAACCTTACAAGGACCCCCACCAGCAAGCTTGTCCACAGTTAAATGGCTACAACAGCTGTGTTGTCCAAGTCTTCCATGTAGCTAATATCCGTCATGGCGTTAGAGCAGCCTGTGAGGAATAATGCAAAGGACTGTAGCGCAGCGCCAACTTCTGACTTGATTATCTGCCAATCCAAGGCTTCCTTTATTCCTTTTGATTCCATGTTCCACAGACCTGATAAAGGATTTATATTACAGTGGATCTCCTTTAAACGTTGGGATAGAGAGATCAGGAAGTAGAGATGCCTTATGATTCTTCACAAGTTACTCTGTGACGTTGGCTTGTTGAGAGATAGCTTTGCATAAACTATCCAACCCTGGTCCGTTGTTTATTCCCACATTTGATGCAGGTAAGACTCATTGTGGCATCACTGGCTGAGCACCGAAAATAATTTTGGGTGCAGGTGAGGTGTGCCGTGGTGGTAGTGGTTGAAAGCTAGTTTTACCTTTGTGTCACCAACCTGATCATCCACTTCAGTAATGTCAAAGTCCGTTCGTTCCTATTCGTATTTGTGCAAAACTTCCAATTTTGCATCCGATGCAGAGCTGTTTGCACTGCATGTATTCTCTTTTTAGCCTCAAACTCAACCTCTCTGCATCTCTGCTGGTTGATGACATGCTGCCACATTGTGATCCAAGTCTCCTTAAACTTTTAGTTGTTGATTTGGATAATATAGACCTACTTTATACATGCATCCCACTTATATCTGGCTCTTCAACCTGCTTTGATCTTTTCATAACCTCTTTCATCCATTCTTCACATTTCCAGAAAGTCATTCATTGTTTTATTTTTAGGATCAAACTGGCTGCTTTGATCCGCCACAAATTCACAAATTCTGTTGCAAAACATTGCAAACCAGAATTTAAGTCAGAAAATTCCTGTTGTAAACCACTGAAATCCAAACGCAGTTTGTCCTTTACAATGTTCACATTTGCATCGTCTTCCATTAATTGTTCAATTTGCTTTACCACTATAGTAAGTAAGCTGAGATAGCTTGTACCTGCGTGCCTGCAGTCGTCTGGCTTTGTGTTCTTCCACAGCTTTTTCTGTCATCCTTACTGTTCGTTTTTCACTGACTTTTAATTTCATAGTGAGCGAAATGTCCACTCTTAATCCACATCTAATGTCCGAGCGCACTGAATGCACCGTAGACGGAGTTTACACACTGTTTTCCTCTTCGTCGTTCGACGTCCCCGAAACGTACTATCGACAAGCACCCACGCACACTTGGCTGCCGTCCTCATGAGCGAGTTTCGCAAGAAATCTGTAACAAAGCACAGCAAGCCACGACTTACGGTTCATTGTTTCCTCTTTCAAAGCAAGTGTTAAGTCCTTCCTTTGAAGTCCACAGAATCAGGCCGTTCCAGAGTCCATTAATCCGTGAGGAGCTAGTTTTTTGACTATACTGTAGGTGGTGAAGCCTCAGTCCGTAACACTCTTCCACTGTCCACATCCAAATAATCCATGGAAACCATCTGGTAAACTTGAAGTATTTACTTCAAAAAGTGATGGAAAAAATACAGAAAATTGTCATGAAATGAAATATACATCGCGTCCTATACAGGAAATGAGTGAGATAGAAAAGGAGAGCGCGGTCAAAAAAACTATACGGCTCCGCTCCCCGTTTGTCCTGACTGACCATCAAATTCCCGTTACCTACATAACACTTGCGAGAGTGACATTAAAGGTGCAGTTTGTTTGTCTGTTTATTTCAAGGGAAAAAAGGAATAACATTCACAGTCAATTACAACCATGTCTTCACTAAACAAAAATATCTGTCCACAAATATTATAAAACCCAAAACATGTACATATTGCCTAATTATAAGCAAACCATATGTAACAAAACTATACATAATGTAAATATTCTTATTCTTAATCCTTCTAATGAACTTAAATTATTCTCTCAAAAAAAATAACTGCATTTAGGCTCCTACACACAGGGTTTTTCAAAACAAATTACAGCTCAACACAGCCACTGTCTCCCGCTCATCTCAGCCGTGCGTCATCTTGATACTGTAGCTCACCCAAGTGAGGACCCGATCAAGAAGCTTCTACAAAGGAGTCTATTATTACGGCTGGACCGTAAACAAACATTTACTTATAGATTGGAATTTACTATGCTTTTGGTGATCAGAGGATAGCATTAATCAGACAATTTAGTTTTAGCATGTCCAATGTGCAGAAATTTCTCGGAACTCTGTTTCTGTTCTTTACTGCCTTTTCACACTTATCATTCCACCAAGGAACTGCCTTCCTTGCAAGTTTTCCTGAGCTTTTTGGAATTGAGTTTATTGCAGCTCTGTATATACTCTGTCGCACATTTGATTCATATCTCTCAACATCATTTGTTTCCTGAACCAACCTTAGATATGCATCACTTGTTTCCACAAACATTTCCCAATCTGCTTTTCTGAAGATCCACCTTTCATTGCTATTCTCCGAATGCAATATCATTTCAATATCTAGCCTACTCATAATTGGATAGTGATCACTCCCAATATTGCTGCCTCCATATACTTCCCACTCACACTTTGGGGCTAATCTATTTAACGTAAATGTAAGATCTAATACTGATTCTTTACCGGTTCTGACATCTATCCGTGTCCTTCTGCCATCATTCACACACACCAAATTCTTATCATTCAGCACCTCCTCTATTACCTGACCATTATTATCTGTCTTTTACCTACCCCACAAAGTATTATGAGCATTAAAGTCCCCACACCATACAACATTATCACTATCCTGACCTTCTATTTCCTCTAATTCATTTAAATCTAACTGTTTACAAGGGTTATAATAATTTATCATTACTATTTTCTTATTACCTGCCCATGCTTCCACCACTACATATTTTATTTTTTTTATTTTTATTTTTTTCATATGCACAATGATAAAAAAAAACACAAAAATCATATTTAATAATACAAAGGAAAATATTTGTGCAGGAGAGGAAAAGAAGCCCAAAGGGCTTATATAAAATCCTCCCCTCAATACAAAATCACTAAAACAGATTAACCAATAGAAAAGAAAAAGAAAAAAGAGAAAAAAAAGCAACAAAAAAAAGGGAAAGAGACAAAGAAAAAAAACACAATAAACAAATAAACAGAAAAAGAAAAATATCCATAAAATTACAAATCCATTTCAGTTATACTAGACATGAGTATTATTTTGCCTGGATAGAAGATACCTCACCAGACTAGTCCTAAACATTCTGTAGGATGATATAAGTTTAAGAGACCTATCTAAAGAGTTCCAGAGTTGGGAGCCATGGAATTTGATGAAAGATTTATGACTGGAGGTACGACAAAGAGGTAAATGAAAGTTCTTCAGACCTCTCACTGAATAAGAGTGAATATCTGATGATAACAAAAAAAACTTATGAAAAGTGCCTGGAATGTCTTGTTTATAATGAATGAATTTAAACATAAACAAACATGTTTGAAACATATTAATAGAAAACATTGATAAAAGTTTAAATTTGCTAAATAAGGGTGCAGATGGCGCTTGATTAGTAGAATTTGAAATCATTCTCAAGAATCTCTTCTGAATTGAGAATAACTGATTAAGGTATGAGGAATATGAAGCGCCCCAAACAATGTTACAGTATGTCAAATATGGATAAATTAAACTGTGATATAATGTCATAAGACAGGACTGATTAACTAAGGAAGATACTCTTCTGATAATGCCATAGGACTTCATAATAGTTTTGGATACATACTCAATATGGTTTCCCCAGGACAATCTTTCATCAACAAATATACCAAGAAATTTTGCACATGAGACTTGTGTGATTTCAATGTTATTAATTTGCAGCTTTGAGTCCTGCTTAGGAAAAGTTTTATTTTGTTTCTAAAAAGTATATAATTTGATTTGTTTACATTCAAAGAAAGCTTGTTCATTTGAAACCATCTTGAGGCGTATTCCAGCATAGTATTGGCATTTCTGATTAGACATCCAAAGTCAGAGTGAGACATGGCAAAGTTAGTATCATCCGCAAATAAAATTGGCAGAGAAGACTCAGACATTATAGCGAAATCATTAATAAAAATTAGAAACAGAAGGGGCCCGAGAATTGACCCTTGAGGCACACCATAGTATAGTTTTGTTTTCTTAGATTCATGACCATTAATACTAACATATTGTTCTCTGTTACAAAGGTAATCACTAAACCATTTGACCACCACATTTTGGAGACCATATCTTTGAAGTTTTGACAGGACAATATCATGGTCAACTGTGTCAAAGGCTTTTGAGAGATCCAAAAAAATACCAATAGCGAACATATTTTTGAGAGCAGTAGATATTTTATCAATAAGTTGCAAAAGAGCCATATATGTTGAGTGCTTTTTGCGAAAACCATATTGGTGTTTGTACAATATGTCATTATCATTGAGGTGTGTAATAACTCTTGCGTAAACTAACTTTTCCAGGACCTTAGAAAAGCATGGTAAGATAGAAATCGGTCTATAATTGTTAAAAACACTGGGTTCACCTTCTTTAAAAAGAGGAAAGACCTTTGCCACTTTAAGATCACTAGGGACTACCCCAGTCTTTAGTGACACAGCACAGACATGTGTTAAAGGTTTGCTAATAAAGGGAACTACTTCCTTTAGGAGCTTAGCCTTGATTTCGTCGTGACCCGCTGCTGAATTATTAAGATTTACAATGATGTTGATCACTTCATTAACTGTGGGTGGATCGAAGTTTTGCAGGACAGGGAAGACACCAGTAATATTATCTGTAGGGCAGTTATTAGATGGAGAGATTTTCTTGGCAAAGGTGCTACCAACATTTACAAAGAAAGTATTAAATTCATTTGTTATGTCAGAGAGATTGGAGAATGTGGACTTGCCATCAGTAAATTGGGATGGAAATTTTGCAGGTGCCTTTTTCTTGTTTAATGTATTATATTGTATTAGTTCACTAATAATATTCCATGTATTTTTTATGTTGTTAGTTGATTCTTTGAATTTATCAGAGTAGTATTTCTTCTTTGCCATACGAAGTAAATAAGTGAACTTATTTCTATATATTTTATATGTATTAGAGTTCTGTGGAGTTGGATTAGAAATAAACCTTTTATATAATCTGTTTTTCTTACTTGAGGATCTTAAGAATCCAGTAGTGAACCAGGGTTTATTAAAACCATGTCTTTTATAGATTTTGAGGCTCACAAGTGGAAAACACTCATTAAATACGGTCTTGAACTGATGAATAAAAAATTGATAGGCTTTGTTGGCATCCTGCTGATCATAAAAATCATTCCAATTTACTTTTTCAAGCATTTCTCTAAAGCGCTTGGTGTTACCTTCATTAAATTTGCGGAAACCTGCTCTGACATTTGGGCCCTTGTGTTTGAAACTATTACTTGTAGTGATATGGAATACAGGAAAGTGGTCAGAAATATCAGAATATAATATTCCTGAGTTTGCTGGATAATCAAATGTGTTAGTTATAATGTTATCAATAAGAGTGGCTGTTTTACAGGTCACTCTCGTTGGCTTGTCAATAAGAGGAAGAAAATAGGATGAATATAACATTTAAAAAATTAACAGTAGAAGAATGGTTCTCAGTATTGATAAGATTGATGTTAAAATCTCCAAGCAAATAACAAAGTTTATCTTCCTTATTAATAACATCAAGTGAAGCTGTGAGTGTGTCATTGAAAGAATTAATTTCAGCATGAGGTGGACGATAAATACAACCAATTATGACGTTTCTGCCACCAAAAACAGGGCAAGACATTAATTCCAAAAAGACAGATTCAACCTCAGTTTCATTTGAGATTAAATCCAAATCCTTTCTTACTTTAATCTGATATTGGTTATGAAAAAAAACAGCAACTCCTCCTCCAGCTCTTTCCTTCCTATTTGAAAATACTAAAGTGTACTGAGGTATGTTGTAAAGCTCAACACTTTCATCAGAAAGCCATGTTTCCGTCAAGGCAATGATTGAAAATTCATGTTTTAGCGTTGACAAGAAATGCATAAATTGATCATTATTCTTAGGAAGGCTGCGTATATTTAAGTGAATTGTAGAGAAGACATTGGAATTACTGGTTAAGTTGCCAGTCAACATATGAAATTCTTCTTCATTATAGTAGTTACATGAGTTAGACTCTATTAAATCTGCTAAAGAAATTGACATCAGGGTCATATGAATCAAAGCAGTCCATATAATTAAAGTTATTCAATCAGTTTAGATGGTGTTGAAATCAGCTCCAGCGCATACCTGCTGGGGTTAGACATCTCTCTGCTGTCTTAGGGTGCTGCTGCGGGGATGTATAATCAGCTTGTCGTGACGGAGAAAAGCAATGTCCCCTCTGTCTCGAGCAGCTTTCAACTGAGGCATTAGGTCCTTTCTTTTCTGACGGACGGCATCTGTATAGTCTTCATTTATGTACATTTTGGAGCCTTTAAGGTATTTGGCCCTCTGGAGAATCCTTACTCTGTCCTTGTAATTAACAAATTTAACTACAATCGGCCTGGGTCTGTCACTCCCTGACACAGGTTTCCCTGCACGGTGAGCCCGTTCCACCTCAATCATCCCCTGCAGTTGTAATTTCTCCATGAAGACTCTCTTGACCTTTTCCTCCGAATCAGCCCATGTTTCTCCTGGTGTCTCCTCGATTCCATCTATGACCAGGTTGTGTCTTCTGGACTGACCTTCTAGATAATCCATCTTGTCAGTGACGGCCAACAGACTCTCACATACCTTGTAAATTTCAGATTGCATGTCTTTACAGTGATCAGTCTGTTTAACGTTACCCATTTTGATGTCATCGACTTCTTTCTGTGTGAAATGAATACTGGCTTTAATTTCTTGAACTTCCTTTGAAATATCATCCAGTCGTGTGTTTGTTGAGTCCAAGATTATTTTAACAAAACCTTTAAAATTCTCTTGCTGTTGTTGCAAGAGTGCTAAAAACATCTCTCTCTGTTGATGCATTAGTTCCTTCACCTGTGCGAGCGTAATACACTCCTCCTCAGACTTCACTTCTGGCTTCTGTTTAGGTGGCATGTTGTCACTGAGGGAGGCCTGGGTCTAGTCTGGTGGATGGATGGATGGATGGATAGATGGGCTGCTGCTGAGGCCTGGTGGTTGAGCTGCTGCTGCTGAGGCCTGGTGGTTGCTGCTGCTGAGGCCTGGTAGTTGAGCTGCTACTGCTGAGGCCTGGTGGTTGAGCTGCTGCTGCTGAGGCCTACTGGTTGAGCTGCTGCTGGGCCAGGGGCCTGCTGGATAGGCTGCTGCTGAAGCTTGATGGCAGCTGCTCCTGGGACCAGGTAGCTTCTGCTGCTGCAGACCTGGTGGTAGCTGCTGCTGCTTGATGGCAGCTGCTCCTGGGACCAGGTAGCTTCTGCTGCTGCAGACCTGGTGGTAGCTGCTGCTAAAACCAGGTGGAAGCTGCTGCTGCTGCTCAGGTGAGGCCAGGTAGCTCGGCTGCTGTTTGATGCAGACAGACAGGCCCAAATCTGCATCCATATATCTCCCCTTAAAACTGTCAATCAACTTCTATAAGTTAACCACAAGCACTCCACAGTCACCATTGATAGAAACAAATGAGAATTTGGTAGAAGTTTGATCCAAAAATGCTGTAAAAATGTTTAAAGCTTGCTCTCAGTGCTGCTGCTCTCAGTGCTGCTGCTCTCAGTGCTGCTGCTCTCAGTGCTGCTGCTCTCAGTGCTGCTGCTCTCAGTGCTGATTGGATGAATTCTTGTTCTTGCCCTATACCCAACACCTTATAAGGTACACCCTTCTTTACAAAAGGTAGCACATCCCCCACCACTTCCTTGATCTCGGTCTCGTCGGACAACAATATAATCAGATAGGACAAAATCAAATCTAGGCCTTAACCATGTTTCTTGTATGCACATTAAATCTGGTTTCATACTCCTGCTATGTACAAACTGTTTAAAATCTTGACCATTTGCCAACAGACTTCTTGCATTCCATTGCAAAATGATCATAATAAGTAAGCTCATCCTTTACCTGCTTCCTGGCTTGCCTGTACAACAAGACAATCCCATATTTCTTCCCATTTTAGGTCCACCAAGCCCAAGTGTTGAGTTGCTGCCTTTGTAATAATTTGAATTATTTCCTGTTGGAAGGCTGGCCTGAGTGAATGGAGTGTAGGAGGCAGGCTCGCAAAGCAGGGTTCAAGTATCAAAATAGAGTTTTATTTCTTCCAAAGAGTGCCACCAAAATGCACAGTGAACCAAACAAAAAAATATATTTACAAAAAGTATCAAAAACATAACAGCTAACTCAGCTTAACTAAAAAGACTTCATTCATTGTGACAGTGAGACACATTGTGCACTCTCCTGCACACCTGGGGCCTCATGTATCAATGTTGCGTACGCACAAAAACGTGGCGTACGTTATTTTCCACGCCAACGTTCAGATGTATCAAAAGTGAAATGAGCGTGGAAATGTGCGGTGTCCCACGGCAGCTTCATGGCTGGCGTACGCACGTTTCTACAGCTATTGTTCCTTTGGCGACACTCTGAGGTGATGCTGGGAAACTGTTAATTATGTGAAAACAATTAGTCCTCAGAGTAATGTGCACATCAGAGACACATTAATGGACAATTAACACACACGTATTTGCAATCATATGGATGGATATAAAAGCATGCGCAAAGTGATGAAAAAATGGCATTAACAATGGCAGCCTTGGCCTTGTTAGAAGACATCGCAAACGGTAACATCAGACGTGAGAGGGTTTTTAGAGAACGGGAGGATATGTTAGCAAATGACGACAACTGGCTCATGAGTCGTTTTAGGTTTGTTTTTGTCAACAGGAAACATTTTCATTCAATAAATGTTCAAATAATATGTGATGCGCAAATGCAGCTCACCAACATCGTGGCAAGGTGGCCTGGTTCAACGCATGACTCGTTCATTCTTACTAATAGCATGGTTGGTAACAGGCTGGAGGCTGGCACGGTGCGCGATGGGTGGCTTCTCGGTGAGTAAATGTATCCGTTTAATTGCGCTCTGAATGTAAACCAGCACAATGCCCATTTGGGCACGTGCATTCAAATATGTGCATTTGTTTTTCCCTGGTGAAAATAGAGCGGCAGAGCATCTAACAAGCCCTTTATTGTCTCCTTGTGTTCAGTATTTGTGTCGATAAACGCGTGCGTAAAGTTGGAAATGTCACACTGCAGTAGCCACGGCGCACTTCTGCAGTCATTAATATATATAATAATATAATATATTAATACCCTCCTGCCCCCCCCCCCGCCCGTTGCGGTCACGCTTCGGCGGTTGGCCGAAATCCTCCTCTTCACCTCCACCTTCACGTCGGACCATTTCTTTTTTATTTCAGGTATTGTGCGCTGCTCCGACCCCAGAGCGTTCACTGCCTCACACACACGCTCCCACTCACATTTCTTTTTTTTGTGTTTATGCCTGATGAGAGGCTACCAAATAATACTGGTCTTCGAGTCTCGACTTGGTTTAAGAGCGTTTCGAGCTCAGACTCGGTGAAGTTGCGCTTCTTCCCTTTACTCATTTTCTAGATCTGATGGTGCAGAGAGGGAAATCCCCGGTGCAGGCCCTATTTAAAATCATTTGCATATTTAAATGGGGGCGTGGACAGGGAGGAGTTTAGCACTTCCACATGTGCGCTCAATTCCACGTTGATTGGGATGTACAAAGGAAAAGGGCTTGGATCCATGCGTACGCACACTTTGATACATCTGATTTTTTTTTGTGTGTACGACAGTTTCTGGATTCTAGCGTACGCCATGTTTCAGTTGGAAATCCGCGCAATTCTTAGTACATGAGGCCCCTGGTGTCCTCTCTCTCTGACACCACCCACTCCATCTGACTTCCCCTGCATGCTGGGAGCCAAATACAGGAATCCACCTGGACTCACCCAAGCAGCAGGGAAGCCTCCTTTTACTTCTACAAACTGGTAAGCATCCATATTAAATAATCTTCATTTCATCACACAATGGGAATTCTCATAAGCTTTTCTCACACACACATCTGTGCTAAAATACATCCCATAATATCAAACTATACACTTTTCACACTCCCACACAATCTACAACCCCCCACCCCCCATAGATGGTATGACATCACTAATGATGTCATCCAGGTTATAAAAGCAGGAAGTAATGAACCTTTCCTCCTTTTGCCTCTGGACCACATGGTGAGTATGAAACACAAGCAACAAAACAATGCATCTGTAAAAGTTACTTAATTGCACATAAACTGAAAGGGACAAATGGTGTGGTCTCACCCACTTTGTCACATTTCCGTTTTAGATTTAACCTCTGCTGTAGAATTAATTACCCCTGCAATGAAAATAACCAAGTTCCTCTTTTCTTCCAACTCCCTTTTCTCTCTCTCTCTGGACTGTTCTTTTCTCTGTGTCCATACATTTCTTGTTGCGATCTCCCCTCCATCTTTTCCTTCATTACCCCTTTTTACTTCCTCAACTCTTTTAACTGCTTCTGTGTAAGGAACTCTATCCTTCCTTTTCACATTTTGAATTTCAGTCTCTCTTCTCATCACTTCACACCCCCAATAGGCTGCACTGTGCCCCCCTCCACAATTGCAACATTTAGGTCTTACCTCAATTCCACACTCCCCATAGTCATGCTCCCCACCACATTTAGCACACCTTTTAGTTCCTTTACATAGCTTGGCTATATGACCAAATTTCTGGCACTTGTAGCATCTTACTGGTTTAGTTATGAACTCTCTTACTCTATACCTCAGAAATCCAAAGTCAAGCTCTGCAGGCAACTCTTTTGAACTAAAATGTATCAAAACTGTCTCAGTTTCTTTCTTCTCAACTCCCTTAGTTAGCTGCGTTGCACTCGGTACGGCATCACACTTAATTTTTACGTTTCTCACCAGCTCCTTCATATCAATTCCTAAGGGGATCCCATAGATCACTCCCTTATTTCCTTGTTCACCCACTTTCACAACTTTTACCACCGCTATTTTCCCCACATGTTGCATCTTTAATGCTTTCTCAATCTGCTCTTCAGAGTTACATCCAATTAGTAAATTGCCATCATTTAGAATTCTAGCGTATTTTACTTCACCAACCTGATTCTTAATTATTTTTGTCAGTTTTAATGGTTCCAACTTCTTTACCCCTGGCTCCTCCAACCTCACAATGACATTCAATTTCTCCTCATTTTCTTTCACTACCCTAACCCGCTTTGCTCTATGTTTCCTTCTTAGCTCCCAGTTCCCTTCATCTTGTGTCAGATCATCCATACTACTACACCTATCCCCCTGCTCTGCCATGGCAGAGAACTTTTGCATGAGTATCGTTTACCGGACCTTTACAGGTCGTTGGCTGATACCCCCGCAAAATATTCTCCTCCCCTGGCTATCCCAATTCCGGCTATCCCCAAGTGTGTTGTTACTTTAGAAAGACAAAATTAAACAAAATAAACAAACAAAGCAAACTTTTAGTGAACGCTAAGCCCAAGCAAAACTTCGCCGACAGGACCCATCCGCTTCCGCCTTTCCGCTCGCTCTCGTCTTCTTCATCGCTCCCTGGCAAGAAACTGGTGATCCAACTGGGGTTTATATGGGGAGTTGATTGGTGGTGAGTGGTTGCAGGTGTGCCTCGCCAGCGACAGGAAAAGGCAACGACCACGACTACAGCCTGAACTACCCCGAGTGACAAAACACAGAACCGTAACATAACCTCTGTTTTGTCACTGTTTATCTTTAGTTTCTCTTGTATTATCTTGATCAATCTTGCTTCTTTATTATTGATCTCATTGTTGGAAATACACTTAATAAGCAGATAAGCAGTAAAACAGCATAAATGGACATGCTGAATTATTTTATGAACAACTAACAAAGCATCTCATTATTAAAATTATGTTTGCCTCATTCATTTTCTCTGAGTGGCATGCGCCTTAAATAGAAATGGAAGCTCATTATAGAGGTATGCGCATGGTGGGTGAAGCAAGTACAGAAGAACAAGGCCATATGTTATACACATCATATTCAAAGGGAGAAATTCAAATGCAAAGCAGGAGATGGTGTCCAGAGGGGTATTCCACCAAACTTGCTAATTAAGGCGGCGCTTACCTGGTTAAGCCTGGTTAGAACCAACGCCAACTTCCACTTGCGGCTAATCCCATTCCATTAACGCATTTCAGCCGCGCCTTGTTGAGGCTAATTCAAGCCCGGTTAACGTTGTCTTGTGTTACGCCGTTCATGGGATATGAAGCCAGACCAGAACCGTGAATGTTGAATCATCGAGAAAATGGCAGAAAAGACTAGAGCAAAAAATATTGATGGAACTGTATGAGGAGTACAAACCCATCATAACCAAAAAAGGGAATACTGTAGTGATAAATAAAAATCACGAGGCTGCTTGGGCAAGAATTGTAAGTACCGTTAAGAGTAACATGTTCTGATATAACACTCACAACAATTTCTCAAATGTGAGGATAGCGTAGAGGATCCCGACAATGGAAGTTTGAAAAATTCCTTTCTTTAGCCGGAACTCACTCACTCTCCCTCTCTCTCTCTTTTTTTAGATAGGCCTAGTAAATGCATCTACATTGACCAACACATTTATCTCAACAATTCAATGAACTTATTAATGAACCCTCCTGTTATCCTTGGGGTCAATTTGACCCCATTCAATGTTTATTGTTCAAAATATTAAAGCTAACTTCTAATTTTTTGCTTCATATTTTATGACTTTTCCTAATTTGATAAGTACAATTGATTAAGCATAAAATTTTCATGATGATATTTTTACAATGTGCTGGAGACATATTATACACGCATCGGTGTTCCTCTGGGGTCAATTTGACCCCAAGCTTTTTTAACTATGTAAAACTGGTCTGCCTGTGTGTGACCCTTGTTTGACCTAACAGTCCCACTCCTGCAGGTGCAGTATAGATACTTTTGAGTTGATACATTACATGGAGTGTGTGTGTGTGTGTGTGTGTGTGTGTATGCATGCGTGCGTGTGTGTGACCTAACATTCCCACACCTGCAGGTGCAGAATTGATATATTTGAGTTGATACATCACATGTATGTGTGTGTGTGTGTGTGTGTGTGTGTGTGTGTGTTTGAGACCTAACTTTCCCACACCTGCAGGTGCAGAATTGATATATTTGAGTTGATACATCACATGTATGTGTGTGTGTGTGTGTGTGTGTGTGTGTGTGTGTGTGTGTGTGTTTGAGACCTAACTTTCCCACACCTGCAGGTGCAGAATTGATATATTTGAGTTGATACATCACATGTATGTGTGTGTGTGTGTGTGTGTGTGTGTGTTTGAGACCTAACTTTCCCACACCTGCAGGTGCAGAATTGATATATTTGAGTTGATACATCACATGTATGTGTGTGTGTGTGTGTGTGTGTGTGTGTGTGTGTGTGTGTGTTTGAGACCTAACTTTCCCACACCTGCAGGTGCAGAATTGATATATTTGAGTTGATACATCACATGTATGTGTGTGTGTGTGTGTGTGTGTTTGAGACCTAACTTTCCCACACCTGCAGGTGCAGAATTGATATATTTGAGTTGATACATCACATGTATGTGTGTGTGTGTGTGTGTGTTTGTCTGTGTGTGTATGTGACCTAGCAGTCCCACACCTGCAAGTAAGCACTCACACCACAAGTAGAACTGATATTTCTCGTGCTGTGGAGGGTGGGTTTTCCCGCAAGGACATTGGTAGTTCATGCAAAATAAGGGAGGAGCAAACATATAAAAGCTTGCTCCCTATCCAAATCATTCCTCAGTGTGCTCTCAATCTGCAAGATATCTGTCTCTCTTTATTTGAGAATGGCCTCTGGAAGAGGGTTTACTGTAAGTGAGGTTTTAGAGCAGCTCTTTGAAAGTGAGAATGACATGGAGGAGAATGTGTCTGAGACAGAGGATTGTGTCGAGGAAGACCCTGATTTTGACTCATTCTCATCTGATGAGAATGAGAGTGTTGACCCTCCTGTTGGCACTCAACAGATCCCCTCCAAAAATGGGAAAATATTATGGTCCCTTTGTCCACCTGAACAGAAGGGTAGACTTAGGGCAGCCAATGTTATAAAGATGGTTCCAGGCCCAACTAGATACGCTATCAGTCGTGTTGATGACATCAAGTCATCATTTGAGCTCTTCATAACACCACCAGTTCAAAATATTGTTCATGTGATGACGAATTTAGAGGGGAAGCGTGTGTATGGGGACACCTGGGAAGACCTCGATGTGGTAGACTTGGAAGCCTACATTGGCCTGCTAATTTTAGCAGGTGTTTACAAGTCTAAAGGTGAGGCAGCAGCAAGCCTTTGGAATGCCGAAACCGAAGCAATAAGGGGTGTGTGGGACAAGTGGGTGGAACGTTTACCCCTGATTTACAATCCAGGTTCCAACGTCACTGGGCGCTGTCCATTCCGGCAATATATGCCAAGTAAACCTGCCAAATATGGCATCAAGATATGGGCAGCATGTGATGCGCAGTCCAGCTTTGCCTGGAATTTGCAAATTTACACCGGCAAATCTCCTGGCGAAGCACCAGAAAAAAATCAGGGCACAAGAGTTGTGCTTGATATGGCCAAAGGACTGCATGGGCATAATATTACGTGTGATAATTTTTTCACATCTTACGCCCTCTGGGTGAGGAATTGCTGAAAAGGAAGATCACAATGTTGGGGACAGTGAGAAAGAACAAACCAGAGCTTCCCTCTGAACTTCTTGCTGTCAAGAACAGGAAGGTAACATCTTCAGTGTTTGCCTTCACTGATAAAGCAACTTTGGTGTCCTATTGCCCCAAGAAAGGGAAAAATGTCTTACTGCTCAGCACCATGCACAAAGATGCTGCCCTTAGCAGCAGAGAAGACGAAAAACCACAAATGGAGCTAGACTACAATGACACAAAGGGAGGGGTGGACAACCTGGACAAGGTCACAGCTACATACAGCTGTCGACGCATGACTGCTCGTTGGCCCCTTGTTGTCTTCTTTCACATCATTGATGTGAGTGCATACAATGCATTTGTTATGTGGTGTGAAATAAACAAGGACTGGAACAGGGGAAAACTGAGCAGAAGGAGGATTTTCCTGGATGAGCTTGGTAAAGCACTGGTCAAGCCTCAGATTGAGAGACGACAGTGCCTTCCAAGAGCATCACCAGCTGCTGTAGCTATTGTGAAGGAGATACAGACAGGGACAAACACCCAAACTCCTCCAATGGCACAAACTGCAGGCAAGAAACGTGGCAGGTGTCAGGTTTGTCCCACCCGAAATGATACCAAGACCAGCATGACCTGTTCCTCATGCAAGAAATATGTCTGCAAGGACCATGCACACACTCTCTGTACATCCTGTGTACAGTAGGGCAGACTAGAAGCTGACTGTGGGCATAAAGAGCTATTACATGTTCTGACTGATGTTCTCATTATGATTTTCTGTTTCATAAAAAAGAAAAAAACAAGAAAAAAAAAACCTCATTAAAAAAAAAAAAAAAACTCTTTAACTCTGCCACTGCCGGTCCCAAGCCCGGATAAAAAAAGAGGAGGGGGGAGTGAAAGGGGTGGGTGGGGTGGGGTTAATGAATCACTATGGTTCATTCTGTGAGAATCATGTGCACCCCAAATTAGAAAAGATTTGGATGAAAGATTTTCAAGATAAATTATTTCTAACTCAAAACTGATGGTGGCGCTAGAGGAGGGGTCCAGGTTTATTATCAGGTGGTTATTTATGTGTTCAACTAATAAACAATATGCCTGACACAAAAACTTGGTCAACAATTTCCTGTAAATCATTTTCTAGGGGCAAATATCCCCTATGTGAGGCCGGTTGGATGTACTGCCATATTCTCTAAAACGCCTTTGGAGACGGCTTATGGTGGAGAAATGAACATTCAATGCACGAGCAACAGATCTGGTTGACATTCCTGCTGTCAGCATGCCAATTGCACGCTCCCTCAATCCTTGTGGCATCTGTGGCATTTTGCTGTGAGACAAAACTGCACATTTCAGAGTGGCCTTTTATTGTGGGCAGTCTAAGGTACACCTGTGCACTAATCATGATGTCAGATCAGCATCTTGGTGTGGTACACCTGTGAGGTGGGATGGATTATCTCAGCAAAGCAGAAGTGCTCACTATCACACATTTAGACAGATTTGTGAACAATGTATATGTATATATATATATATATATGTATATGTATGTATATATATATATATATATATATATATATATATATATATATATATATATATATAACATATCCTCTTTGGTTTGCTGCTGTGTTCTATCGCTTGATCACCATAGTCACGTTGACTTTGTTGTCCGACTTGACGGTGTTTGGCTACGGTCTCTTTTAGAGCCCGCCCCCTCAGACACCTGCAGCTCTCATCGGCGTGAAAAGTCAAGTCAAGTCAAGCCAAGACCATCCTGAACAAGCCTACTCCTACAAGTGAGAAAGGAGACGAGGAGGAGACAAGGCGTGGACTGGGATTAACACAGCCGATTCAGATCTTCACCAATCAAATTAGCTCCTCTCCTCACCTTTAATGCGCCGAGGCGAGGTGCAATGCAAGTTTCGTCACTTGACCTCTCAGACGGCATGCCCTTTCAGTGGACAATCTCACCTGAGTGTCCTTGCATTTCTATAGTGCTATTCTAGTCTTTGACAACTCAATGCACTGAACACTACATTTAGTCTACACTCACCCATTCACACACTGATGGCAAAGGAGCCGCCTGCCCATCAGGCTCTCATCTTATCTAACTCATTCAAACGCTGGTGGCCTTCAGGGGCTACTTGGGGCTCAGTATCTTTCCGAAGGACACTTCGGTATGCAAACTGAAAGGAGCTGGGAATCGAAACACCGATACCAGCCACAGCCATCAGCTTCTATACATGCTAGAAGTTTTGAGTCACATGGTAGTGTAACCGTGTAGATTATTATGTGATTATTATTTTAATTATTACATTTTATGTTGTTACCCCTTGCATTCATTTATTATATTAATGTGAAGTTATATGGGCTGCAAGGTGGTGTAGCACTCTCGCCTCACAGCAAGAGGGTCCCGGGTTCGATCCCCGGGTCGGCCCGGGTTCCTTCTGTGTGGAGTTTGCATGTTCTCCCCGTGTAAGCGTGGGTTCTCTTTGGGTTCTCCGGCTTCCTCCCACAGTCCAAAGACATGCAGGATGGGGATAGGTTCATTGGTGACTCTAAATTGCCCGTAGGTGTGAATGTGAGTGGGAATGGTTGTCTGTCTCTACATGTCGGCCCTGTGATAGACTGGCGTCCTGTCCAGGGTGTACCCTGCCTTCGCCCAATGACAGCTGGGATCGGCTCCAGCCCCCCGTGACCCTGAATACAGGATAAGCGGTAGAAAATGGATGGATGGATGTGCAGTTATGATGTTGGTTCCGCGTGCTCTTATTTTGGTGGGGACCGGATATACAGGGCACGAGAAGGAGTTCTAGCTCTGCCCTCGTGTGCTCTGCTCTCGTCGTTGAACCTGACCTGTAAGATAAGTAAAGAATAAAGTCTTCCTGTCCTGCCGTAACGGTGCCTTTTCATTGGAAAATATTTTGCCCCTTGTAACCCGCAACACCCACGGTCCTGGCATGCTACCTATCCAAAAACCAGGGTTACAGTAGCAATAAGTTTTAATTGAATTTGTATAGGTAGTAATTTGATTCTGTATTTTCTATGCTTTATGCTGCAATTCCTACAACTACTTTGCACTTTACTTTTGGTATTTATGATTGTAATGCATATAATTGTACATATATAAAGTTTTATAGACATTGTTCCAATTGTCTCAATAAAAATGACAGTTCAACTTTTGAATGGTGTTTATTTATTAGATTAGATTAGAGAGAAAGGTTAGATACAGGTCTATATTAAGCCAAAGCCTCTGGATCAAGAGTGGGCTTTCTGACAAAAGCTTTTATTCCAGCCATTTTAAAAGGACTGTGGTTCATGGTGCATTAATCCAGTAACACAGAGTAAAGTAAGTGGATGCACTGAAACTATGATGAGTTACTTTCCTGTTGCACATTGACCATGTTTGCACCACTGTAATCAAAATCAGACTTGGTTACATCCGGACCAGAAAACAAAGTCACTGCACCAAAACCTTTTTCACTTCAATGTTTTTATTTATCGCGCAACATAAAACAATATTGTGGGTTTTTTTTTTACCACATACACTATGTATTCACATAATACACCATACAGCTACAAAGAGAGAGACTGAACAAAAACACTTTTTTACATACTGCATCCTTGACATGAAAAATATAGAACCAAGAACAATCCTAAAACTCAAAAAGGAAAGTAGCTGCCAGTTGTGTAGGTTCATTTCTATCTTTTTGAACAGGCCAAGGTCCAAGTCTCTATCCCAAATTTGGAGAGTATTCATTAAATTAGGTGTTCAATAGACTTCTAAAAGTGGGCCATACACAGTGAGATGCATGTATATCTATGTTTGTGTATGCATGTGCGAGAAAGACAAACTATACAAGGTGTTAAGAATAAGAGAGGGGTTGAGTAAAGGAAGTGTGTGACCAGGAAGAGGAAGGGAGGCAGTACACAATTGCTATCCTTGAATTGTTCAAATATTTTAACATTCAGTTAACATGAACATGTACGACATACTCAAAGGATCATTTCAATAGCCTTTGGTACTGGTACTAAACGTGGAACCCAGATAACAGTCTTCATATAATACGATTCTTTATCTCATCCTAGTTTTAATGAGTTCAAGTACAATGTATGGAATGAATATTAATAGAGAATGTGAACTGTTTGAGTGCCCCCCTGCCCTCAAAAAGAGATGTAAATTTGTAGCATCGTAACAAAAGACTTTTCGTAAAGTCAGCACCAGGGCAGCTTCCCATCCTGCGAAACTGCTTGAATCAAAAGTAGATTTCTCCTGACATTCGAAGAGCTCAGAAAAATATTTGCAGTTATCATTTATCCCTTGCCTCTTTTTTTTTTTTTTTTTTTACACAGTGAACTTTTAGATGTAGAATCATAGCACCAGCTGACCGACCCTCCTGTGTCGTATGTGCTCGGTGGGAGGCGCCTCTCAGGAGAACCATTCACCAAACCCGCGAGAAGTTAGAAATTTACAAAGTTATTAAGATATCATATACACCGTAACCCCAGCACCCATTGTTAGGCAAGTGTGTGTGTGTGTGTGTGTGTGTGTGTGTATAACGTGGGGCCATGCATTATGGTTAAAGAGTAAAATGGGCAGTTACTGCACCAGTCCAAACCCCTGCACCAGTCAAGCTACTGTTGGCCATGCGTGTATCATATGATCAATTCTTACAAATTAAACACGTGGTGTCCTCCACAGGGGCGTCAGGATTCGTATGCCAAGTTCATACTTACTATTATGAGAACTAGAGTAGATAATGATAGATACATCTAAACAAGCAGGGAGGCAGTCTCTTACCTGATAGTCTAACACAACTGACAAAGATTGCTGGTTACTCACTAAAACATCGCCCGCTGATTCACCTCTGCAACTAGCAGTATGATCCTACACCTCCCCCCCCCCCCCCTCAATAGGGAATGATAAGGTAACTACATATATTAAAGGAATAGTTCAGCATGTTGTTACATAGATGGGTGTACTTTTTGTCACATAACTCTTAGTAAGAAAGTGTATAAGCACCCAAAACGCCAAACTATTCCTTTAAACAACAAACACATCGGGCTTATGGCTACTTTTTAGATTTGTCTTTAGCTTACAACCATAGATCACTGTTGTTCACTACTAATTACCGTTTTCCCCCCAAGCTTGAATTAAAATTTGACGTTGCCATGAATTTGTGAGGCGGGGTGTCTCGTGGCTGTAAAGACAAGCTCTTCTTAAACGTTTTGAAGGTTTTGCTGCAACGCGGGGGTCCTCCATTGATTTTGTCGTCAGTGAGTAAGTTAAGTGTGGTTTCTTGATACATAATTGGGCTGATGGACTTGTTTTTAGAAAGATACTCAGTCAGTTATATGCTGACAAGGGGTACAGTACTTACGGAAGCGAAACAGCAGTGTTACTAAGCACACATTTACACACAACACATTGGACCACGTGTTGTTTACCGTTGTTTGGGGCTGTCAGAAACTTCAAAATACCCCCTTGTCATTCATGGTTTAGTTACTATCCTCACCAGTTAAATAATCTTACCTAAATATTTTAATATTTACATTTTTATCTCTCTCTTGAGAAAAAAAAAACTAAGCTTCAAGTTGTCAATAATCGGCTCTTTCTTTTTGTCATTAAAATCAAGATTAAAAGTGCTTTTATAAATCTTTTCTTCTCTATGTACAATTTGTATTAGCTATATAAAAAAAAGATGAAAAAAAAAACAAGAACATCAAAGACAATCATTATCATCATCACCATGTAGTAATAAATAAGTGTAAAAAAAAAAGAAAAAAAAAAGGAGATTAAAATGAGTGTGGAGATCTCGAGCGCACAAAGGGACATATGCATGATTCTCTGCCCTCAGTAGCAAGTTGTTGATTGTGACCAGTGTCTCTACAGCGTGAGGTAGAGCGCTGGAGACCCTCGCCAGAGGTAACAGGGTCTTTCACAGATGACCAGGGCCTTGACCCAAACAACCACCCAGCAGCCAGGAGTCAACCTATATCCAATTCTATCAGTCGCTCCTTTTCATTTCCAACACATGCTGCAGGAAAACCATGTCCCTGCTCGAATTCAATCCATCAAACGGAGACATGGTCGACGCCTGAAAACCAAAAGGAGGGATTCACTGGACTCTATCCAGGCGATCAAATAGTCTCTCTCTTTTCTTTTCAAGCACCCATACGTTTGAGTCATTCACACACACACACACACACACACACATGCAAAGTGAGAGATTCATTGATTCAACGCACCAGTAGCCATTTTCCTCGGTCTCCCTTTAGCTCTCAGTATTATTGTTATCCCTGTGAATGGGTTACCAGCAATGCACTGAAATTACTGTGTGCTTGTTCTGCCCCGTACAGTGTATTTGTTAAAAACAAAACCACTTTACCACAATAAACTACATTAGCACCTCGAAAGGAACCGGTTCTCAGAGCTGCACCCACAGCAGGCGGCCACTTTGACTGACTGGCTCTGTGGTGACAAGGTGCCTGCAGAAGGACACGCCTCTCTCTCTGCTTGAAGATGACAGCACCATGCAGAGCATAGAGGGCCCTTCACAGTAAATCAAGTGTAATAGGAGAGCACCAGAGTGTGTTGGAGCACCAAAAGCACTGCCCTCGTTTTCCTTGATGTTCAAACCCAGGATGGTATTCCCAAAAAAGATCCATTCACATTTGTGCCACAAGCGGACACCTTGAGTCTGGCGAGGCTCATCCATGGTCAGCAAATGGTGTGAGACCCCCCTCTACTGGCCATGGATGGTTCACGCAGCTTCTGAATGGATCTCACGTGCTATTGGGTTTGTTTGTACACACCACTTTGAAACAGCAGTCACTGCTGCCCTCTAGAGTTCACACTAGGAGGTGCTCACGCCTACTTGATAGGAAGATAAAGTGTCACCTGTTTCATGGGGTAATTGCAAATCTTAGTCAAATGGCATTTACAAATATTATCATTTTGGCGTCTGTGGAGTACCAGATATGTCCAGTTACAGGAACACATGACAAGCAAAGGAAAGCATGTGTCAACACATTTCCTCCGCCGATGTCTTCGAGCAGTAACTCCTGTCATTCTGCTAATCCACCTCAGTCAAAATAAATTCACCTGCTGATACTAGTTCTGCCAGGTTAGAGTTAGAGCACCTAAGTACAGCATCAAGGGCCATGAAGAATAGTGGAATGGAAATCGATCAGAGCTGGAAGTTGAGCACCAGTTGGAAGCTGGAGGGGTGGGAGGAGGAGGAGCATGTCATCCGACGAGAGAAGCAGCTACTTTTTCTCCTAATGTGGTTCAAAAGGCAATTGCAATTATTTTTAACCTGGGCATTATTTCCCACCATTTTGCATCCTGATGTTTTAAGTCCCTCAAGGGGCTCAGCAGTCATACAACAAACACATAGTTGAAACTAAGTGGTGCTCTCCATCTGCATCCATGTAATACCAAGGAAGCAGCCTCCCCTGGAAGAGTAATTTTATGCGTGGCCACATCAAAAAGGTATGTTATAATTGTTGGTATCAAATACAACTAATGATTCTGATGGACAGTATACTGAGTGTATACAGTATAGTCTTTTCTTCCTTATTTATTCTCCTTTTCACCAGTTGTGTTAAATAGTAGCATATATTCTGTGTTCATAATGCCGGGAGGCTGAAGTGCACTGATTTTCCCAGCTAATGGGAATAAACTGAAATGATGCAAATATTCAGCATATGTAAAGGTCCAGCCAACAATAAAACGTTAAAATTAAAAATCAATAATGGCAGGTTCCAGTACAGTGTTGCTGTCTTTCATAGACAACAGTGCTGCTGTTAAACTAAATCAATGTCAGGATAAGCAATGGACATTGGCACACAAAATTAGAAATTATAGGCCCAGGTTGATAATAATTGTAATTATGGAGGGCTAAACTGCCTTAAAATCAAAGATACCTATCCGCATTTTGTCAAAACAGAGATAGATATCAAAGGCTTTTCCATATGATTACTGTAATAATTGCTCTCTTACCAGTCAGATAACGGCTCCTCCTCTAAGTACAGCTGGAAGATTGACAAGGACAAAGAAAATCAGAAACAGAAAAAAAGGGTACATGTTTTCCAAACATGGAAAAAAACAATTGCCTGAGTCTGACTGACTCAGACTGATTGATTTAAAAAAATATATAACAAAAAACAATCACGTCATTAATAATAACATTAATGAAAACAGCAATAATAAAAAACAAACAAGTCTTCATTATAATAATACCTGTAATAACAACATTGACAGTAACAATAGCAATCATAATAATATCGATAATAATAGCAATAATTAGAATCATTAAAATTCTATGAACAAGAAAAAAGCAATGGAGTTCCTCTCCAGGGAAGAAAGAGGAAGAGCACCACAGGCAGTGTGTCTGAAGCCCAAACCACTGCCTGACATGAGGTAAAAAACAATAAAAGTGTCCCCTCCTCCAAGTGGACCGCGGAGGGGGCAGGATGGAGAGATGCCAGACTGCGGGACGGCTGAGAGACATTCATCCTGCATCGCTCTCTCCAGCCCTCCACTGCACCACTCTGTAGCCAACAGTCCGTGTCTGACCTCAGACAAAGTGGCTGTATGGCCCAGTGAGGCGGGTGAAGGCATAGGGAGACACAGTAACCATAGAGGAGGTGTGGAACGTGGGTGCTAACCGCGTCACTGGCCCCTCCCTCTTGTCTTTAGATTGTCCCGGTCCTGGACTGGCACCTGCCATCGTAGCCCCCCACTTGCGCTTCTTCCCGAGGGCCTTGATGTCTTCCTGGGAGAGGCCAAGGAGAGCCGCTTCCTGCTGCCTCTGCAGCGCTCGCTCTGCCAGAAGCTTCATTTTGGCCTCCCACACAGCCAGGCCGTGCATGGGCTGGTTGAGGTTCTTGTGCTGGTAGAAGACCAGGGAGATGCGGGTGGGGTGGGAGCGATCAGGCTTTTTGAGCGGAGTGGTAGCATGCAGTTCCCGACGGGCACATTCAATCAGGATGGAGCCATGGGCAGGTGCTACCGCTACACCGCCAATGTTGGGATCCATGAAGTTGTGCTCGCTGTCAGACCACATCTCTTCGTCATCCTCCTCGCGGCCCTTGTTGCTCTCAACGTCACTCTCGGCTTGGCTGGGATTCCAGCAGGCCTGATCTGACTGCTGCAGGGCATCAGGGAAAAGGCGGCCCTCGGGGGCAGGGGATGGGGTAATGCCTGCCAACGAACCCCCAAAGGACTTCCAGGCCTTCTCTTGGAGACCAAGCGGAGTGGAACACCGACTCTCCCCAGTCTTGGACCAGATCTTGTCCGGATAAGCTCCTGCAGGATTGCTGTGCTTCAAACCAGGGCTGTGTGCCACAGGCCCCATTGGCCAAGCATTCGGCTGAGGACTAGGAGCAGGGCTGGTCCAGTGCCTGGGGGTGCCTGGGACAGGGGTGCCTGGCTGTGGTGTAACTGAGCCTGAGTGAGAGCTGCCAGGCTGTGGTGTACTTTGAGGGGTGCTTGGGCGTGGCGTGGTGGGCCGTGTGGACCCTTGGTGTATGTTACCTGGGAATGCAGTGCCCAAGTGAAGGGATGGCGATGGACAGAGAGGTGCCTGGAGTGAGGGTGACGGGGCAGGGGAAGTGATCAGGGTATTTGAGCCGGGGTAGGATGTCCACTGCTGGGGGTAAGGAGAGTGCTGCCGCTGCTGGGAATGCTGGTGAAACTGCTGCTTGTCCGGGTTCAACAATGAGGCTTCAGGACTTGATTTTGGGTTCAGGTGGCCTTCCCAGTTTTTGGGGACGACACCTCCATTAAACTTGTGCCCTGGCCAGGCCTCAGGTTGGTGGATGTTGCTCGGTGTGTTAGCACCAGACCGGCTCTGCACTGCGCCTTCATAGACAGGCACATCCATAGGCTCCTGTTTGATAACTGGAGTGCCTCTGTTGGAGGATTCAGAGCAAACAGAGGCAGGACGGGACTGATTATGATCTGCATGCTGGTTATAAGCGCTGTGGTTGTGTTGGTTGGCTTGCTCTGGGTGGCTGGGAAAGGACTGGGCTAGTCTGGCCTGCAGGCTCTGAATATCAGGCTTGACGTCAACCTGGACAACCTTGCTGCCTGTTTTAGACAAAGAGCCGTTTCGACCTTCGTAGGTCCTCAGTTTAGGCGGGAAAAGTGCATTGGGGGTGTAGCTGTAGTAGCCATAGTGCATTGCGGGCAGATTGTGATGGTAACCGTTTACTGGATCTGGTGCAGAGGGCTGGCCAGTTGGGGGAAGGCCTCCCCTTGCATAGTAGGCAGGGTGTGGATAGATGTTGTTGAATGGGTCTGCAGCCTGCACAGGATATCCATCTACTGATCCATTGAAGGGCTCCTTTTTGATGTTGGGCTTCACCTCTTGTTTTATAGTCGCTGAATGTTTGAAACACAGGAAAGGTAAAATAGTTACTTAAAAATGCATTGGAGTTTTTAATTGATCACATGTTCTGTTGTATTGTATTCTGTTACACATCGATTGCAGCTTATAGTAAAAGCATTTCAGGCCCCAATTTCAAATAGTTTGCCTTACAATCTTGACGTCTGTGGACACATTCCAGTGCATTGTAAGTTATACAAAAACAAACTACGAACCTTTATTGCCTTGGAGTTGAGGGGAACCGGTGACACGGGCCACAGTCTTGACCACTGTTTTCTCTGGTGTCTCCCCTGCCTGCTGCATGAGTTTATTCTTCTTCTTCTCTGAGTTCGCCTTCTTGGCCTCCAGCCTGCGCTGTCGGCAGGACTTGGCAGGTTCAGGCAACTTGCGTACCTCGCGGCGAAAAGCCTGAAGCACATGGATGGCTCCTGACTGCATCTTGAGACGCTGGCCCTCCTCACTGCCAAACTCATCCGTCTGGGAGACCCGATAAAGAGGCAACACATGGAGCTGCTCATCCTCAGGGATCCCCTTTATGGAACGGTTGTCCTCCTTAGTCAAAGTACACACCTGAGAGAGCGAGAGAGGGGGGGGGATGACATGTTAACTTCAAGCTCCAATCATCAACAGACCTTTAGGAGTATGCTGAGTGATCTTACCACTGTGCAACCATTGTAGAGGTTGTGCTGGTCCTTGTGAGCGTGGGCACAGAAGTCCATGCAAGCAGTGACTCCGGAGAACGGTCGGCCTTCCTTCAAGCCCAGCCGGCATTCTGGAGCTTTCGTCTCCAACTGGCACTGAAGGAGAGAGCAGAGATCACTTTATTTGGTCACATTTCACTGTCACTGAGCCAGTCACTGTCCGTTGATTCTTTTCTGTTTCTCAGTCTTTGTGCAAACCTTTAGCAAGCAGTTAGCATAATACGCTGAGGTTAACACAACAAGCTGATTGGCGTGCTAGTCAGTCATACTATTACAAATGATAGCTGCTACTGGAAGGCACCTGTGGGTTCCCGGTCGGCTACAACACTAACAGAGTTATGGATAAGATAAGGACGTTTTGCCACTTTTTCTCCCCCGTTGTAGGGTATGTGAATGGAAACACACGCAAACGCACATTCAACGCGTCACCCAGATGTTTTGGATCAAAGGGTTGATAAATGTTTGGAGGATTTGAATGTTTAAATAAAGCCAAGGTGTACATATCCTAATGTACATATTTGATTTGGATTTATTCTATGTCAGGTTCAGGTGTATAGCCTGTTGTGGGCTGTTGCCTTTTGGGAGAGTGTCTGTACAATGTAATACAGAAATGTATACAGAAAAGGTGCCAGAGGGCAAAATGTTATCTCAGTCCCCAGCAAGGATTTGTCCATCATTTACACTCAATTTTACCTTCTGTTTAACATAAAAATAAACGTATCCTCATGAATTAGTTGTTTTTACGCTGCACCAAACTTGAATCAAACGTAACTCCTCAAGTGTATTAAATGAACCGTGACTTTTGTGTCCTGTTACACCTCTATTATATGCCTTCACTACAAACCTGGTTGCTGTAGGCCTGCGGCGCCAGCTGCTTGTACAACGGAGCCACCTCAGTTGCCAGTTGCTGGAAGTTATCCCTGAGTTTATCCTCCTGACGAGAGAAACAGAGATCACAGGTCAAAACAAAACACAAAGCAACACAGCTTTAAAGAAGTGACTAAACTCTTAATTAACATTTAAACTACTTTGCTATCAGCATCAACAGATTCCTGTATTATGCTATACAACATGTGGCTTTGATGTGATGAATACCTCTTCAGGGCGATCTCCTTGTAGCCTGAACTTGCGCGGCAATTTGCTTCGGGCGTACTTACAGCCATTAAAGTACATACTCCAGGAGCAGCCAAAGGAGAAGGAAGCACCACAAGTCTCACTGTCCTTGCCTTGACATGCACAGGTTCGACTGCAGGGGGAGACAGTGAGCATGTCATCAGCTTCATGTCTAAATGATGTGATACCCGTGCATGCTTTACATCATGTGCAAACTATATTTTAACTGTGTGGAGAGAAATACAACGATAAGGCAGAAAGAAATGCCAATGAGAACATTTTTAGCAATATTTCATTTGGAGCATTAACATTATTAACATCAACATCTGCGTTGAAATCTTGAACCCTACAAAACTTGCATCTTGTTGACCAGCAATAAACTGAACATAACACATCCCCTGTTGTAACAAATATGCCTAGTTCCCATTCTGTAGATAAGGCAATGAGTACAAGCCAATCAGAGGCAGAGAAGGGCAGGTTGTCACCGAATGCGGTTCAATCAAACTAACGTAAACAACAGGCTATGCAACTGCAATTAGCTGTGAAAGAGGTCATTTGGCATACAGTTAAGAAAAAGTCTCACTTGCTGCCACTGAGCCATCGGTTAAGCTACTGTGGGCCAATAATGGTTGCCTATCCCTGATCAATAGGTATGTGTAGCACAGACCTGTGCCATCAGTCAATAGGCTGATACAGTTTATAGAATACAACTTGTGTAATGACACAGAGGCTGCCTTCTTTATCTTTGTATTTAAATGAGCTACAATGTGTGGATATAGGTGTATGTGTTCTTTTATCTGCTTTTGCACTATGTACGGCACTTTGGTCAGTGTAAACTGGATATATATGCTTTATAAATACATTTTACTTACTTACTTCATAACAGTTTGTGGATGTGTGTGACCACTATGTTTGGGAGTGAGGTGTATGACATGGACAACATGGACACATCACTGTTTGTTTTTGTGCCTACGCTCATTTTTGGCTTAAATTGAGCTTTATGCCTCTGGCGTTCTTTTCCATGCCACACATGTCCACATGGACACAGATCAGAACCCAGACCTGATATTTCCATTAAACCAACAACATATTGAGCATACTTTCATTGAAGTCATACGTCTTCTTGGAAAGTCCTGACTTGGAAACTTGACTTGACAAATAACTCATACAGGTGCAGTGAAGATACAGCTATATGCTATATAATGATGAAATGAACAGTTGTCATCAGCTACTCACTCATCATTGAGGCCACAGCGTCGGCTGGTGGGGTTGCCATATTTGGTGAGGGTGCCACTGAGTTCGGCGTACAGCTTGTCAGCCAGGGCCCTCGGGACACCTTCCCAGGCCATAATGAGGATGATAATAACAGCGTTGGCACAGTGATGTCCTGCACGCTGACGCACCAGACACAGCAGCTTCTCTGTCTCGCTGCCACGACGGATCACCTGACAGGAAACAGAGCTTATCATTATTTTGGCTTTTCCAGGGGAGGGAAACACTGTGACAAAGTTCCACTAATTCTGTTTGAATACAGAATTACACACTCACAACTAAAATGACATGCTGCTAATAATGAGCCTGTATGCCTACAAAGCTGGAAGAAGTCCGATGCTTTGTAGAGACAAAATGAGAAACGGTTGATTTTTTTTCTGCATCGTGGAAGGATATTTGATTTCTGTACTGAAATGTGATCTGCAGTGGGTCTGCATACCAATCATAAATCTGCTTATGATGCTATGGGATAGATACATTTATATGGACATATTCTAAAAAAATATATACTTTTACTGGACAAAGAATATTAATATCCGACATTTTGCTTTTCATAAACTTAATATCTGATTCCTCAGTTTTTTTTTTTTTCTACCAGAGAAAATAAAAGGCTTTTGATAAACAAGCCAGCTTTCATTCACTTTTATAATCTCTACATCCCCCCTCTCCCTCTGTCCCAAACACACCCCCACCCCCACCCTCACCCAGTAGGATGGCTGTTTTGAGTACATCAAGATATTTTGCAGGATGTGTCAGAGGAGACACGGGGGTGAGGCTGGACAGTTGTTAGAGAGCCAAACCTCCTTCTACTTATTTCCAAACTGTGGGTGTCTCATTACACACACACACACACACACACACACACACACACATACATACATACATTGTATAAATCTGTTGTTGATTGGCTGTCATTGTTGTCAGGTGGGACAAAAGTCCAAAAACAGAATGGGCTTTTATTTTGAAATCTAAACTCAATGAAAGGAAAAAGAAGAGACTCTGGCAGTAGTATACTACAGTAGTATACTACAGTTCACCATTGCAGTGATGCTACTTACCCACTTAGCAATAGGACAACCGCGTGAGCTCTTCCCCTCTTTTCCTGTGTACACCACCTTCTCAATCCGGACGGCGTCCCCCTTCTCTCCGTACCTACACAGGAGGAGACACAATTTAGTTCTTTCAAAGTTCATCCACTGGAGCAGACAGTCTCTGGAGCCAGAATGGCCTCTCCTCAGATTAGATAGCCCTGATGCCTGACATTAGGGCTCTGACTCACCAAGATGGCCCTCAAGTGGCCTCAACCTAAAACACACGCTGTAATCTTCCCAAAGAGCCACCAAGCAGACCTCAAAGAATGTGCTGACTGATTGATCACACGCTGTGCATCGTTTGTAGCGGCCTCATCACACTCTGACCCACAACAAACATTACACACACAGTGTGCTCTGTGCTTATATTCACAATCCCAAAAACATGTTAAATAGTTTTATGCTCAACATGAAAACACATGAAAAATGCAACTAATTACTAATGTAACTAACAGCTCAGCTTAAACATGCTCAGATGGTTACTGAGAGAGGTCGTCTGGTTCCACTAGGTAGCTGTTATAGGAGACACAATCCAGTATTCATGAGGTTAATCCAGGATTTATTTTTCTCATCACTGACCTCATCAAGTTTGTTATGTTGTACAGTTATTGTTGTTGTCTGTGAGGAGTAGTGTACAGCAGCTTTGACAAAGAGTCAGAGTCAGTAGCGGCACTGCAGAAATATATCTACTAATGTTACTACATTTCTCAGTAGAGTGTTGGTAGCGTCACTGTGTTCTGAACAAGCTACAGTCCTCCGAGCATCTCCGCTGCAGAGAATCCAAACACACAAGCCTGTGTTTAGTTGACAGAAAGCAGAAAGGAATGGACCCCGAGGGAGTTGCCATACACTGTTTAATTCGATAATATTTTACCATGTAGCACACTGTGCAAGGCAGGTGGATGTGGATATGGTAGTAATGTGCATGATTGTTCATGGATGTTAGAATCAACTGTGTTGATAGTTGACTATACATTATAATGTATATGATATTAAGTATTAAGTAGTATATACTTAATATTAGGTGTATATATTTATATGATATATTTTGACTTAAAAGTAATTGGTTCAATGTTAAAAAAAAGTGTTTGTGTCCACACTTGCATGGATGATCTTATTTTGTGGACACATACATTCTATTTCTATTTGTTTTGTGTGTTATTATGGATGTGTCGGTGAACACCTGCTTGAGCAAATAGTGTAGACTACTTAACAGAAGTCCTAGTGGTGGCAGTGTGGGAGGGGGGAAAGGTCAGAGGTTGCATTGGGGTAAGGATAAGTCATCAGCACTTGTCAGAGGTCTGCTCACGCCTCATATCAAGTCTCCCGGCTGTTTGGTACCTGCCATTGTGAAAACTTCAGCCCTGAGCAGATTTGGCTTGACAGTGAACACAAGGGGCTCCTGCTGAATAGGAATCACCCCGAGAAGGCTCAGAGAGTGGGCTCCTTCACCACAGGGGTGGCCTGCCGGGGTCAGGGGTGGGCCAAAGGTCAGCTAAGGACATTGGAGCCTTAAAATCTTATGTCATCTCTCGAACAACAAAAAGTGGTCTCTGGTCTAACATCCCCCCTCACGCGCCCAGTGTTCTACAGGGACTAATGACTCATTGGTCCCATTGAAATCTGTCCTCTCTGTGAATGCGTGCCTCACTACAATGTCCAGCACTGTTAAAATGAAGCGTAACACAATGAGGCCAGCTATGAAAAACACAGCAACTCTTCAATCCTCCTTAATACCAGTTGATCACCAACTTTGTTCAGTAGCTCAACAATGATTCAATGATTTACAGAGGCTGTTTATATTTCTGGTGTTCCATCCTAAAGTGAATAGATGCAAATCCTATGAAGGTCAAACTGCCAAAATCTGTGCTGATGCATCAAATTAAAGTAAGAACAGTTTATTGGATTTGTTTGGGGGTTGTCCAGTTGGTAATATATATATAGAGAGTTTTGATAACTAATGCTTAATGCCTTCTGTTTCTAAAAACATATCACATAGATGTTTAGCTTCAATTTGACTTTGATTATCAGTCTGATTTGCATGAAGAATAGCAACACATGTCAGCCTTAATTCATATTAATGATAGTTACATAATAAACATGACTGCACGTATATTAGCATATTAGCGCACAAAATGCACCAAGTTTCCACTAAAATTTGAATTTCTTCTTCTTGTCTTGTCTTCCCTCCCATCCCTCTGTCATCCTCTCTCTTCAGCTTTCTCTTTTTCCTTGTAATTTGGTTCATATCTTCTCTGATTCCTCTCATTCTCAGCTGTTATCTGCTGCTACCCTTGTGCTTCTGCCTCTACTATGCTGATGATGCTGATATTTCCTGTTTCTCCTACTGTATTCTGGGTCACAGATTCCCTAAGGACAAAATGTGAGGAGGAGGGAGGAGGAGAGGGGAGGAGGAGGAGGGAAGAGGCAGAGAAAGCAAGAGCATGTAGGAGGAAGAGAAAAGAGGAGGGAAGAGGAAAAAACGTACCTCGTCTCCATCAGGTTTCTTATGGAGGCCACAGTAGGTCCAGATCCCAGGTGATTGTAATAGGGCCCTTCGTCTTTCTCCAGAATTTGTTCTAGAAGAAGGTTGAAGAAACAGCACATAACTGGACCAGAACAACACACTATGGCAAATTACACAATAATTTACAACATACAACATAATAATGTATGTATTCCTCTCAAACCACTCTGTGATGAACACTTGGTTATAGCTATTATTTATAACATTACTGTTAATACTACATTTGTCTTTTTCAACTTGCTTATCTTGCACTCAGAAAGGAAGTGAAGCAAAATGTGACTTCCTTTTGTAGCTTGTTGTTAGTTTTAAACAAAACATGGACCAACAAGTGAGCAGCAGGGGCTCTGGTCACAGCCATTATCTTTGACAGGTTTTGGTGGATACTCCTCATAAAATCTTTTCTCAACACCAAAGAGATGATTTGAAGCTATGCTTCTGCGTTATATATTGAATTCTACTACACACTTTATACTTTTATACACTTTTATACATTATCAGCGGTGTCACCAAGTTCTTCTGAAGTGATACTACTTCGGCTTTCTCATTGATTACATGAATGCTATAAATCCTAATTTACTGCCTGGACAGAGGCCTGTTTGGAGCTAATGGGAGTAAAGACCTAGTTGAAAACATTAAACAGTAAAAGTCCCTCTTTGCGTATAATCACGTGTCAGTTGTTTTGTTAAAAATCAAAGGTGTGTTTTGATGAATTGATGATTTGGACAAACTCAAAGACATCCTGTGGCTGATGCTAAATTATCCGTGAGAAGCCTGAGAATGTGCAACTGATTGCAACATCCAGTTCAGCCAACCGCACATGAACACACTGTGGCTGCAGGGTGTGGAGACACTTAGTAAAGCAGAAGATTTTTAAGGTAGTGATGAATGGCTCAGTTTCTCTGAGACACACCCTACTCCCTAGTAGGGTGTGTCTGTGTGAACGCTGCGATAATCTGTGTTTATGTTATGTATGAGTGTGTGTGTGTGTGTGTGTGTGTGTGTGTGTGTGTGACTGCATTTGACCATCGTCCTACACACGTCTGTGGTTGTAAACCACGTCCTGTGACTTCAGTGCTAATCTTTCTGTGATACTACATTTAACGTCTCCATTGGACTTTGCATCGCCTGACTCTGTAACAGCTCGCTTGTATGGCAACCAGATCGGGCTCTAAATGTAAATTCTTTACACTATCAGATGATGATCTAAAGTGTGGATATACAATCAGTGTTGCATGAGTCCCTGGTTACAAGGCAATATGAGGTCACATTCCCTGTTGGTGTGGGGAGGCAACAGGGCGTGGATCAAGGCAGGAAGTGGAGAGGTCACACTAAATTCTTACATGGAAACTGGTTGTGTGTGTGTGTACTGTGCACATTGTGGCTGTATATATTGTATCTGTGTGAGGTGGAGGCAGTCTCATTCCAGGGCAGTGTTACGCTACATGGAGTTGACTGGGAAATATGTAACCAGGCTTGACTATGGAGACTCGCTGTCTGCTGGTCTTTACTCGGAGTAACAACACACAGCTAGCAAGTGTCTCACTGCAGCTGCTCTTCCCCTGTTGTGCACTCTCTTCAATGTTTAGGGACAGCAATGGTCTATTTACTAGGCCTTAACCCCTTCATAGCCCTACAGTTAACACTCAGCACCTGCAAGAAAATGCTGCTGATTTCTTCATAGCTTGTCTGAGAACTACATCTTTCATTATTCAGTTATTTCACCAAGTTAATGAATGAAAGAACACCTTCAGTAGCTACAGCAGTACGAGCCAGATCTACTGAGACATTAACTTTATTTGCCTTCTATTTAGTTATTTTTCTTATGTGTGGTATATACAGTAATATGAATACAATCCATAAATATCCATAGATATCTACTGTAGGGCCACCTACTCTGTTAACCTGAGCAGGGAACTACTCAAACTCTGGGACTAAACCCCCTTCTGTGTAATGAAGGCTCTGTTCTGCTTGCCTGCCAGACCCAAACCCACACAAAAGGCTCCTTCTGCCACCAATGGTATTGTTCAAGCCTGCTGCCTTTAGTGCCTTACACTGTTGCAGTCTGGATGGTCGCAGTCACACACCCTGGCAACACAAACATTCTTAGAAACAGTCAACAAGCATCCAGACACAGAAGCTAAGGCAGAGGGTGTTTGACAAACCCTAATAGGGGACCTGTATCTACTGTAATTGGTGAAGCAAAATATTTCCAGCTTTAGAATATTCATGCTTCCTTCTTGCTTCAAAGCACTTCAGAGAAAATCCTTTACTACAGAATTACTTCAATATATCTCCACTTGGAATAAATGGGTGATGTTTGGAGTGGTGTAATATTGTTGGATTATTGATACTATTATTTATACTTGTGTGAAACGTGCTAGTAGAGTATGTTGATGGTAGGGATGGGAGGATGTAGGATATTTTTTCTATCTTTCTTAAGCTGTCCCACTCACTATCCTGGTAGAGGAATGAAAAATAGAGTCTGATTTTTAAGATACATTTAATAAACTGTATTTATTTGTGCAGGGAGATCTCCTTATTTGTATTGATTATTTTCCACTAAAAAAGTATATTCAATAAAACTAAAAACACACTGTCTTATCTGTGATAGAATAAACATATTTGTTTCATAGCAAACTCTAAAGTGATACCAGTATGTTTGTGCCATTTTAAGAGTTTTAAGCATATTTTGATGATAATCAGAGATAATATTGTGAATCGTAATTATTTTGGCTGCGATAATGGTGACAGGAAATGTAGCCTAGTTGATAGACAGCCAGCTCATCTCTGGATAAACACAACCATAGACAGACAACAGCAAACTGACTTACCCACACAGGTGCAGGTGGGGAACTCTGCCTGTAGATCCTTGGAAGGAGTACTCAGCAAAGTTTTGGTGGGGGTGTCCAGGTAGCGCAAAGGAGACTCTAGGAATCCTCTGAGAGATGGAGAGGAAGGCAGACTGTCCTTTGTGGGCGTGTCCTCCTCAGAATAGCAGGTGGTGGAAAGTACTGTTACATCACCCGAGGCTTCGATCTTCATGCGTTTGGCGTGCGGGGAACACGGCATGCTGAACGTATCCTCTAAAACACTGGGCGGCTGCTGCTGCTGCTTGTCCACGATAGCCTGGTGATGCAGAGAGGCATCCCTCATAGGGCTTTCTGTGGATGCCTCATTCAAGTTTGGTTTTCTTTGGGTCCCTGACTCTTCTTTGCTGACTTCCATCTCCTGATCATCTAGATGAGGTGTCGAGCTGACTTGAGTGGTGAGAATTAAGGGAGCCGACTGGGAGGTGGAAGATGTGGGACTGAGGTCATGAGGACTCGTCTGGGACTGATTCCTTAGCTGAGGGGCTTTAGCAGTCTCCTCCATGGGCTGACTGGCAGGTGTGTCTGGGGTTGAGTCGCCAAATTCAGCCTCAAACTGGCGGATCAGGTCTTCGTATTTTGGGTCTATGTTGATGACACTCTGTAATTGTGAGGTGCTGGATGGAGATGGAGAGGTCACAGGTGTGGTGGTGCTGGTGTTACTGGAGGCCAGGCTGCCAACCTCCTCTGATTTAGCATGGGCTACAGGGGCCACAGGTGGGAGAAGAGGGCCCATGAGGGCTGGAGTGTTTTCTGACAAAGCAGAAACAGTGGAAGAGGGAGTCATTGAGGAGTTGGAAATGGATACCTGAGATTGGGCTGGGGCAGGGAGGCCTGCAGCAGCAGCCTGAGTGAAATTACTGTGGGGGGGCAGAGAGAGTAGGGAACCTGGTTGCAGGCTGGTCAGGGCTGGGGCTCTGTCCATCATGAGGACTGATGGTTTTTGTACGGAGATCTGAGTCTGAGGCAGGAAGGTTGGCATGGAGGCTTTCTGCTTAGTCTTTTTGATGACTATCTGTTTGGGTTTGGGCAAGGGAGGGACTGCAAGCATCCCACTCATAGCTTTTATCACAGGAGATCCTTGGCTGTTTTTTCTCTTCTTGGGTTCCTTGGGTTCCTGTTTGATGGCCAGATGTGGTAAACCTTCTGCCTCCATCTGTGGCCACCATTTTTTCAAGTTTTGACAAGCCAGAGGTGCACGAGGGCCTGGTACTCCAAAACCGGAGGAGTGGTTAGAGAAGAGGTTCCTCTTGTAGTGAAGGTGCTGTTGCAGAGCTGCCTGAGTGGAGTGACTAATGGCTGCTTGGCCAGGAGACAGGGGATTGCCAGGGTAGTACTGACCCTGCTGCTGACCATTAGCCATGCCATAATGTCCCATAGAGGCAGTGTGATGGTAATGCTCACCAGAATCTGGTTCTTGCTTTATCCTGGCCAATGCTGGGTTGTCATGGGCTTGTATAGCTCCATTCTGGTTCAAGCTAAACTGCTGTGTGACTGGAAGCTTGAAATGAGCATTGCTGAACTTACCACTAGTGTCTCCCAGCAGCTGTTTGAGCTCCGACATGGGGTCTGAGCTGCTGTGAGGTGCAGCAGCGTAGTGAGACTGAGGCTCAGACTTTATACACATCCATGGGTTCCTCTGTTCAGAGCCTCTGCCTGAGCCTGCTGCTGCTGGGATTAGGGCTGAAGCCTGGATGTTTTCCCTGACCTGGGAAGGGAGAGGTAGAGGATGGGAGAGGGGTAGCATGGGCTGGCTGGCCCTGGGATTGAGGCCTGTGGTGCTCACAGGACAATGAGGCCTGCTGAATGGTGTGTAGTCCTGGAGGGACAGATTGAGATCGTGAGGAAGATGTGTGGGCGGCGGGAGAGGACGGGATCAAGCTAGTGCCATTAGGGGGTTGAGATGGGAGATTCTGGGTATGTTGGTGGTGATGGAGGTTACTGTTGTAGGGAACTTGACCTGGAGAACCGGCAGCTTGTGGACCAGTACCAGATAACTGGGTCAGGGCTTCTATGGCGATGGCTGTCTGAAGACTGATATTATTTTCCTTGGCTATGGAGAGCACCTGGGGAGAGCAGGGAATTGGGGGTTTGGAGCAGGGCACTTGGTCTGGGTTAGGGCCTTGACTTCCCTGTTGCTGCTGGGGGTATGAAGTAGACAGACGGTGGCCACCATTCATCTTGGGGTAGGGCTGAGGATGATGCTGCAAATGGGTTTGCTGTAAGTGTGAGGGGGCATCAGCCATCTTGCAGTAACCTTGTTCCTCATTGGTTGCCAACTTGATCTTCTTCTCCAGCCATTCAAGGTAGTCTGGACAGTCAGGCCCATCACAATTGCAGTTAGGAGGCTTGTGTCCATGTTTGGCTTGGCTCAGTGCTGACTGTAAAGTGTTCACGTCTTCAGGAGTTGGGCAGCTTCCTTCAGGACCCCCTGCTGAGAGTTTGGCCTTTCCCCCCTCAGAACACATTTCCTTGGTGAACTTTGCATACAGCTGGGCTGTGTCAGGCTGTACGAGGCAGTTGGAGGAGGAAGAAGGAGGCAAGGAGCCAGCGATAGCAGAAAAAGCCACCAGATTGTGGGCATCCTCCATGTTTGCGTGGTGGACAGGTTCACCAGGGGTTGGACCGCTGCTGCTGTTCCAACATGGCTGCTGTTGTTGGGTGTCACTGACCTTGCCATGTCCTGACACCCAGCTCTGTTTTGGAGGCACGCTTCCTGCCCTCTGCTGCTCTGTTTCAATAGATGTCGAATCATCATTCGGGTAGCAATTCACACCATTGGCCAGTTCCAGGCTCAGCGCGCCTTCCTGGAGGCGGTCATGTGACCCAATTTCCATCTGGCCTCCACTTCTGGGGCCATCCACTGAAGTGACTTCGCAAACAGTCTGAAAGACAAACATGGAGTGAGGTTAGTGAAATGATAGAAATTCAATAATTCAGTAGTGTAAACATACACACTGTGCATTGGGGATGATTCTGAAAGATCACAAGATGCATTGTGTTTAATAACCGCTGCAACTGAATGAAATAAAACCATTTTCTTAATCTCTTATTTGCACTCCATTCCCTTCTTGCTAGCTCTTAGCCACAATCCCCGCCCTCCTCTCACACATACAGAACATACATACATGCTGCAGGGTCAGGTCAGTAGGGCTAAGGAAGACTTCATTCACTATTGCTTCTGGAGTGTTTCCAACAGACAGGTGTTTTGTCAAGCAAGTCAAAGGTCATGTGATATAGTTTCACTGTTTATAGATGGACATTGTGCACCAGATCAGTTGGGCTATGCAAAGCAGGCAGTTGGAGTTAAAACACGCCACCATGTCTGGCAAAGTGTTGCATTAAATACACACTGAGGAGTGAAGACAACTCAACACAGTTAAGTTACTACTGCCAAACATACTCTTTATCTTCATAATTCATAAAAATGTATGAAACTAGTTCTTAAGTAGAGAAGCAGAACACTATATTTGATTTAATTTCAACAACACAATTAGTAAGTGAAAACAAATGTTCCAGTTAAACAGAAAGAGAATCTGATCAAAACATGCTTATAATACAGTGTGAATATTTTTAATCAGATATGAATTACATTATTAGGGTCTTCGTGGAATTAAAACTTTGAGATAAAAACTCAACTGTTCAAACTAAGCTTCTGGATGTCGCTGGAGTGCTTAAAAAGAATTGCAGCTCAAATAAGTAAGTGTGCAGTGCAACCCCCTTCATCAGAGAGATTATCACAAATTCAAGACTTTAACCAAACATGTCAAACCTAGAATGACCTGAATATCTGAAGACTAGAATGTCTTACTAAACTAATTTGTAGTCAACAGCATGTAAGATACAGAGTCAACTGAATAAAGCTTTGCGGTATGGCTTTGCTCACATGATTCTGTCAGATAATCTGAGAAAACATGCAGCAGAGCCTTGAGGTACACAACGTTGGATGAATATTATGAATTATATTGTTAACATATTTAAAGAAACAACAACTAAATACTAAAAAAAGGAGGAGTCTACGAAGGGAAAGGAAGTTACATTTCTGAAAGCGAAGCACTGGAGTAGCAGTGAAGATGCAAAGCTCAGAGTTGGTGAATGTAGACAGAATGGCCTGTCTAGT